>OZ022241.1:8864855-8877355 GCA_963978895.1 Erpobdella octoculata | reverse complement strand
CGTAAAAAAGTGAGTGATTTACTTAATACGTGGTGATTGAACGTTTTTGAATAAAATAGCGATAACAAACAGAACAACTTTCACTATCGAGACTCTAATCGAAACAATAATAAATCGGAGATCAAACAATGAATGTAACAAATCTATCGATAGAGAACAACATGGTATTATTGCCTATATTCCATCTCCTTTCACGAGCCTTCTGGTTTTTTCATAAAAAAGATACCAGGAGTTGTTTCAACTTCATTTTAATAAATTAATTTTTTTCTCACTAAATTTAGACTCTGCGTTAATTTATTTATTTTCTTAGAACTAGAAGCTGTTTCAACTTTCCCAACAGTAACACAGGATTGATGCGGATAATCTATATTCCCTTTGTAGCGGAATTTTCCATGACAAAATCGTAATGTCTATGACTGTCAGCACTTTGATCTCCGCATTCCTTCCTGCATATCATAAAAATGGAGCTAAGACTGTCCTTCATTAAATAATAAATTTTTAATAAGTGCTTCAATTGTTTTGTTTAAAAAAATTCATTTACTAATAATGATTAAATACATAAAAGTAGTTAGACTTTTAAACATTTTTATTCAGCTGCTATAACAAATTGATTATTGTGTAGTCATTAAGGGGTAGCCTAAAAGTGAAAATTTTCTAAATCTGTATCCTACAATGTCCAACATGGAGCCAATTTTGTAATGTTGTAATTTAACGTGATTTATTTTTATTTTAGTTATTTTCTCTGTTTTTTATAGAAATAATTTATATAGTATTGAAAAACGCTCAAAATCAGAAAATTCCTGGCTCAGAGTTTTTCAAGTTTGAAATAAAAACATAAATAGCGAAAATCATCGCCATACCTGTTAAATTATGGATTGAAATATAAAAAAAAAGTTAAAACAGAATAATGTGTAAATTAATTGCTAGGTTTTAATAATTCATGAAACTATAACTTCAATGGCGGACTGTCCAGTCTGAGTGATTGAAGATACCAGGCATCCTGGATTGTTTATGATAACGTTCAACCTCTTTATTAAACAACTTCCATCACACGGATATTCTTCAAACAGTTCTTGCTATAAAGCCTTGTTTCAATTAAATATTTCTCTACTCTGATAAATATGTTGCTACCATTAAAATATTATTTTATTTTGCTCTTAGAACCTTCCGTTTTTTAAGGAAATTCGAGGCACACACACACTAACACATACACATGCACATAAACATATATTTGATCAGTGTTGGGTAAAATCATTTTTGAAATGATTTGAAATCAAAATCAAAATCGTCAAGAAAAATATGGTTTCAAATCAAAATCAAAATCAATAATTACAAAATGATTTCAAATCAAAATCACTTTTAAAAATGATTTCAAATCATCAAATCAAAATCATTTTTTTTATAAATTATTATTACACGGTATGGTTTAATTTAACATAATTTTGTCTATAAAATTATGTTTTAACACAATTTGATTTAAATCACTTAAACAATGAAATGTGACTAAAGTTTATTCATCTTCAAAAACAACAATTTCTCAAATCTTGAATCAGTCAAACTATTTCTTCTGTGAGTTTCAATTAAACCGGCGGAACTGAACAGTTTTTCGACAGGAGCTGACGAAGGCAGTGTTGTATTATATCGTATGAACACTTTTTTAATCAATTCATATGAACTAAAAATAGCAAAAGTGCTGTCAACATCCGATAAATAGTTCATAATTTTTATCTGAATGTTTTAGACATTGTTGGAGGTACCGATGGTCTGTGAAGAACACTGGTCATCATAGTAGCCGTAGTCATTATCAATTCGCTCCATGCTTTGACTTTAATGTCTATCAGCAGTAGCTGACACAGATATGACGCTCATCCTTTAAATATTAAAATCAACAAAATTCAACTGCATTTGAGTTTTCGGCATATTAAGATAGCAACCTATTTGATTTAATAATTGTTCGGTAGGAAAGTACGGTTTTACCGTATCTATTATAGTATAATTATAGCACGTTACCTTCAAATGACGAAGAAAATTTTGATCCTGAAATTGACTTAGCGCAATTAACACACTTAGCTACCACTCTGTCACCTTTCCCGCTAGTTATTTAAAAAAATTATCATCAAGTAACGAAGGCAAATTACACATTCTTACGCAATTCAAATCGTAATCTATACTATCTGCCATGTTGTTAAAAACTATTTGTATAAGTTACCGCTCAAAGCGATTGTTGGCTTGGCATAGAAATAGCAGCATAGAAAAAATATGTTATGATTTTGATTTTCGAATATTAAAATAAAATCGAAAATCGTCAAAAAATGATTTCAAATCAAAATCATAATTAAACTTTGCAAAATGGTTTCAAATCAAAAATCAATATTTTGATTTGAAATCGTGATTTGAAATCATTTGATTTCAAATCCTACCCAACACTGTATTTGATAGATACAAACTATCATGATACATATATACATATGTATGTATGTATGTATACATGTATTATATATATACATATATACATACATAGTATTCACAGAGACACTTCAAAGATAATAACGTTTGTTTGAGATGAAATTAATGGCTGATTTTCGTTGCAGCTTGAAAGACGAAGCTTGCGCATTAATTTAAATTTAAAAGTTTGAAAGATAATTGGGCGTGCTGATTAAGTGATTGTTATTGATGGTGGAGGTGGTTGACATCGTGGGTGTATGCCATTATAATTAGAACGAAAGAGCCACAGTGGTGAACAAGGTTTGTGCTGGTTGGTCCCCGCAGATTCTCACTGATGATCCCTTTGAGCATCGCCAGACCCTCTATAAAACACCAAATATAATAAAAACGTTTGCGAGGCCTCCCATAAAAAAACATTTTTCCATGAACAACGGGTACTTATGTAGCGGGTACTTTTAAAGAAAATATAAAATCTGCGTAGAATAGATTTTCTCGCAGGAAAACCTTAAGGGTATTCTGGGCTCGATTCATTCAGACATACTCTTGCGAGATACAGCGCAACCTCATTGTTGACGACATTTGCGCAAAAAAGAAAAACACATCTACCTATGTCCTAAAACATCATCAACAACAACAATAACACAAACACAAACACAAAAACAAACAACAAACACAAACAACAAGTCCCATTCCACCTCGAAGCACAAATTAACGTCGAACCCAATTGAAGAAATCCGATCGAGAGAGGCGCTTCATCAACCAGCCGTGATTAAACTCGCCCCCGGAAACGTATCTGCTGCTCGACTTAGCAACCGTTGTCGTGTTTACGGAGTCGTTCGCAACGGCGTCGACGGAGTATTAGATTTATAGAACGGAGATGTGCGATATTGGTCATCAGTGGGAAATATATTTTATTTCTCTCGTGCACATCGGCGCCACCATTTCTGGAACAACTCCAGCCCGTTATGAGGCACGCTTCCAGCTACTTCTTCTGCAGATAATTTCCTGTGTCGTTTGCGCGTTGTTTTCCTTCTCACAATTTTGTGTGCTTCCTCTTGCTTAATGGCCAACAACATCCTGTTGAGAAATCCTTCATGCGTGACCACGTGATTTAACGCACTTGAACTTTTGCTTGCTTGTGAACGCTTGGAAGGATTTAATTGGATGAACGAGTCTGCATGAGTTATTTCTCTTTAATTGGTGGCCGCCATTTTACAGCCTGGAATTTAGATTATTTTTTTATAACTACTTTATATTCGAACATAATTTTATAACTTATTTATATTCTAGCATAATTATATAACTTTTTATATTCTAGCATAATTTCGCAACTTATTTATATTCTAACATAATTTAATAACTTATTTATATTCTAACATAATTTTGTAACTTATTTATATTCGAACGTAATTTTATAACTTTTTATATTCTAGCATATTTCTATAACTTGTTTATGTTCTAGCATAATCTTATAACTTTTTTATATTCTAACATACTTTTATTACATATTTAATTCCAACATGTATTTTATCGTGATTTTCTTTAAAAAAAACTTATATTAAATATTATTTAAATAATTCATTTACATTATTGTTGCTGTTTAATTTATGTTAATTTTTAGTAATTTTAGTTTATTTAGTTTTTATTAAGCTAACTTTAACATAATCTGATAGCTTGAATTTTTTTACTTATTTTAATAAATTATTTATTTTTAAATAACTATAAACTGCTAATTATTACTGGAATAAGTTTTAATAACTCATTTATATTTAAAATAATTTTAATAACTGATTTATATTTAAACTAATTCTAACAACTAATTTATATTTAAACTAATTTTAACAACTAATTTATATATAAACTAGTTTTAATAACTAATTTATATTTAAGCTAATTTTAATAGCTAATTTATATTTAAACTAATTTTAATAAATAAATAATTTATTTTATTTACGAAATAATATAAAACAAGATGATATGTATCCATCTTCTGGTTGTCACGTGATGATAGATTGAGCCGCACATGTCACAAAACTGAAATAAACAAAAAATTACAACTGATTTATAAACACTTCCATTTATAGCAATCAATAAATCAAACGATGCATAAAGCACAAACATCCGTGATGCGCCCACGGCCCACGCAAGAGGTATCCTGCCTACCTGTATAACAAAGAAAAGACCCCAGGCAGTCCTTCCCATCCACCAGGAGTGCTGCCAAGTTGGAGGTTGTACCTCTTTCTCTTCCCATCTTTCCTCCAACAAGCATGATGTATTTGACGAATAAACGAAATTCGATCTAAATATAGATCGAATAAATGAATAAAAAAATAAAAATTGGCGCATTTTGTTTTAAAAATGTTTGCGCCATGGTGGACGACGCCAGGATAATTGAATTTTATTTCAATTACAAAGATCTGATATGCAGGAAGAAGAACAAGAATTGCACATCCCTAGACGGATGTGCAATTCTTGCATCTTTCTTCCTGCCGGCATCTCCTCCTTAGCAATGGCGGGCACTTGCACAACACGCAAACAGACAAACATACAATTACACGAATAAAAAAGATGAAAATGAGTTAGCGAAAAACTAAGACAGCACGCAAACAGTGCCCTTCACACGCACATTCAACGTGGCTCACACATAATGGTCACACACAGACGTATGCGTGATCTCTTGTGTGCGTGTAACAACCTGCAAGAAAAAAGTAGCAGTTTTGAATGGAAAAATGCTAATACTTTTTTTATCATTTGTGGACTCAAATAATTTCGTGCAACCATCATCATCCTCATCATCATTATCATCATCATCATCATCATCATCATCATCATCATCATCATCATCATCATCATCATCATCATCATCGCCATCATCATCATCGTCATCATTATCATCACCATCATCATCATCATCATCATCATCATCATCATCACCACCACAACCATCATCATTATCATCACCACCACCATCATCGTCATCGTCATCGTTTTCATCGTCAACATCATCGTCGTCATCGTCATCATCGCCATTATCATCATCCTCACCACCATCATTATCACCACCACCATCTTCCCCATCATTATCATAGCCATTGTTATAGAACCAATTGATAGATAGATGATGGATGCCAATCCTTTTCAAACTTAATGAGCCGTTTGTCCATCTAGTGATAATAATGAGGTGACCTCAATAAGTTTTGTATGTACGCGATATATGTGTACGAGTGTGGTAATAAGTGTGTGTGCAAGTGTGCATGTGAGCAAGTGTGAATGTATCAATTATAACACATAAACAATAAGTTTAAAAACCCACTGTATTTGCTGTTTGTTAGAGTTATGAAAATTTATTGTTATGCCATTTGCCTGTTTCTGCAATCTTTCAAAGATTTGATAACAAAGTGGTGGTCTTGAATGGCAACTTGTCAGATTTTCTTTAGAAACGTTCCAATCTTTGAGATTATTTGACAAAACATTTGTAGCTCGTATTATACAAGCCTTCATTACTGTTAGTTAAACAAATTTAGAAACGCGTTTCGTCATTTTATTAACAAAATTTAGACTACATGCCGGGGTTGTAAATGAAGCAATTTTTACCAATGCTTTTATTAACTCGTCGGCTCTGTTTCTCTGTCTGTTTCTCTGTCTGTTTCTCTGTCTGTTTCTCTGTCTGTTTCTCTGTCTGTTTCTCTGTCTGTTTCAAATCTTGCAATCAATTTTTGAGTCACTTCCTGATGATAGATTTTTTTCAAATTTTGCATACATGCTCAAGATAGAAGACAATGCAATATTCAATTATTAGTTTTACAATAAGTCAATTAATTTAGTTAATTTTCTTGAGGATTTTATCGAGGGGTTTCTTGAGGGTTTTCTTGAGGGTTTTCTTGAGGGTTTTCTGGAGGGTTTTCTTGAGGGTTTTCTTGACCACAAAACGCTAACCGACTGGCAGACTATTTTACCAAGTTAACACGAACCACACTCACTGACCGCGATTCTCAAGCGTGTACGAAATTTTCATGAAAATAGTTGAGATATTTAAATTCGATGCTTTTTGATGATATTTTTATTATTATTACCAATGCTTTTATTAACTCGTCGTCTCTGTTTCTCTGTCTGTCTGTTTGTTTCTCTGTCTGTTTCAAATCTTGCAATCAATTTTTGAGTCACTTCCTGATGATAGATTTTTTCAAATTTTGCATACATGCTTAAAATAGAAGACAATGCAATATTCAATTATTAGTTTTACAATAAGTCAATTAATTTAGATAATTTTAATTAATTTCGATATTTCGATATAATTAAGATATTTCGACTTTAACATAAAATAAAAGAGTAATATAAGAAAAAATTGATTGCAAAATTTGTGTTGTAATTACATATAAGAGCATTGGTTTTAAAAATTCGTTTTTAATTTACTTGTTATGTGTTCATTTCTTTGTTTAATTTAATTTCTTAAAAATTAGATTTTATCTATATATATAAAAATGAATGTTTGTATATATGTATATATGTATATATGTATATATGTATATATGTATATATGTTTATATGTTAATGTCCTTTATGCATTGCTACACCATTCATCCGATCGTAATGAAATTTTCACACAACCTTGAGAGTCAATGGAAGTCAAAAATAAAAAAAAATTTTTTGAAATCCGTCACAAAATGAGCGGAGCGGAGCGGAGCGGAGCGGAGCGGAGCGGGTGAGCGAGCGGGAACTATATATATATATGTATGTGCGTATGTATGTGTGTATGTATGTATGTGTATGTGCATGTATGTGGGTCTGTGTGTGTGTTTATGTATGTACTAGCGGAGATACCCGGCGTTGCCCAGGTTTTTTAGAGGTTTTTCTAATGTTTGTCTCTTTCTCTCCCATTTCCTTTCCCACCTGCTTTCCCACTCCTGTTCGCTTTCCCGTTTTCGGTCGTTTTCCCGCTGCCGGTCGCTTTCCGCTCCCGGTCGCTTTCCCGCTCCCGGTCGTTTTCCCGTTCCCGGTCGCTGTCCGTTCCGGGTCGCTTTCCCGTTTCTATAATAGACAAACTAACCCACAAACATTCATATATATATATAGTCTTAGCAAATCTATTTTACGTTTTATAGGCTAACAGAAGTTATGAAAGAATGTAAAAGAGAAAATGAGCGTGAACGGGAACGGGAGAGCAACCGTGATCGGGAATGGGAGAGCAAGCTTGACCGGGAACGGGAGAGCAAGCGTGAGCGGGAACGGGAAAGCGACCGGAAACGTGAAAGCGACCGGGAACGGGAAAGCGACCGGGAACGGGAAATCGACCGGGAACGGGAAAGCGACCGGGAACGGGAAAGCGACCGAGAACGGGAAAGCGACCGGGAACGGGAAAGCGACCGGGAACGGGAAAGCGACCGGGAACGGGAAAGCGACCGGGAACGCGGAAAGCGACCGGGAACGCGGAAAGCGACCGGGAACGCGGAAAGCGACTGGAATCGGGAGAGCAAGCTTGGAAGGAAACGCGAGCAAGAGAGAAAATCGATAACAAAATTTCTGAGCGGGAAAGCGACCGGGAGCTGGAAAACGACCGAGAGCGGAAAAGCGACCGGGAACGCTACGAAAACGGGAAAGTGGAGAAGGGAACGGGAGCGAGAGAGACAAACATTAGAAAAACCTCTAAAAACCCCGGGCAACGCCGGGTAACCCCGCTAGTTATTTTATAAAAACTAGCGAAGAACCCAGCGTTGCCGTGGTTTTTTGAGGGGTTTCTATCGTTTTCTTTCTCGCTCCCGTTTCCTTCCCCGCTTGCTCTCACGCTCCCGGTCGCTTTCCCGCTAATTTTTCTAAAAAAAATTTTAATTGAAAAACACCGAAGCAAACATAATTTTATAAATAACTACATTTATAAAGTTGAATAAATCATTTAATAGAAAAAATTTGCAATAAATAATAACCGATGAATCTTGAAATATAATGGATTTGAGAAAAAAACCTCGTTTTTACGGATCGCTTGTTATAATGTCACACGCCCAAAATCAAAATTAAAATATCAATCAAACATATATTAAATTTCTAAAATAAACTATAACGTTAAATATTTTATAAGAATTGAATATTTCTTACTCGGTGCATATTTACTTTTCTTTGCTGAAAACATGAAAATCTGCACATTTTTCAAACGAGATGGACAAAACACACAATTTTAACACAAAACAAAGAAGACATATAAATACTCAGTTAATAAATAAAATCGGAAACCTCAAAAAAACCTCAGTGGTAATTCTGAACCACTCTCGCTTACATTATTTTATTTTGATCATAAACTGCGTGTGTTTAAGTGGAATTCTAAAGTTTTTATAATTGAAGGAAGAACTTTTTCTTGTTATTGAAGTATTCTTATTGAAGCTTATATCGGAAATATAATTTATTTACATTATATACACCATCATCGTCATCGTCATCAGTATCATCAGTATCATCATCATCATCGTCATCATCGTCATTGTCATTGTCATCGTCAACGTCATCGCCGTCGCCGTCGTCTCCATCATCATCATCATCACCACCATCACCACCACCATCATCATCCTCATCAACAACAACATCATCATCATCATCATCGTCATCATCATCATCATCATCATCATCATCATCATCATTATCATCATCATCATCACCATCAACAACATCATCATCATCACCATCATCATCATCATCATCATCATTATCATCATCATCAACAACATCATCATTATCATCATCATCAACAACATCATCATCATCATCACCATCATATGTTTTTCTCCATTATCTTAAAAAAAAATGAAACTATTTTCTACGAATCTTCATAGAATTCTGAACGTCACAGTGACATGTCGCCTCCACATACTTGCACACACACGTGCGAGTTCAAGTATTTGACCTTTCAATGGTGGAAGTCAGATCAAATTCTTGCGTTGCCTAATTTTCTCCATGGTGACCAAGTTCATCTCGAGTCATCTCTACTTCTTCTGACTCATCTCGAAGTGAACAAGCCAGGCCGTAACATTCTCAAGCTTACTTGCCACCAAGGGCTTACAAATTGATTCATACTTTTGGATTTTTTCCGATAGTTGTGTTTTGAATTTTGAGTGCAAAGCACTTTCAAGTTATTCGACGACCTTGCTTCACTGATCTCACCTACACATGCAATATGTGGAATCAAACTCATATGTGAAATCATACAATTTGTGTGTGAAATCAAACGTACATGGGAAATCAAATGAATACAAAAAAAGTCGAAACCAGGCTTAGCACTTATTTTGTAGAAATACCACAAGGCTCGGGAAAGGAGATGGAATATAGGCAATAATACCATGTTTCTCCTAATCGACAGCTTTGTTACATTCATTATTTGATCTCCGATTTAATATCTTAATTAGAGTCTCAAAGAAAGTTGAATTACACTAAGTAAATCACTAACTTAAATTTTTATTACTTGAAAAATCGCATGCATCGTTTCTACGAACCCCCGGTAAAGCGGCCCACCACCGCAAGCGCTGATTACTTTTTTTTTTATAATAGTTTATAGTCCTTTACACCAAGTGTTTCAAAACTGATTTTTTTTTTTTTTTTTTTTTATAATAGTTTATAGTCCTTAACACCAAGTGTTTTAAGACTGAAATAGCTGTATGTAGGAAGCACCTAAGTACTTCCTGTTGTGGATCATAATTTGATCCTTTTAACTCTTCCCTCCTCCTTTCTCCAGGCTTGGGACTGGCTTGCAAATGCAAGGCGGAGTTCTTTCAAAACTGAAGTGCTAATAACGTTATTTTATGATAGTTTATATTACTTTACACCAAGTGTTTTAAGACTGAATTGGCTGAGTAGGAAGCACATAAGTACTTCCTGTCGTGGATCAAAGTTTGATTTTTTTTAACTTTTTCCTCTTCCTTTCTCCAGGCTTGGGACTGGCTTGCAAAAGCAAGGCGGAGTTACGCTGATTAAGACTCAAAGCACCTATTTATTTATACATCAACCACTGGCTGTAGGTGTTTTATTGTAATTCAAATACAACTATACTTACATAATAATTTTCATGTTTCACTTCTGTGCCTGACTGAGCAAATCATTTGGCTTAGCTAAATTTACGGGATTAATAAAAATCCGATTAAAGAAAAACACGATAGGCAAAATTTCGACTAAAATGCGGTTAAAATTTTTTTTTTAAACATAAAAAATGTTTATTAATTAAAAATTTATTCAGCCAGTTAATTACAGAAAATTACTGCCCAATAATGTAAAAATTATCATGAATAAATGTCACACGGTGTAGTCGTTCCGCAAACAAACTGAATCGCCTGCTGTTAACAACCAGGCCTGTAGTTGGAAACATGCATTCCACTGGAACTGATATTGCTGATGCTGGTAACTGTAATCTGGCTAATTGCTACAAAAGCGTAATAAAATTTAAATTTATTTGGCGGCTGGATTTAATCACACTTTATGGTGGTGATTTCGGCTAGCCAAATTTTTTCGGTGAATTTTCGGCGTAATTGAAATTTTTGGAAGATTCGGCTAAATGGTGGCGGTTGGAAAGTCTATAATAAACCATAAAATGAAGAAGAAATAAAAATGAATAACTAAATGTAGTAAGCCCTGATAGTCAGCTACGATTGTCACTCAAGACGGTCACTTATACAAGCTAATAATTGTGGCTGGCTCATTATAGTCGTTGCGACGTCACGATTGCTGGGGTTCCCTGATTGTCACTCACGGCGACCACTCGTTGTCCCGAGGTGAATTGCATGCATAGCAGTGTGCTCTCTCTACTTTTCCCCGGTACAACAAAGACTGCAAAATTTACATCTCTACAAAAATAGTTATGTTTATTCGAAGAAAAACATGGAAGGAAGAGAAGATGGAGGTTCTTTGATGACTGGATCGCACCCACGATGAAAAGACAATAGAATAATAAGTTCTAGTTTGCGAGTCTTTCAAGTACCGGCCCGCTGGTTGGTTGTCGATTTATATACGAAACACCTACTTCGGTGCCGCGAAAATATCCATAAAAAGTAAATAAAATTAAAATATGCATTTCATTTGAATTTTTTATTTATTAAACATTTTTAGGAGAAACTTTAAATGGAAATTTTATACCGGACGCAAACACGCAACGTTTTGTTTTTCAGGTTTTTTTTCTTTCCTACTTTATCATTTCGAAGTGCTTTTTCAACTTTAGAAACAAAACGGCACTGGGGGTGGTCTGGAAAATTTGCAGTACATAAATCACGCAGCAACACCGCTACACCGCTAGTGGCTTCGCCTGGATGAACCCGAAATGAACGACTGGTTTGGAAGACGATAAAATGGAACGACCGACCTATGAAGACCAAATAAATGTCGGATTAGGTGTTCTCTGATTTAAAGAGGCAGCTTTCCAAACTTTTTCATTTTTATTGCCTTTGCTTGTTCTCTTCCACCATCCACTCTATTGACCATCGAGCTCCAATTTAGACTACCACCCATACTACAAACTGCATCCACTTTACCACCCATACTACAAACTGCATCCACTTTACCACCCACGCTACAACCCTCAAAGGAAACTTTTCCGCGCCATCAAAATCGTCGTCAGAAGCAACTTGAATATACGTCGATACAAATGTTCTTTTCATGGTCCGGTGGTCTCTCTCTCTTTTTTTTCTTACTCTCTCTCTTTCTCTCTCTCTCTCTCTCTCTCTCTCTTTCTCTCTCTCTCTCTCTATTGCTTTCTTTTTTTTGTTTTTTTCTCATTCTATTTCACTTTTTCCTGTTTTCATATTTTTATCTGCTTTCAACAAGTTTCTATTTCTCTTTTTTTTTCTACATTACAAACTATCTTTATTGTTTTCATTATCAAATTTTAGAATAATAAAAAAAATTGAATTAATCAAATTTTATATTAATCCATGCATATTCAATATTACTCATAAATGCTTTCATAGGCAGCTCTTAATTTAAATATTTTTTAATAATAATTTTTTATCATTATTTGTTTGTTATCGAAAATTAGAATATTCATTTGTTTACCTTTTCATGTTCAGTCAAAAGTTGGCCACGTCAATGTA
>OZ022241.1:8829855-8862355 GCA_963978895.1 Erpobdella octoculata | reverse complement strand
TTACTACAATAAATAAAATATTATATAACATCCAAAAAAAATGTATTCATATGTATTTCAAAACAAATTAATTATTATATTACATCCGAAAAAAATTTATTCATATATTTCGAAGAAGAACTCATGCATAAAATTACGAAAATAAATTTATTGCAGGCAAATGCACCGATTCAACGTGTTGGAACGGTGGAGAGTGCATGGAAGAAAGTGGCAGTAAATTACCACCACCATCGTCATCATCCCCATCTTCATCGTCATCAGCAGCATTGGTGTCCTGCAATTGTGACATGACTTCATTCTCTGGATATCACTGCAATCTAGGTAGGGGCACGTCACCCATGTCATAACGCTGGTGTTTGAAAAAATTTAATCTTGGCTGTGGAGTTATTTTTAAATATATTAAAATTCAGTTAGTAAACCACCGGGAGTTTTTGAATTTGAATAAAAAAAGTAGAAAATCTATGAAGTAAATGAGGAACGGAAATTTTTGATTTTATGCTTCCTTGATGTTTTTCCGTGACAAAACGCAAGCGAGAGTTTTATGTCTCCCACGTTTCTTCGTGTGAAAATAACATACCTCTCTCTTTTTCTCTGCTTTCTCTCTCTTTTTATTCTTTCTTTTTTTATCTTTCCCTCTTTCTTTTTTTCTTTTTTCTCTTGCTTTCTCTTCTCTTTTGTCTTTTTTCTTTTCTTTTTCTATTTTCCTCTCGTTTTCTTTCCATGTTTGACACTTTCTTCTACGTTCTCTCGATTCTTTTGTGCTGAAAAAGCGGAGCCCATCTCTAAAGAGATGTAGAAAATTTGGCACAAAACCTAATGTGATTTGTGATGGAAAACAGAAATAAGCAAGAAAAAAGTCATTAAAAAGCGAGAACAAACATTTAACTTAAATCAAGCAATTTCCCCAAGAAATGAGTGTTGGTTTTGAACCTCCCTTTCTCTCTCCTTACCATCATCCTCTTCGTCTCTTTCTTCGCATCCCATCAAGTCCAACGTCTGTATCGCTCCTAATGGTGGTCTCGTTTCGCTGTTTTTTTTTGCAATTTACGTTTTATAATAAGGTGGTTGAGAGGAAGTAGAGAGTTTCACTATTCGTCTGAATGACGCCGGTTCGAATCCCGGTCTGTCCACGCACGCGTATTGAAGATTTGAATAAAAATTGCCAACCAATACCGTCAGTTATGGTGACAGCGATAAATGTAAAAACAGCTTTAATTAATTTGCTTGTTTTTTGAAGCTGCAATGGAAAAAGTTTTTAGTTCATGGGTAGTAGTCAGTGGCGTAGCGAGGGTATCTGTCGCCCGGGGACAAGGTATAAAAAATGCGCCCCCTCTTCCAGTGTAATCCTAATTTGTCCACTAAAACCGGGGAAACCGAAGACACCCGAACCATAATCGGGGCTCTTTGAACCACTCCCCAAGAAAATTTTGGAAATCACTTGTGTGAAATAGTGCAAAAATACAATTTGTTAATTTACTTGTTTTACATGTT
This sequence comes from Erpobdella octoculata, assembly GCA_963978895.1. Taxonomy (NCBI): domain Eukaryota; kingdom Metazoa; phylum Annelida; class Clitellata; order Hirudinida; family Erpobdellidae; genus Erpobdella; species Erpobdella octoculata. Next base: position 8,860,864 of record OZ022241.1, on the reverse strand, counting down.
TAAAAATGACTAAACTTTGATGAAATTGTTGTTTTCCCCTTTGCTTTTTGGCGACCCCAAAGCCTGGCGCCCGGGAGCAGATGCCCCTCCCTGGGGCCCTTCGCTACGCTACTGGTAGTAGTTGACAGGCTTACATGTTGAAAAGCTTCACAAATGTTTTATTACATTACATTTGGTTGCATCTTTCTAATTTTCTGACAGATTCCGAGAGCTTCACTTTCGGTCCAGAGGGTGGCCTCATCTCCGTGACCCTGGAGAATAACCAAATATTAGACTCCAGCGAGGACAGGGTAGCATTCGGCATAGTGACCACCCAATCGGACGCCACCATCGTCCACGTGACCAGCGCAACAACCAATGATTTTCTTGATGTTGAATTGGTGAGTGACTCATTTTGTGGTGACGTGACTGAAGTGATGGTGGAATAGTTTTATTTTATGGTTCCGAGAAAAATTGGAAAAAACTTTACGAGTTTGCTCAAGAAAAAAATATTTGTGGCGATTGTGTTTGCTTATTTGTTTGTCGGTCTGTCATTCCGTTCATCCGTTGGCATGTTTGATTGTTTGTTTATTTGTTTGTTTGGTCGCGAGAGAGTAACAACGTGTTGATGGTTTGAAAATTTACGAAATCGCTTCCACATGTTTACGTGGAAGTGCTTTTTAGATGCCTGGAAGTTTGAAGGAGCAGGTGTTTGACAAAATTTGGCAAAATGAGTGTTCAAAGTGCCCATCTTAGGTGATATTTTAGTGACTAATTTGATCATGTTGTTTTTCAATAATATAATATATTCTGGCTATATATTATTAAAAAGTATGTATGTATGTATGTATGTATGTATGTATGTATGTATGTATGTATGTATGTATGTATGTATGTATGTATGTATGTATGTATGTATGTATGTATGTATGTATGTATGTATGTATGTATGTATGTATGTATGTATGTATGTATGTATGTATGTATGTATGTATGTATGTATGTATGTATGTATGTATGTATGTATGTATGTATGTATGTATGTATGTATGTATGTATGTATGTATGTATGTATGTATGTATGTATGTATCAATCAAAATTGCATCAATAAAAAATGTATCAATCAAAATTGCATCATTCAAAATTGCATCAATCAAAATTGCATCAACTAAAAAATTGCCTTGAAAGATTTCTCTTTCGCCACTTTCTTCTTCAAGCGAAACCAACGTAAACTTGTTTGTGGAACTTTAAGTGAAATCATTTCCATTTTAATGACTCGAATTTTGTTTCAAATTTTCTCTAAAGCTGAAGATATTAAAACAAACGTATTATTAGTAGGTATATATAACGTTTAAGGAACACGTGTTTTATTGAGAAACGAAATCAGTGCGAGTTTTTGAAAACTTGGCTATTTATGCGTCTCGTAAAAATATGTCGCAAAAAAATTAAAAAAAAACAAAAAAAAAAAGAAATTTCTTTTACTTTTTACTTTCACACAAACTCGTCAATGTACTTGAATTAGCATCGGTGTAATTTCAGAGAAGAAAGATTTCACGTGTGAGTTTAATTGGATTGCACCTTGTTGACCTGTAGAGGTATTAATGGTATTATCACCCGTTCTTCCGCACGACAGTTTCAGGAAAGAGGTGCTGCGGTAATGACCTGAATTAGGGCAACATTTGGGTAAGGGGGTAGGAAAAGGATGCAGGAGTTGCGGGAGGAGGTTTCGTACCTGGTGATGTTTATGATGACATGTCATATGCCGACGTGAGTCCCTCAATTTGCATCTTCTTGTGTGGCCGTGTGCTGATGTCTGCGACTGTGTTGTCGACAGCGGTTGTGGTTGTGAATGTGGTGGTACCTGTGAAGCTGGTAATAACGACATTAATTATAATGAGAACAAATTATTATAATCATGAAATAATTTATAAATACGTTTATTATAAGAAGATAAAAATATGATTTTTATTATTATAATATTGGTGATGAAGAAAATAAGTATTTTCGTTTTTTCTCAAAGTTCAAATACGTTCGAGTGAAGAAAAAACAGCAATAGTGATTAAGAAATATTCAGCCCAAAGGAAAGTACATTTTTTTGAAAATTTCTTTAAAAACGAAAAATGTAGTTCCGGTGCAGAAAACTTTATAATTTATTTTATTTGGTAGCGTCGATGTGTGGGCGGTTGGGTGGGTAGATCAATTGGAGGTTGGTGGGTGGTGGGTGGATGAATAGATGGATGGACGAATGAACGGGTGAACAGGTGGACGGATGGACGGACGGATGGACGGACGGATGGATGGATGGCTGAATGGATGGCTGAATGGATGGATTGATGGATTGAGAAATGGACGGACTGGTAGTGGAGAAGAGGAAAGGTACTTTTGTAGAATGATTTAAAACTGAATTGACAATGATAAAAGAAAAACGTAAGAAAAATAACAATCTATGGATGCATCAATAAATAGATGAATCGATAAATGCCATTAAGAATGCACGCATACATACATGCCTGGATACGTGTAATGTAAATGCATAAATGAATAAACACGCGTAAATGTGCATGGCTTGACGCATAGATAAAAAAAAAGTAGGGAAGAATGCATACACGATACATGATAATGTATGCATATATGCATTGATGTGTACATGTTCCGCTCATTCTCCCGTACCCGCTACCACTCGCTCTACTGTTCCCGTTCCCGCTCATTTTTTCCTCCACTCTCTCATAACGTTTTTACACACTTTTGCTTAATTTGACTTCTCTGTCTGTCTGTCTATCTGTCTGTCGTCAAAATTTGCAATCGATTTTAAACTTACTTCCCGATGAGCTAGAGACTTACAAATTTGAACATATCTCCAAACTGATTAACAATGCATTCTATCAAATTTTCGGATCGATTGGACAAAATTTAATCAAATAATTATTTGTGATATTTTCGTCAAACTATTTATTGTCTATGCTAATATGTATGTAGTAGCAAGTAAAAGAAAAAACAAGTTTTTTAATACAAACTTTGATTTCAATTACACTCGATGTGTGTCTGTGTGTATGTATGTGTGTATGCATACGAAAGATGTTCAAATAAATTTTTTTTTAATTGAATCATGTATTGTCATCCAATATAAAGATATGCTGAAAGTTTCAGCTTCCTAGCTATTCAAAAAGCTGGTTAAATTTCACTTGCAAGATTTGTGTACAGAGAAAGCCACACAAACAGAGATTGTAACTTAAGTAAAAGTTATAAGAGTGCGTTTTTAAAAAAACTTTGTTTTTGCTTCACATGTTTATCCCTAAAATAAACATAAAATGGACATATTAAAAGTTGCTTTGAAACCTTCAAACGTTATTACGTAAACTAATTTTGATTTTTCTTGTTACGTATTAATCTTTGATTATGTTAGTACATGGGCATTTTTATCCAGGAAAGTTTATTAATCATAAAAAAAATTAAAATTAAAAATCCTTTACGACATATATATATATATATATATATATATATATATATATATATATATATATATATATATATATATATATATATATATATATATATATATATATATATATATATATATATATATATAAATGTCGCGTCATAGTGTTTGTGATTGAACTTTTTACTAAAAAAACATTCTAAATAGCCTACCCCATATCCAAAGACCTACCAAATGTACACAATAATTTCATAGAAATAGGTTCAGCTGTTTCGGAAGAGTTTGGACACAAACACCGACACGAGATATAAATATATATATACTAATGGGATGCCCGGCGTTGCCCGGGCTTTTTAAAGGTTTTTCTATCGTTTTTCTCTCACGCTCCCGTTTCCTTTCCCGCTTGCTCTCACGCTCCCTGTCGCTTTCCCACTTTTCGACCACCTAGAGCTCTACAACCTTCAGGAAAGCTTTATTCTGGATGACAATACATGAATTTAATGTTTCCGACTTGAATTAAGCCCTAAATAAATTACTATTAATCAAATCAAATTAATCAGACAGTTCAAGATACTCTTTTATTGGAAACACACACACACACACACACACATATATATATATATATATATATATATATATATATATATATATATATATATATATATATATATACATATATATAAAGATATATATATATATATAAAGAACCGTTAAAATACAAATGATATCAAAGAAATAAACAAAGAACACACGTGTCGTGTTTATTTATTGTTCAATTTGTGTGTAACCTAGATCAATAAGCTTTATTTACTTGTATAAAGAGGCGTTGTCTTTTTTTCATTATTATTATCATTATCATCACCAATATAATTTTTTTTATTAATTTTTCTTAACCATCTGCTAACTGAGATAAATTGTAAGCAAATATATTAAATTTAATTTCTTTTGCCAAACTTGCAATTTCTCATACTAAAGCAAGATTCAAAGTCTTGATTTTGTTGTTTCACTTTTAATTATTTCGACAATTGTTTTCCTCTTAAATTACAATTTACAGGATTTTCTGGTAAATTTACAACTTTAATCAGTGCAGCTAATTGTACACAGTTTCATTTCCGCCAATCAGGTCGACGGTAAGATATACGTTGTTTACAACCTGGGCACGGCCGATCATCCAATAGGAAACTCTTTTAGAAAAGTCAACGACGGTCAGTACCACGTGATCCGGTTCGAACGCAACGGAGCAAATTCGACCTTGCAAGTCGATGACCTTGAAAGGCAGACGAAACACCCCCTTGGTGAATTTAAAAATTTTTTTATGTTGCTTATGAATTTGTTGCTTATGAATTTGTTGCTTATGAATTTGTTGCTTATGAATTTGTTGCTTATAAATTTGTTGCTTATGAATTTGTTGCTTATGAATTTGTTGCTTATGAATTTGTTGCTTATGAATTTGTTGCTTATGAATTTGTTGCTTATGAATTTGTTGCTTATGAATTTGTTGCTTATGAATTTGTTGCTTATGAATTTGTTGCTTATGAATTTGTTGCTTATGAATTTGTTGCTTATGAATTTGTTGCTTATGAATTTGTTGCTTATGAATTTGTTGCTTATGAATTTGTTGCTTATGAATTTGTTGCTTATGAATTTGTTGCTTATGAATTTGTTGCTTATGAATTTGTTGCTTATGAATTTGTTGCTTATGAATTTGTTGCTTATGAATTTGTTGCTTATGATTTTGTTGCATATGAATTTGTTGCTTATGAATTTAGTGCTTATGAATTTCGCCACTTTTGAAAAACCACGAACTATATTAAAACATCAGCAATCTGATTTCATTTAATAGACGTCAAAAATATCTAATTTTCATATAATTAAACTGTCGTAGGCAGACAACTGTCAACCTTCAACAGCCAATCAAAAGTTTTCGTCGGTGGCAAAAGAACTCCTAGTGGTCGCCTAATTAGGTCATTTCGTGGCACAATTTCAGGTTTGTTGTTAAAATTATTTAAAATCAGAAGTTGAAACTCTCGAAAATGACTTACATTTGCTATCTTCGGAGTCTGCAAACATAGAAAATGCGGAAAACTGATAAAATACTGTATTATGGAGTTGGCGAGAAAAAATTAAAGTTTACAAGAAACTTACAATTATTAAAGCTGTACGCTGTATGAATGTTAAATGATCCAGGGCCAGTTATGAATTAAGTTTTGAAGGCCACTGAAAATTGATAAATTTATAATAAATTAATAATATAATTGTTAATACTTATAATAAAACAATACGTTTATAATTTCATTTTTAACATTTGAAGGGCTTTTCTGGAACAAACTGCACATATTAAAGATGGCTACCCGCGGCGATCGAAGCACATTCATCGAAGGCGATGTTCAAATAAACAGAACTTCTTTCATAAGGTTGGTAGATTGATGGATGGATGAGTTGGCGAATTAACGGAAGGATGGATGGATAAAGGAACAAATTGACGGATGATGGAAGGATGGAAGGATGGATGGATAAAGGAACAAATTGACGGATGATGGAAGGATGGAAGGATGGAAGGATGGAAGGATGGAAAGATGGAAGGATGGAAGGATGGAAGGATGGAAGGATGGAAGGATGGAAGGATGGAAGGATGGAAGGATGGAAGGATGGAAGGATGGAAGGATGGAAGGATGGAAGGATGGAAGGATGGAAGGATGGAAGGATGGAAGGATGGAAGGATGGAAGGATGGAAGGATGGAAGGATGGAAGGATGGAAGGATGGAAGGATGGAAGGATGGAAGGATGGAAGGATGGAAGGATGGAAGGATGGAAGGATGGAAGGATGGAAGGATGGAAGGATGGAAGGATGGAAGGATGGAAGGATGGAAGGATGGAAGGATGGAAGGATGGAAGGATGGAAGGATGGAAGGATGGAAGGATGGAAGGATGGAAGGATGGAAGGATGGAAAGATGGATAGACATATGGAAGAGCGGACGGATAGATTGAGGAAGCTCTTGAAGGTATGGATGTATGGACAAACGGACGAACAGATTAACGGATTAACGGATGGATGTTGGGATAGTATTTCCGTTTTTGTTATTTTGATCGGACAGCTCCCATCGGGAACCGTCTGCGTTTGAAATGTTTTTATTCTAGAAAAAACGTTTCCAATTTCTTCTACACTTCCACGGCATACTTTTCAGTGTTTTTTACATATAATTTGCTTTTTATTTTTTCTTCTTTTTCTCGTTCTTTTTTCCTCATTTTGTTTTAATTTTTTGTTTTTTTTATGTTGAAAAAACTTGTACAAACAATCTAAGGATTGACCGTTCGCACAAAAGCAAACATTTTATGAAACCGAAAGTAGAAACCCTCCCCCATGTGTGCTTTAAAGAGGAAAACAAAAACACGGTCTCACACAGACACATCTGTATACAAGTAAACAATCTTACACAAGCATACAATTGTACACAGTAATACAACCGTACACAGTAATACAACCGTACACAGACATACAATCGTACACAGTAACACAATGGTACAAAGTAACACAATTGATACAAAGTAATACAATCGTACACAGTAATACAATCGCACACAGTAATACAATCAAACACAAATATACAATTATTTACAGACACACACTGGTTCATAGACACATAATTTTACAAACTTACAATTGTACACAGATAAATATTTGTAAATAGACTAGACATACGTCAGCACATCTTCACAAATAACCACACGCATAACCGACATCTACCAACCCATCCTCACATATAAACATATAACAAAAATACATAAACACGCCCAGACAAACACAAGCAAATATAGACAACGACACTGAAATAATCAGCGTTACAAGATGATTCAAGTCAAAAGAAAACGTGACAATGTTATGGTTCCAAGAGCTGCGGTACTATGCCAACAACTGCGTACTTTACCAGCAACTGCGGTACTATACCAACAACTGTGGTACTATACCAACAGCTGTGGTACTATACCAACAACTGCGGTACTATTCCAACAACTGCGGTACCATACCATGACCTGCGGTCATACCAAGGCCTACGCACAAAACGAAGGAAGCAGGCTAAGAGACCGAAACGATGTGTTTGTTATCAACTAACCAAGTTTAGGGCGCCTGTGTTTTTAACACCAGCTCACATTGTTTAGATATTATAGAATATAAAACAAAGAAAATGAGATAATACGTATGTCCTTATTATTCCAAGGTGAAAGTCTGGACGCGAGCACATACATAAAGCATATGCACAACATATACATAAAATTTTGCAAGTGAGCCTAACATGTCCATATAAGACTGCACTCTGCGTGTGAGCTATAGCATAGCATAATAAAATACGCTGAGTTTTACATTTTCAGGTAAATCTATTTATATGTGAGTGAGTGAGTGAGTGAGTGAGTGAGTGAGTGAGTGAGTGAGTGAGTGAGTGAGTGAGTGAGTGAGTGAGTGAGTGAGTGAGTGAGTGAGTGAGTGAGTGAGTGAGTGAGTGAGTGAGTGAGTGAGTGAGTGAGTGAGTGAGTGAGTGAGTGAGTGAGTGAGTGAGTGAGTGAGTGAGTGAGTGAGTGAGTGAGTGAGTGAGTGAGTGAGTGAGTGAGTGAGTGAGTGAGTGAGTGAGTGAGTGAGTGAGTGAGTGAGTGAGTGAGTGAGTGAGTGAGTGAGTGAGTGAGTGAGTGAGTGAGTGAGTGAGTGAGTGAGTGAGTGAGTGAGTGAGTGAGTGAGTGAGTGAGTGAGTGAGTGAGTGAGTGAGTGAGTGAGTGAGTGAGTGAGTGAGTGAGTGAGTGAGTGAGTGAGTGAGTGAGTGAGTGAGTGAGTGAGTGAGTGAGTGAGTGAGTGAGTGAGTGAGTGAGTGAGTGAGTGAGTGAGTGAGTGAGTGAGTGAGTGAGTGAGTGAGTGAGTGAGTGAGTGAGTGAGTGAGTGAGTGAGTGAGTGAGTGAGTGAGTGAGTGAGTGAGTGAGTGAGTGAGTGAGTGAGTGAGTGAGTGAGTGAGTGAGTGAGTGAGTGAGTGAGTGAGTGAGTGAGTGAGTGAGTGAGTGAGTGAGTGAGTGAGTGAGTGAGTGAGTGAGTGAGTGAGTGAGTGAGTGAGTGAGTGAGTGAGTGAGTGAGTGAGTGAGTGAGTGAGTGAGTGAGTGAGTGAGTGAGTGAGTGAGTGAGTGAGTGAGTGAGTGAGTGAGTGAGTGAGTGAGTGAGTGAGTGAGTGAGTGAGTGAGTGAGTGAGTGAGTGAGTGAGTGAGTGAGTGAGATTATATAAGTAGATAAGCGAGTTTTATAAAAAAAATTGAAAATAATAATTATAATTGGTAAATTAAATGGTGACTTGTATAAATTAATAAATTATCCGGTTGTACTGACGTCTTGTAGTTGAACAGCATCGTGCACTTGCCATTGAAAAGCACAAAAATTACAAAATATCATATCAGGCTTTAATGCTTGTCTTAATTACCTGATATCATCATTTCCTGGGAGATTTAAAAATAACTTTATTGTCCCCCTCTCAAACTATATAAAAAAAATAAAGTTAAAAAGTAAACGCAAGATCAATTTCCATGCAAAAGACACAGATTAGATTTCGTATCAGTACTATAACAAATCATTTTAGAACCAATCTTAGAATGAACATGGTTGTAACAACCTGGCAAGGATACCAAAAATGAACATCACATACAATCACAACTAATTTTACAAAAACCATGTTGTCCTGCAAATGCTTAGCTCAATTTCAAGCGTGCTTATCTATTCGGTCAGTCATAGCTTGTCGAAAGTTATCTGTGTCGACATTTTCACAGAAAATTTACACGGATGTGAAATCAGTAGAAACTGTCCATAAGTGGACCTTTTAACTGAAACATGTCTTCAAAAAATTATCATTCTCTTCACAATCAGATAAATTTTTTTGTCCTGCCGCTTCTTCGCTACTTGTTCCTTCTTCCCTTCAATGCATTCTATCTAGAGTAATACTGAGGGGTTGCATGCAGGGTTTCTCTCAGACATATCTTCGGGTGGGGGGAGCTGAAATGCTCCTTCAGAGCTAAGCCATCGCCCCTCCGAAAATAAAATTCAACCTCAAATAAATTGAATAGAGTAACCAAAAAATAATTTTAGGACATATTTTTTGAATTCGGAATGAATAAAATAAAAAATATTCGCACGTTTCACCATATTAAGTTACTTTGCTGGCGTTGACTGCAGATTTCAATATGGCTCCTAGGTCATGTTTTCAATTTTTCGCTATTTATCGCCTATCTTCGTAGTTTAAATAAATTTAGATTTGTATTTGTCTTCATTATTAGTTTTGTTTTCCATAATAAACTAACAAAACGATTATTTCTTATTTAGTCTGGATTATTTTTGTACGTGTTTTTGAAATAAATTTGAATTGAATTGAATTTGAAATTTTGAATCCATTTAAAACCAAGTATGACGTAAATTGTAAGTGTATGAAGTTCTGCTAGCTTTTTTTCAATAATTTTATGCCAAAATTTAGCATAAATTTCTTAGATTTCATTTTCAACTATAAGATGGAAAAAAAACAATTAACACCTCCGCTTGTCTTACAATAGCAGTTTCTGAGTTTATTTGAATTTCGAGCACCCTTTTGTGTAACAACACAATGGGAACCTCTCTTTTACAATTTATATAACAAGTGAAAATTCATTTAAAATATTAAAAACATGCTATTGAGATAGATAAAATACTTCACAACTTATTTTTGTGTGATTCCTGTCAACTTTTCAAAATGGTTTTTAAAACATTTTATTTATTAAATTTATTGAGGAGCACCTTTTATTTTACAAAAAAGGCGCTACATAAGTTCTTTTTTATTGATCGCATCGTAAACTAGTGAATAGTGAACAAAAGATGTTTATAGTTACTATGACAATGAAAGTTTTTGTCATTATCAAAGGCTTCTTTAATTTATTTTTTAATAACTTTTGTTTTTTTAACTTTTTTCATCGTTATTTTTGTTAAATTAAACTTAAATTTTTTAAATTGGTCAATTTGATAACGATCTTCCAAGCCTCTAAACGTCCGCGGACATCCCATGGACATCCGGACCAGTGAAAATTAATAAAGCGTATAAGAATGACTGTTTTTTTTAATACAAATCCTAACAGCTAGACAAATTTCAACATTATTTGCCATGGAGATAAATCTTAAAAAGGAGAAAACGATAGGATAGTTTTAACTTTTTTTAACTTCTCAGGTCAAAAGTGCGTAACCAACCACATTCAAATGTAGTTTACGTAAATAAATTTAAAAAAGGTTTCAAGCAGCTTTTAACAAATCTATTTATTTTACGTTTTATGAAATATAAAGCGAGCCGGAACCATAAAGGAAAAAGGAACGGAAAAGGGAGAGCGAGCGGAAAAGGGAGAGCGAGCGGAAAAGGGAGAGCGAGGGGGAAAAAGAGAGAAAGCGGGAAAAGGAAAGGAAAAGGAAGAGAAAGAGAAAAAATTGCGAGTGAGATAGAAATACCTCTAAACACTCCGGGCAACGCCGGGTAACCCAGCTAGTATTTAAAAAAACTAACCCATAAAAACAAAGTTTGTATTATAAATCCTTTATATACGATCCTAGATTTTTATTTTTAAGCCCAGAGCCAAATTCAAAAATTAAATTCAAATTCAAAAATATGGACCCTTTTGACGGGGCCGTTTTGACGGGGGCCGTTTTGACGGGGACCGTTTTGACGGGGACCGTTTTGACGGGGACCGTTTTGACGGGGACCATTTTGACGGGGACCGTTTTGACGGGGACCGTTTGACGGGGACCGTTTTGACGGGGACCGTTTTGACGGGGACCGTTTTGACGGGGACCGTTTTGCCGGGGGCAGTTTTGACGGGGCCGTTTTGACGGGGACCGTTTTGACGGGGGCCGTTTTGACTGAAATTTTGATAGATTCAATTGTCTCGCAGCCCAAGTCGATGTGCCAAATTTCAGCTCGATCGGATAACGGGAAGTGAGTTAATTTTGAGACTCAAAGTTTGTGACTGGAAGACAATCGAAAATAATATAAAGGATTTAAAAAAACCGAGTGTATAAAATACGACATTAATTTAGCAAACTGTGAGATTTATTTTTAATATATTTGTATAATGTTATGTTATTTACAATCATTTTATTGAACTGAAAAATTGTGTATTTCAAATTTCTTTTTGACTCAAGAAACTTGGTCTTCCAAACTCCTAAAATGCATCTCCAAATCACATTGCATGAAAAAACCCTGGTTGCATGTAAATAGTTTTTACAACTCAAAATCCAGGAAGCGTAGTGAGTTTAGATGGTGATTTAAGTCCCATGTCCTTCGTCTCAATCAGGGCCGGTTTTAGCAGAACTAGCGCCGTGGGCGAGATTTCTATGGCATCCCCTACCTGCAATTTAGACCCATGGGAAAAAAGCAAAGGATGTAATGTAATAACCATTTATTAAAAAACTAATAAAATTTTAATTTTTTAGCCTTTCTATCGGTCATCGAAGTTGATGTTTTCAGCAATTTCATTGTTGCTAGGTTTGTCAACCTAGATTGAGTGAAATGTTGTTGATTGTAGGTAGGTTTTTATCGACTTAAGCATTTTTTTAAGAATTTTTCTCCCCACTAGCAACTGTTACAGGTATAGTCAATAATATTTGCAATGCTATCCGTACATTTGGATATAGTTCTTATAAGTTTGTCAACATATGAAACAAAAACAGGAGTAACCACATTCTCATCAGACAAAAAAATCAGACTTAGGAAAGTTCATCACACAACATACATCCATCTATATCTGATTTATTAGAGTCTAAAGTTAATTTCAATTGGAGATCACCACAAAATTTGACAAGGTCAGGTTTTTTCCGAAATCTCTTTTTTATTGTACAAAAAACATGATTCCGAGTATACTCATTTAACTGTTCAAAACTTTCATTTACTGAAATTAACGTAATGTCCAAAAAGAGTACAAAATTCAACCTCAAATTTTTTTGGAAAAGTTATAGACCTTTTCTATCCGGCGCCCAGGGCTCTCGCCCGACCACGCCCCACCATAACACCGCAACGGGTCCCAATGCGTGACATGTATTCTTCAATTTCGTGATATCCGCTAACAATCTCATCATGCAAGTGTTTTCTAGCTTAAAACTAAATCATTATGCTTTGAATTTGATGAGCAGGTAGGTTTGATTTGTGTGATTCACGTTTTTACAAAACATGCATCCTCTCCACTTAACTGTTAACTGCCCACGCTTTGGGTCCTTGCAAAGGCAGCCATTTATAGGCGCCTTTCCCTTTAGCAATGCGAGTCAGTGAGCCATTGCGGACACGTGGTGTAAAAACTCGATTTGATGTAGTTATTGAAAAAATACTTTAAAAAGAATTATTTTAAATAATGGTCATTAAAAAAACAAATGACCATGATTAAAATTATTTTTCTGTAAATCTGTTCAGTAACTTGTTTGAATACAATAAATGATCGTGAACTGGTGAACTGTGATACGTAATCATTTGAGAATTAGTATAAGCATGTGGTGTATGCATATTCACTTGGTATGATTAATACTTATCTATTTATTTGTTTTTTTAAAGAGAACACTTTTTATCGGCATAAAAATCTTTCATATGATGAACATTTGGTTGTATAGCAACCTGACCTTAATTCTGCATCACATAGATATGAAAAAGCTCATATTTTGATATAATTTCTTTAGTTTGTACACATTCAGATATACCTTTTGATGGTTAATTTTTTTATAAATAATCAAATGCATCATCAGGAATTAAAAAAATTTCTATTTCATCTATTGTAAATCCGGAAGATTTAAAAAAATATATTGCTGAATATTTTCGTCACTTTCTGGTGATGGTCTACGAGTGTTATTAATAATGTTTTCATGATATTTGTCTGAATGACCCAAACGTTCATTGAATGAAGTTTATTTAATTGCATTTTATTGCACCTTTCTAATCGGGATATAATTAAGACCTATTTATGTACAATTCCACATTGATGACATTGAAAACCTAAAGCTATTGATTTTCTGTCTTGTTTATCAGGTAAACAAAAATAATTAAACGTGCTACAATAAATTTGAAAATAAATCATCAACTAACTCCCATACTGTTCAATTGTTCCCAATTGTTTCAATTTCCAAATGTTTACTTTAAGCAAATAAATAAAACTACGAACGTAGGCTAAATTTCTAAAAATCGACACTAAACTGAAAACCTCAACTCAAGCCAAGCTTAAGACACCACAAGACAGCATCCAGTTATCGCAAAAAGAAACGCCTCCAACTGCTCCGAGCTGTGAATAAATTGACGGAAATGTTCATCCGGACAACATTTATACAAAAAAAAGTTCTTAACCAAACATTTTCTTTTATGCCTAACAACAGGAATATAATGAAAATATAATTAAATAAAAACCGTAACTACTGAAACATCTGACATAAGCAATTTAATAACGCAAAACTTTGAGCCATTACAATTTTTTTCAAAATAACCCTTTAGAAGCCAATCACAGTCGATGGCAACATCAGATTGTTAAATGCATTAATTTTTACATGTAACAATCATATTTTGATACTTGTCAATAAAGTTTGCATGAACAAAAGATTTTTGATAAAAAAAGAGATGTTTTTTTCCACTCAACGCGAGCCATTTCGACAACGGTTTCTTTCGCTTTTCTTTCTGTCATAATATAGCAAAATCAATAATAAAAAAGTGGTGTTTATTTCAAACCAGCTCTCAAAATAATTTTTTTGCTGGTAAATAAAAGATACATACTTTAATAAAGTAATAAATTTTGTTTACAAGTAAATTTTATAATATAAAAACCAATAAAGAACAAGAAAGCTGTAAAAAAGAAAATATTTTCACAAATCCATTATATTTCAAGATTTGCTGGATATTCATTTGATGCAAATTTTTCATTTAAAACCACATTTATATAGATGTTTAGATATATAAATTCGACAAATTTTCGCTTTAAAAGAAATTATTTTGCAATGAATGAAAAACCTGAAAACCCTGAAATATAAGAGATTTGTGAAGAACCGGTTTTTTAAATTCCGTATATTAACTTCACCGCCGGTCTTGCCTGCTTGCATGCTTGCTTACTTGAATGTTTGCAAACCTTAAAAGTGAAAATTAACTAACTTGCCGTCATCCAATTAAACTGAAGTTAAAAATATAGGCTTACTCCTCAAGACATTGCATTTTATTAAAATTTAAACCGTTTTTGTAATAAAACTTTGTATTTAAAATTAATAATTATCTATGTTTTGAAACAAAAATAAATCAAATACATTTAAATACGTATCAATTAACATATATAAATTCTAAATTATGTCATTTAAAAAAATATTTTTGCATTATATGAAAACCGGCAAATTCAGAATTATAAGAAGTTTTTTTAAAAACATGTTTTTACGGTTTATTAATTTTAATTTATATATGTAAACATCTACATAATTTTTGTATTTTGTTTTTGTTTCAAAACATAAATGATTGCTAGTTTTAATCAAAAAAATAATTTTTCAGAAAATTTACAAACTTTAAAAAAATGTATTATCTTGAGAAGCAAGCCTATATTTTAAGTTTCCGCTCGATTGGATAACGAAAAATTAGTTAATTTTCACTTTCAATGTTTGCAATTATTCAAGCAATCAATCGAGCAAGCAAACAGCCCGCGGTGAATTTAATATAAAAGATTTAAAAATTAAAATCAGCCTGGCAAAAACCACAATTATTGTTTTTTTATTTTGTTCTAATTGATTGGTTGAAACGTTTTATATTTTTTCTAAGTAATTTTTTTTTATTTGAAGAGCTTTCAACAATGTATGAATAAAGTTTTAAGTGATTTAAAAAAATAAAACTTATTTTAAGTAATAAAAACTTAGTGTACGATAATTGGTGCTAAAAATTAAAATGTCTGCTGCTTTTTATGTTGTTTCTGATGTCGACCTATTTTTTGTCTGGTGAAAAACGTTTTTTAGAATCGCTAGAGAGAGATGTTATATATTGGATTTGTTGACAATTAGTTAACGTTTGAACACATTTAGAAGTTGTCGCCTAATCTAAGCAAACATCTTTGTTTTTAGATGGTGATTTTAAAATGATTTTTGATTAAATCTATACATGCAAACTCAGTAAAGGTGCACCAATTATCGGCTGGCTATCGGTATCGGCTGATAATCCGTCATTTTGCCGATAACCGGTATCGGTCGTTTCACAATCGGTATTGGCCGATATTATTGGCTCTTTTTTTATTTTTTTTTAAATTCATTCAGTTACTACATGTTGATAAATAGAATAATTTACACATTTTTCGAGAAAAAAAACAAACCAATGAATAAAATTTAATGCAATTAAGTTGAATGACTTTTAGTTTAGCAATAAATCATTGATGATAATTAAAAATTAAAGTTAGAATGCTGCCATTTTAGTGCATAGACGCTTAAGATTCTCAGCTTTTATGCAGCAAGACGAGCGGCGATCAGAATGTATAAGCCTTGCGACACTGAAGATACGCTCTCTAGTCTGCATGTACTAATTTGAATCTAATAAAAATTAGACCACCAAGACACTTCTTTGTTATATTGAAGTCTACTTCATTGGAAAAACACACAAAAAACAACTATGAACAAGCCAATATGATCTCAGTGATGTTTGATTGACACATTATAAGATTAGTTTGGGTGGGAATGGGATTTAATCGAAACATTTTTTGTTAAAAACTAGTAAACTAGTAAACGGTCATTGGAGATGAGATAAATATGAGGAACCTGCTATAATGTTATTGAATGAAAATTTTTAACTCAATGTCACTTTTTTGTTTTCAGTTAATGATGATGCGTGTTCATGCTAGTTGGGCTAGTTTAAGTAAGTTTAATTTAATTGCAGTTTAACTGGTAAGTACAATGCAGTGCAAACTATAGAAAAAACGACATGATAATAGTTATTATTTGATAGTGTGATAAACGGTCATATTAATGAACGAAGAAGTTTCAAAAGTCAGTAATTGGTAATCGACCATTGTATTATTGGTGCACCTCTAAAACAAACGCTTGAGAATACTGGCAAACATACATGCATAATGCACGCACACAAACACATGACAAAAACGCTTTCTTTTACTCATTACATATATATGTATCGATATTAATAGAGAAATAGGTCTTGAATTAATTAAATGGCAAAGCACTATCCAGAAAAGCATTCGTCATGTTTTAATTATAACACAACATGCTTGCGGAGAATTCTAATTCAATGTTGTTCGTAAATTTATTACAAATCAATAAGAAACAATAACATATCCGTTGTTCGATATTACACAAATTCGCACCAGTTGTATTTTGTCGATGAAAAAAGACCACTAATAATGTTTATTTTATTTAAATAAATAAATTTGCATTTTTAAAAGTGTTTTAAATGTAATTTTTGTCAGTTGGGAGACATTTTCACAACTTGCTGATTCTTTTACTGGTTGGTTTCAATAGTAAAACGTTCAATTTTTAGCTTTTTCGGTTCAACCTTGGTGTTTTGTTTCGTGCCGATAACACTGAATAAATTAGCATATGGGTTAATGAGGTGCCGCAAAACAATTATCCGGGCTTTTGAAAATGTTGGCAAAATTTAAAACATATATATATGTATTTTATTTTATAAATAAAAAAAATGTTTGTGTTGTGAGGATTTAAAAAAATGTCATTCCAACTTCTAGTTTAAATGTCTCAATCTATGAAGAAAGTTTGTTCGTTCATCTGCTTGTTCGTTTTGTTCGTCGTTCTCTTCGTGAACGTTGACACAAAAGGTTTGTCAAGTTTGCTATTATAAGTGATTTGAAATTAACAAACAAGTTTCAGTTGTTTTAATGATATTATTATGCTCCAAATTGAAACTCGGTCTTTAAAAAATTCAGATCGAGTAACTAAAAAACTTGATATTAATTCCAACAGAGTAATTGATATAATTTAACTCCGCCTTGCTTTTGCAAGCCAGTCCCAAGCCTGGAGAAAGGAGGAGGGGAAAGTTAAAAAGATCAAATTAAGATCCACGACAGGAAGTACTTAGGTGTTTCCAACATACAGCCATTTTAGTCTTAAAACACCTGGTGTAAAGGACTATAAACTATTACAATAAATAATTGATATAATTTAGTCATTTTATTTAGTTTAGTTTTATTTAATTTTATTTGTTGTAATTAAATTAATTATAATTAATTTGTCAATTGTTAATAAGTAAGCCAATACAATTGTGCTCTTCAGATAAGCTTCTACCTGGGTGTCCCCATATGAGTCCTCTTTGCAAAAAAACAGTAGTTGTTCCCCCCGTTGAACCCGAGCGTCGACCAGGATGTCCACCTCATATGAGTCATCTCTGCCAAAAAAACACAACTGCCTACCCTAGCAAACCTGAACTCTTACCGGGTTGTCCACCGCTACCGTTTTCCTGTCCGAAAACCACATCATCAACCAGGTGATTCTCCACCTGTCTCCTCCATGTGGTGAACTAAACTGCAGTGAAAAATTAAGTCTTATTCGTGATTGGTGCTCCTGATGTTATTAAAAAAATTTATTTTATTGTTTTTGTTTTGTTTTATTTCGTTTAGCGCAGGCGTACTGAATAAATAATTTTAAAAAATTATATACATACAATACACAAACTTGCCTTAATAAATTTGCGTTATTAAAAAATTAACTTTTTCCAATTTCTTGCGAATGTGTGACGTCAATGAGTTATTTATCGGTTGGTATTTTTACCAGTTAGGTTATAAATTGTCAAATGTATTAAATGTGGCGTAGAAATGTTTAAAAATTTGAGGATGTCGCCAGTAGCCATATTATAGCACGTCAACAATATGTGTACCGCAGAGTACGACGGAAAACAAGGGACAGAAGAAGAGAGTCAGAGCAAGAGAGAGAAAACGAGAGAAAGAAAGAGGGAAAAAGAGAAAGAAAAAGAGAGAGAGAGAGAGAGAGAGGATTGGGAATTCATCATTGGACTCATAAATGTGATGCTGGTCGAGATGATGTGCACTGCTCCACCTGCACCATGAAATCAATTACCACAACTTTTTATTCCATTTCATAAAAAAACTACTCTGTTATAATTATTATTACGATTGTTATTATTTTCTTATAATTATAATTATTATTACTTATATAACGATTATTGTTTTTTTAATCATATGCTCCGTGACAGTTTTGTTGATTGATTGCACACATTACAAGCATACACGCACATATTACTTACAAGCAAAAAATCACTCGCAAAAACCAGCGTATATTATTCATGCATACACACAGATATACATGCATCAGCACCAGATATGTAGTACTTAGTACTCTTACTCGTACTCGAGTACAACTCGAGTACCTTATTAAAGTACTCACACTCGGACTCGCACTCAATACCATGATACTCGTACTCGTACTCGATACCATGGTACTCGTACTCGTACTCGATACCATGGTACTCGTACTCGTACTCGATACCATGGTACTCGTACTCGTACTCGATACCATGGTACTCGTACTCGTACTCGATACCATGGTACTCGTACTCGTACTCGATACCATGGTACTCGTACTCGTACTCGATACCATGGTACTCGTACTCGTACTCGTATCGCACCATAAGTACTCACAACATCTCTGATTCAGCACAAACAAACACAATAACAAGCAAACAAAAACAATATTAGCCACAAATAAACACAGTTATGTGGCTCTCGTAGGACCAAACCTGTTGCTATGACGGATGGACGAGCTGTGGATATAATAAATTCAATCCACTGTAGCAGCCAGTGCGAGCTTTATTGTCTTTGCCTCTGCAATGTGCCGGTTTGTCGCTGACACAGGCTGCCTCTTGTTTCAGTAAATCTCAGTCTCTTTGTGCCTTTATCTTTCACCATTTTATTTATTTTTTTATTTTTTTGAATTTACTCTCTTGAATGGTAAATTATACAGCAACATGACTTACAAAAAAAGTACACTAGTGGCCAGAACTCATTCACACACACACACACGCATCAAAGATAAATTTCGTAATTTTTAAAGCGCTACGATAAACGAGGAAACTAAAAATTCTGAATTTTTCTCGAAGCAAAAACAATTTCGAGATCGATCAAAACGTGGAAGCAAATTCTTCTCTTTCACGTTCGGCGTGGGTTATCTGACGGAACTTCGCCTACTAAACAAGGATTAGACGCCTCACGTCGTGACACACGCACGCAAGCAAAAACACACACATACAAATATACATACATACATACATACATACATACATACATACATACATACATACATACATACATACATACATACATACATACATACATACATACATACATACATACATACATACATACATACATACATACATACATACATACATACATACATACATACATACATACATACATACATACATACATACATACATACATACATACATACATACATACATACATACATACATACATACATACATACATACATACATTGGCACACATTCTCTACACATCGGTAGATCATAAATCTCTGTAAAGTATCGCAGCACTTTCAGACGGGATCAGCAATTAAAAGAGCAAAATAACAATATTACTTGTATTCTGAATTACCACCAATGACTTTCAACTCAGGAAAGTTTAATAAAGACAGAAATTCAGACTAATTTTTACGACTTAGACTCAATGTCCCATTTAATCGCATGACCATATGAGTATGATGAATATGACACCACGTCTGGACACAAAGTTTTATAACATTTTTATAAATCATTAACATACATTAAATAGTCTCAAATTTTTAGAAAAGTCTATTTTTATAGTATTAATACATAATTACCGATTATGCTTATTTAAGAGAAAATTGAAATTAACTATTTTTTCATTGGTGCGAGAAAATAATTGATTGATTAACGCACATATAGACATATGTGTATGTGTAAATGTGGGTATATATAGAAAGAGAAACAAACACATATGTAAAGAAATGTATATATAGACAAACACATTTCGTAATGAAAATGTATATATAGACAAACACATTTGGTAATGAAAATGTATATATACACAAACACATTTGGTAATGAAAATGTATATATAGACAAACACTCCAACCAGCCGAATGGCCTAAATTGACTTAATCAAAAAAACGTTAATTCAAAAAAATCAGCCTAGTTTTCTGCCACAGGCACCTTCTTACTCGATATTAAAGAAAAGCATTTAAATGGATTCCTTCTATTTAAAAAAAACTGCAAATGTTTGGTTCGTTTATTTTTAGTTTTAAAGTAAAAAAACTGGTTTGAATGCTTAAATTCTTTTATAAAAAGAATTTTTTGAGAAACACTTTAAATAAAAACAAATCTGCTTATTTATTCAGTTCCATCTCACATCGACGTTTCTTCCCCCCGCCAAGACTTTCGTCAACCACTACGACCCTCCCCGCAGAAAAGGTGAAACCACACAAATTTACAAACTATACAACAATTATTCTAAATAAAAAAGTTTCAACTTTTCTCAAAGTATTTTTTTTGCTTTTAACTGATGAAAACATTTAGAAATTCTAAATCGATTAATTTGCACGTGAAAAGGTCACAGGCAGGTCTGACCCGACTCTATGCAAATGGGGAACCAATGAATGTTCTTCTGACCTACCGCCTGGTGCCTTTGATCGAAATAAAAACAAGTTTGTCGTTTGAGAAGTTTTTTTTTATTTAAAAATTTAATTGTTTTTTTTTTCATTTTCCTGGGTGTCTTCTTTGTGTGCTGTTGATGTAGTGCAGTGGTGTTTGTGTAGAGTTGTCGCGTTGTGGTAATGTTGTTGTTGTTGTCGCGTTGAGGTGTTGTTGATGTGTTGTAGTGTTGCTGTTGAACTAAAGGTTGTACTTGCTTCGTTTTCAATAACTAAAAATACCAAACAAACATTCTTAGATAGGGATTGTCTTCTCCAATCTCCATCTTTCGTTCCATTAAAGAATTTCGTTGTTCGGAAAAAATTCATTTTCTTCTGAAATACATTTTTTACAAATTGAAAAAAAAATTCAATTGAAAAATATTTTTTCAAGAAATTACTTACTAAAGCAACAGCAGAAAAAATATGAGAAGGAAGATGATATCGACCTGAGAATTAATTCATTCCCTGAAAGAAACACATCATCCGTATTGAACCAACCACCAGTATCGCAGACAGCCAGAACAGTATTAGACACATTCTTCAAACAAATTGTATTTTATTTTATTTTACAACATTTTAAGAAACAAAAGCTCGTGTTGAACATTTCGTATGCAAGATACACTTTATAGCTTGTTTTTGCTCTGCTGTGACAGAAATGGTCAGTCTTGAGATATTTAGTTGTGGCAACGTTTGTATTGGTGTTGGTTTGGAATTGTTTCGGTTTAGTCGCATCTCTTCATTGCATGGACGTTGAGTTGTCTCTCTATGATCTTGGTCTTATCTTGTCTCTTTGTTGGCTTAGTTTGTTTTTGTTTTTCTATTATGTCTATCTTGTAACATTGTTGGCAAAACTTTGTCTTGGTTTTCCATCGGTATTGTATTGGTCTTGCCACGATATTGATTCAGTCTAGTGCAAGCACGGTCCCACACGGGATGCTGGAGATGCATCCCCCACCAGCCAAAACATGTAACCGAAAATCAAGAATCAATCTCAAAATTTCAACTCTCACCTATAATGTCTTAAATCTGTCATCTCCGCCATATCTCTATAATCTCCTTCATCCACAAGACCATGGAGTCAATCTTAGATCCGCGGGAAAAGCATTGAAATGTTCCAGATTCAGCTCTAATTTTTCGTCCAGAGGTTTCAGACACGCAGCTCCGACCATCTGGAACAAACGACCTTCACAAGCAATGACAGCTGCTTCTCTCTTTTCCTTCAGGAAACTTCTGAAGCTACAGTGCAAATTTAACTAATTACTTGTTATAACTATTTATGTTTTTTCCTAAAAATTCCATCCCAAAAGAGTACTTTACTAGTTATACAGTATTAGTTAATAATCTGTCAGCATCGATTACACGCCATAAATATCCCATTAATATTTCTAAGGATCAGATGCTTAATCGACTGATAATTGTTTTTCTTAGATAACTAGAATTCCATGTCTTTAAATAAGCTAGCCATATTTAACAATTCTTGTTTAGTTAATCATTTGAGATAAATATAATCATTTGAGATAAATTTAATCATTTTAAGTGAATATAATTATTTCAGATAAATATAGTTATTTGAGACAATTATAATCATTTGAAATAAATATAATCATTTGAGGTGAATATAATTATTTGAAATAAATATATCCAGTTGAAATAAATATATCCAGTTGAAATAAATATAATTACTTGAGATAAATGTAATCATTTGAGATAAATATGGTTATCATCTAATAAGATAATAATCACTTAAAATATTGATGATAAAATATGGTAATTATGAAAATCATCAAAAATAAATGTTATAATCATTTAAAAATAGTATAATAATTGTTAGAAATAATAACCAGTTTGTATTTTTTCATCATTCATATTCAATTTGAATCTTTTAAAAAAATTCAAATGTGAGTTTTCTCGGAAACCCCCAAAGTGGGGTTCTTCAATTAAAGGATTACATCATATCTGACGTCGAAGAATTTCCTTTTAGACAGTCCACTGCAGGAAATATGACTCCCGTGTTATCTTCGAATCAGGTCAAGTAAATGACATTTCATCTAGGTCAAATGAGTCACCGTCACAAAGTTCAAATATGTGACTGTCACAAAGGTTAAACGGGTACATTGTCACATTTACTAACGGCTTCAAATCGTACGAATGTCATGCTAAAAAATAAAACAAAGATCAAATTTATTACTAAGGTTGTTTTTACAAAGTTAATAAATAATTCTTACTCAATATTTCTTAGTATAATTGTGTTTTTTTTTTGGCATGATAACTATAATGATGATGGTCATCATCATCATATATACACCTCCATAAGATCATCATCACCACCATTGTCATCACTGTGTCTTCATTTATCATTGCTAACCGGCGTCGGATGACAATTTGAATGTTTTATATTCCCAAGCGCGCTGTCGATAATTTAAAATTGTTTTGCAATCGTGTCATGTGACATCATCACGTGACCTAGTAATGGGAGCCAATCAAATGCGTCATGATTTTCCCATTAAATCATCGTCCAACGTCCATATAGGCTCCTCCACGAGCAACAAGAAATGAAAAATCTTTTTTTTTCTTATTACGATATTTTTTGTTGATGCGTTGTTGTTGCGTTGTTGTGATGTATTGTTGCTGTGATGTTTTTGTGTTGTTGTGATGTTGTTTTGTTGTCGTGATGTTGTTTTGTCGTTGTGCTGTTTAGTTGTGATATTGTTTTGTTGTGATATTGCTGAGATGTTGTTTTGTACTGATGATGATGCTGTGATGCTGTTTTGTTGTTGTTGTGTTGTTGTGATGTTGTTTTGTTGTTATGATGTTGTTTGGTTTATTGGTTCCATTTATTGCTGTTTTGGCAGTGTTTTATGATGAAGCTTGCTAAAATGAATATTTGCATGTCAAATAAGATTTTAATAATTGCTTCAAAAAAATAAAATGATCATAATCGACGTTCTGTCATTGAACCATTGAAGGACACCAAGTACGTACTGCTCAAGTACTTACTGCCCCACTGACCATCAGCGTGTCCATACAACGACAACGATGACGCCGGTAACACTTCAAACGAGAAATCACTTGCAAAACAGACCTTTCGATTCCATCCCTGCCACTCCTGAAGACCTGAGCAATCTCCAAGAACCACCCACGAGCAACAACAACAACAATCTCGCGCAAAACTCCTCCTCTTTGCTTCTCTTTCACTCCAACGACCCTCAACTACCCACGGAAAAATCATCCACTGTAGAAAAGAAAAGCAATAAAACAAAAGGGGTCGCCCATGTCAAGCCCTCGTGGCTGTGGATAGCGGTCACTGTAGGGGGCCTGACTGTAACTGGTTTTGTCTTGTGCGGTTGTTTGTACTGGTTAGTGCGACGAACGTGTTGCGGGGGTGGTTCGGACAGGGGCAGTTACGAGGTGGATGACCTCTCCGATCGGGTCGTCTGTCGATGCAAACAGCAAAACAATCGCAAGCAAGCCTTCCATTTTTCAGCCTTCAAATCCCGGCAGTCTGACGCTCTCTCCAACGGTGGCATCGAGTGTGGTGCTGATGATGATGATTTCCAGAGAAAAAAGAAGAAGAACGATGGCATGAGTCAATGTACGAGTAGTAAACACAAGGGAAAAAACAGGGAGTGGTATGTGTGATGACGAGGGTGGTGGTGATGACGATGAAGAGGGTGGTGGTGGTGACGATGTCAACGGTGGTGGTGATGACGATGATGCTTCTCAACATCTTTCATTTTTCTTCCTTCGCTCGTCCGGCGTGATCTTTTATGTTATAACTGTCTTTCTCGAGAGCAAGTCGTTAACTCATTCGATGCAGAAGAAAAAAAACAAAATTGAAGAAAACAAAATTGAAGAAAAAAATACTTGCAGTAACAGCTAAGTGACTCATCGTGAATTGCTTGTTTATTTTTTGATCGATTCGATTTGTTCGCGAATAAAATTAAATTTTTTGCTGTCGTTGAAGAAGAAGTGCAAATCATTTCCGACGAGAAGGAGTTGTGTAGATTTATAAAATCAACAGAGATTGATTCGTTGATTAACTGATTTCAACCTGCGCATATCCCAACAACTATACAAAAATAACAACATCGAAAACATAAGAAAAAATCCGAAAAAAACTGATAAGAAAGACAGTTGTGTCGATACACTAGAGAGATCTCAAGAAATACGAGATGGCACGCTAAAAATTTGCAGGGTGACTTCTTGTGACCCTGACGTGAGGGAGGGATGTTAGTAAGAACTATTAAAAGTATAAAATTGATTCCGATAATAGGAACTATTAAAACTATAAAATTGATTCTGATAGAATTTTTAAAAAAAGAGACCCACTTTTATTTTTTCTAGACCACACCCTTAATCGCTCATTACTCACCCTTTCACGTATTTATCCATTCACCCGATCGAACGAAAACACACATAAAATGAATTAATTAAATAAAAAATATTTTTCTTCTATTAAGAAAATTAAGCAGCACTAAAAGAATTTCGATTTGAGCGGTAGATATGCCTTTTTTGATATTAACTGTATTTACTGTATTTTGTCATGATGACGATGACGAAGAAGACGATGACGTACCATAAACATTTGACAGGGGGTACACAGGCATACGACCGGGGCGGGAAGGTGGTAGCCCCCCAGATCCGGTCAAAAAGTTTAAAGATTTGGGCAAAACGGTTGGAAATTCAGACAAACAGTCTACAAAAGTTTTTGAAAAAAATTATTTTGAAAATTGTAACAAAAGTTTCTAAAAAGTTTTAATCTACGACTTAATTTTAAACAGAATAACCGCCGGATCGAACCGCACAACGTCACTATCAATAAAAGCAAAATTAAGCATCAGTCGTGTTCTTACTCAGAGGTGTCTTGGCTCAACTAATCTTTTGCCGACACGTTCAAACAGAAAAAACTACTATTTTTGCAGTTTAAAAAATCTAATAAAAAATTTTCAAACACATCACATTCAACTTTTCAATTACTAACTTAGAACAAATTTATCATTAACTAGCAGTACCCATAGCGGCTTCGCTCGTTTGAAATTTTAGAATTTGAACCATCCATCCATAGTAGAGTACTGCACGAGCCAATTTTTTACGGCCCGTCGGCAAATTGGTCTGGCCCATTTCATAAGCCAAAATTCCAGGTCCGGCCCAGGCCGTCTAATTTGAGCTAGGCCAGTTTTTACAGGCCCGTCCCACCTTGACTTTTGGTTTGGCCCGATTTGTCTGAAAACACTAAAATTACGGCCTGGCCTGGTCCGTTCAGTACTCTAATCCATAGAGGCCTACACGGATTTTTTTATAGATCAGGTCCGGCTTATTTTATAGGCAGAAAACTCTAGGCTTGGCTTGTTATTTAGTTCCGATCTAGCCTGCTTCATAAGCACAACAGTCGAGGCCTGGCCCGGTCCATGATAAACTAGACTCAGTCAGTTTTAACGGACACAAAACTTCAAGTTTGAAAACTAATTTTTCAAAAGATAATGAAACACGTATTTAATTAATTTTTTTGTAAAAACCTAAACACTAAATTTTAATGTTTTTACATTTAAGTTACTGAGTTTTCATGCAAATAATCCTTTTTATCACTCTATATTTGTAGTCCTGGAAGCCAAAACAGAAAAAAATAGTAAAAATGTGTAATCGTACTTTCTAAGTAGTATCTAAATGCTAATTTTTATATCTGTAGTAGTTTCAGTTTTCGTGTGGCAGTTATTCTAAGAAATATGTAACCATATTTTCCATCCCACATTTGAAGTCCTGCAAACCACATTTTTTTAAAATATTAGAATATGTATTTTGTTATTTTTTAAGAATAATTTTTGTACTAAATTGCAAAACTTTCACATTTTTAGTTTTTGGCGTTTTTAATCAAATACTCATTTTTTCCTATCCACATTTGAAATCCTGGAAACCAAAATATCAAAAATTGATAAAACACGTATATCTTTATTTTTAGAATAAATACTAAATACTAAATACTATTTTTTACAACTATGGCACTTACAGTTTTTGAGTAGCAGTTATTCTATAAAATAAATAACTTTATTTTTCACCCTCATTTGGAGTTCTGGAAAAAACAATTTAAATGGTAAAACAGTTTTTTTTATTTTTTAAGAAAAATCAAGATGCCAAATTTCAGAATTTTCTCATTTTTGGTTTTCGAGATATGCGGTGTTTATAAAAAAAAAGTTTGTTTTTCAGTTTCATCCCATAAGGAGCAAAATTTTCAACAACCCTTTCTTAGTGTGTGCTTACACTAAAAAGTAAAAGAAGTTCCAAATTTCACGTTCCTAGGATGAGGCGTTTTAGCTCGGCGTTGATTATCAGTCAGTCAGTCAGGACATGTTCTTTTATATATATAGATTAGTTAGTAATCTCAAAAATTAACCCTCTACCGCATAGCGATGCCGATTGGCATCATTACTTCCATGCTTTCTTAGAAATTTGTACTGTGCCAAACAGTATCACTGGTTGTATTTTTGGGTAGCAAATACCATAAAATACTAGAATTTCGCTACTTTTCATATATTTAAATTGATGTTATATTTTTTATAGTCTGGAAAGTTCGTGCAAAAATAAATAAAAATAGAGTTTTTTAAGTATTTTCATTAGTGTGTGTGTTTATATCTAAATAAAAATTTAATTATAGTCAGATGTTTTATGTGTTTTTGTGATCGAATTTATTTCGTAGTGCTAGAATAAATGGCGATTATGCAATTGATGTTCAGGGTCAATCAAGAAGACTTCACATTCCGAACGAATTAACCGCCGGATTCACCCGCACAACGTCGCTATAAATAAAAGCAAACTTAAGCATTAGTCGTCTTCTTATTCAGAGGTGTCTTGGCCCAACAGATCTTTTGCCGACAGGTTTTGCAGTTACTTACACCTAATACGAGTTCGGTTAAAGCTTTTTAAACGTAACATACAGAATATTTACTAATTAAAGCTATTTCAAATAGGTCTGTTTATGTATTGCTATACAAATAATTTACTGCCTTTACCATTTGCTGAAATTTTTGTCTAATCATCAAATATTCAGTCGTATGGCTTTTGTTCATCATCACATTTTCGGCGAGTCTACTCCCGTACCACATTAAAGTCATGTACTCTACAGAAGCTGTATTCAAACATTCCATCTCTACTATCTTCATCTACGCCACTATTGTTATTTAAACGCAAATTTAAATATCATTTATTGTCATCAAAGACTTGAAATTATTATTCTAGAAATTTTTTTATTTCATTTTTTAAAATGTAGCCCGTAATTTATTTAAGCTATAATACTGCATACATATAATACATACTGCATACAGCAGGCCATCCATATAATGTGCTAAAAAGTTATTCCGGGGGGAACTTTTTTAATTCTCTCAGCTGCGATTATTTTTTCATAGGTGGAATTGTCAAAATAACAAGTTATATATGCTTTATAATAGAGATGGGAATCGAACCAAACTTTCGAACTCAAACCTATTATTTTAGCATTTCGATTCGAACTCGAACGAACCCAAGTTCTTATGCGCCGAACTCGAACCCAATGATGGTCGAACCCGAACCGAACTCGAACCCGATTCTAGGACTGTTCATCAAAGGACGATTCATCAAAGGACTGTTCATCAAGGACTATTCATCAAGGGACTATTCATCAAAGGACTATTCACCAAAGGACTATTCATCAAGAGGACGGTTCATCATAAGGACTGTTCATCTAATGTCTATTCATCCAGCGGACTATTCATCAAAAAAGTTAAAATTGTTTAAGATGTTATTTTCAACCAAAAAATGTTACCAAAATGTAGGGTAATCTATATCAAGTTTACAGTGCTACTCTGCTTGCATCCAAATACTTTATTTTTTATAATAGAACTAGCGAGGTACCTTGCGTTGCCCGGGGTTTTTAGAGGTTTTTCGGTCGTTTTTCTCTCTCGCTCCCGTTTCCTTCCCCGCTTGCTCTCACGCTCCCGGTCACTCTCTCTCTTCCCGCTTGTCTCCCGCTTCCGCTCCCGGTCACAGCACCAGAAAAACTAAATTCGTAAACAATATATGTACACATTTACCAAAGGCCACAAACACGTCAAAGCATCACACATGCCCGCTATGTCAAATCTGACATCGGTCGTTTAACACCAAGAGGCCACGCTTCAAAGACACTTTTGCCTCGAGCAATCAGCAAGTTTGTAAAAGACATGGTTGTAATATACAACAATTTTATTCGTCACATACAGTAAATAAAACAACTGGACAAGAAATAACGTCAAGATCTTAAGATCAAACGAGCAAAAGAAATTGAATAATAAGTTTAAAAAACTGCTTTCAACTGTTCGTACAAACTGTTAGCATATACACACTCAAACAGCCAGATACCATACACCTCAAAACATCACTAACACCCGGTATAACCACTTCTGCCACACTTCAAAGAGACGAACACGCTCGCTTTAGCGAGGTCAGGAAAGGTCATTTCAAAGAGACGCTTACGCTCGTCCGGATCGTCGATAAATCAACCAGACTCAGATTTCATGCAAACTTCAAATAAAAACTAAATACATTGGAACTCATTTAATTGATATAAAAACCTATTTTGTTTTTTTCATAAAAGTTGCGGTAGCGAATAGCGCTGAGAACAGCTAAAAAATGTTGCGGCGCTGTCATCAACGATCTTGTCAGCCAATAGAACCGCTCTTAACAACCCTGGTTGCCATCACTATTTTTTTTAAAATTACTGATATGTTTGAAATTTATTTTATCAAAGATGAAGAACTGTCTTTTAAAAATACATCAAATTACTTTACGCTGAAAATATCTTGGGTATATATTGATAAAGGTTGCTGAGTGGCTTCAAAATTTGATGAATAGTCCTCTTGATGAATAGTCTTTAGATGAACAGTCCTTATGATGAACCGTCCTCTTGATGAATAGTCCTTTGATGAATAGTCTCTTGATGAATAGTCCCTTGATGAATAGTCCTTGATGAACAGTCCCTTGATGAATAGTCCCTTGATGAATAGTCCTTGATGAACAGTCCCTTGATGAATAGTCCGCATACCGATTCCCATCTCTACTTTATACTTTATAATTTATATAGCATATATAATCACTAACAGGTTTGTTATTGATTATATATGCTATATAACATGTTATATAAATATGTTGTCTCCTCCTTTATGAAGAGGTGCATAACATAAGCAAATATTTTGTTTCTGTGAAAATGAATAACCTCCTGATTAGTTAAAATAAGTGCCAACATTTCTGATGGGGTGACATTCATCCATGTGCCCCTTTTGGCTGCGCATCTGATGATGATGGCGGTTGTGATGACGAAGTGACGACTAAAAACCGAAAAGAACTAAAAACTGGAGACCGATCCGCTTCAATATTGACCCGATCATGAACCTGCCCGTCATCGATTGAAAACTTTGGATGCTCCTTCCTACGCGCCAGCAAATTTGACCCGACAAAAATATATTCTAAAAATATTTTATAAGTTTAATTTTAATTCAAAAAAATGATGCTGACATTATCGTTAAACAATACATTTTTAAATTTCAATTAAATTTATTCAAAAGCTTTTTTGCAGTCTTTGCTGAAGGTCAGTTGTTCAAATCTTTTAAGTCTCAAAACTACAAGAGTCGTGATGGAAATGACGTTACAAATTCAAATTAACTTGAAAGTTTTAAAATTATAAAACTACTACTACTAATTATTATTATCATTATTAATGATGATATTATTCATGTTATGGATGTCATAGTTTGCGGTAAAAATAAGTTTGCAGCTTCAAATAAATAGACAAATATCTCATCTTGCCATTAATAGTTATTTATTTGAGAATCAACAAAACGTAATACCAACCACCTTTATAACAATAACAATGCATGTTTAATTGCATACTCACAAGTAAATTTTACTCAAACATTTTTA
>OZ022241.1:8722355-8822355 GCA_963978895.1 Erpobdella octoculata | reverse complement strand
AATGGACCCAATAAAACAAGATGATGAAAAAAGTTGGCTTTCTCGTGCATAGATTCTAGATTCCTTCTCTTCATTTAAAACATCTTCGATGGTTTGCGAATTTCGAGAAAAAAATTGAGAGGTTAGAAAGAAAGAACACCGCAGGACAAATCGTGTTTAATATGTGTACCTTAATTTGTCTTTAAATTATATAATTTATATTTATATTATAATATTATGTAATTTATATTTATATTATAATATTATGTAATTTATATTTATATTATAATATTATGTAATTATAGTAATATTGCAAAAGTTTATTCTAATATAATTAATTATATATTTCGTATATAAATTCTAGTGGGATACCCGGCGTTGCCCGGGGTTTTTAGAATTTTTTCTATCGTTTTTCTCTCGCTGCCGTTTCCTTCCCCGCTTGCTCTCACGCTCCCGGTCTCTTTCCCGATCCCGGTCGTTTTCCTTTTCCTGCTTGCTCTTTCGCTCTCGGTTGCTTTTCCGTTTCCGTTCATTTTCCAATTCCTGTTTCCGCTCGCCCTCCCGCTCCCGCTCCGCACATTTTGTGACCGATTTCAATTTTTTCACAAGGATTTTCTCCAATTAACTCTCAAGGTTGTGTGAAAATTTCATTACGATCAGATGAATGGTGTCGCGATGCATAAAGGACATACATACATATAGACAAACATACATAATCTCACTTAATTATTATATATATATATATATATATATATATATATATATATATATATATATATATATATATATATATATATATACATATATATACCTACGCAGAAAATAGCCACCAAATCTATCGCTTCGCCACAAAGAAACATCAAAATTTTGAATATTTCTGAAATTTAACAAACAAGTAAAAACTGATAAAAAAAATGGCTGCCTGTGATTCTAGGGAATGACTATTAATTCCATTACTTCTTCACAGATAAAATCATTAATTTAAGAATTCTGAACATTTTCTATTGAAAACAATACGTAAAAAACTTGAAAATGAATCAAAACAGCCGCTTGTGATTCTAGGAACAATTATTTTCCTTAAAGGAATAATTCATATAATAAACCGTTGCGATAAAAACGAAAACTGGAGAGATGTGGAGATGCACATCGCTACGTCTGGAAGTTATCGAATCTGTCTCTCGTTGAACGGAGCACATCCACGAGAGATGGAGTATCGTCGGGCTACTTTTCATGGTCGAAGAAAGTAGAAAGTCGTTGAAATAAAAAACTAATAATTCTACTCCTCAGAGCACACACGAACAATGCTGCTTCCAGAACGGAAGTAGCATACCGGTTGAAATAACTCGCACGTGATCTGACGCCCTGCCTCGACACAATCAACAACATTCACATCTTCTCTCTCTCTCTCTTTCTCTCTCTCACACACACACACATACACACACACACAAAGAAAAGAAAACGAAACAAAATCTAACTGCTCTATTTCTTTTCTTTCTAGAGAACCAGTGGAGTCATCAACGTGCCTAACATTTGAATCACTTGGATCATATTTGAATGGTCGTCCCGCTCCCCTCCCCTTTTTAACGGTCTCATCATTCGAATGCTCAGGAAATCTCTTTTATCGTGATGACGGTCACCAAAAAATTTTAAAGTCACTCAATTGTCGTGGTGGTCTCTCTTAAAAAAAGCATCAAAACCTCCGCGTGATTTAAAAACATTAAAATACAATGCTCTTAGGATGACGAAAATTAATTTTGTATGTGATTTAGAGATATGGGAAGAATATGATACAAGTTTAACAACTAAATGACAACTTGAGCATACCTTTTAAACTTACCCATAGCTAATTCGCCAACAAAAACATTCCTAGAATCACTCCATAAAAGCTCACAAACGCTCCTTTTTAACACTCCTCCAGATAATTGTTTTGTTTTCGAGGTTCCGGAAGCAAACGAGTTGTCGACAATGAACAGCTGCTTCCGTTTCGCCATCTTCAAGATCCCTCTTTTCTACAACCCCCTCTCCCTCTCAGCCGCACAATTAAGGTCCATATTCACAAGGGCCTCATACAAAAGAAGCAGCGAAAATAAAAATAAAAACTGTGTGCGGCCACTTCAATAACTAGAAGCAAGTCGTTTATGGTGCCCGCTCCCCCCCCCCCACATCCCCTACACCCCCTACGGACGCTGGTGACGCCGACCTTTAGGCAGAAAGGCAGGCGAACGCTTAACCACAATAGTACTTGAGGATGTTTATCGTGCTTGAATCCGTTAAGCGTTTGACGAGATAGATTGATATCCGAAATTTTCGAGCAAAAACATACTTAAATAACCAACGTCACCAAACCCCCAACTTCAGTCACCGAATAAAAAACGAATATATCTGGTTAACACATTTGAACAAAACGACACTTAATTAATATTTAAAAAATTTATTGGATGGTCAAAAAACTGTTACCAATATCCTCACTGACATTTTTTCAGAGAGAGAGAGAGCGAGAGAGAAAACGCGCCAATAAACCTGGCAAATGCATCTACGAGCCGAATTGTGCGTGAAGGTGCACCAAAAAGATCCACCTTGGCAATACAGGTGGTGAAAGAAAACAGGTGATTCTAACATGATAATTAATAACGTGTTTTTTAAGATCGAATAATCTATTTAAAACAAGACGTTAAATTGAAAATATTAAAAACAATTCTTGAAAGTTATATCGCTTACACGCACACACTCTTGCAGTTTCCGATGTCATTCGAATCTATTTATGTACATTCTACGACGTCGACGGAGAAAATTGAACGTTCGGAGAAGTCTTTCGTGTAATTTTACAACCACGATTCTAAATATATCGAATATTAATAAAGATAAAAATAAAAAACGAACAATAATAAAAACAATAATAATAATAAGCATAATAATAAAAATCATATTAATAACAACAAATAAAAATTAAAAACTACAAACAAATAACGTTGCATCAAATGGGTAATGGATGAAGAGAGAAAAAAGAAAGAAAGAGAAGAGAAGAGAGAGAGAGAGTAAAGAAAAGAAAGAGAGGCACTATATTATGGATTATCACATACTAACGAAGAAACAAAAAAAAGATCCCAAGGAGTCACAAGATGACCGATCGATAAGAGAATGTGCATTACTCAATTATTGATCCGTCAGTTCAATTGCAGGATATACAATATACATGTCAGATCAATAGCAAAGCAATATAATAATAATATAAATATATTAATAAAAACGGTTTGGAAAAAAAGATAAAACACGAGACACTAATGAATGGATAAAAATGGCTTTGTACATTTATGATGATAAACATAAACAATGATTTAACAACTGATCCCTTTCCTTTTCCTTTCCTTATCATAATCGCGATCATCATCATCACCATTATAATCCAATCAAAACATTTTTAGCACACGGCAACCAAAAAGATGGAAAAAATATCGAAGAGCCGACAAACACAAACGCACAACATACGAGCCGACCGTCACGAGCTCCGGGTAAGTCGCGTGCTTGGACGACCAATAAACAACCTCGGAACAAAGCGGAGGTGAACCCGAGAATCTGTATAACAAAGTGCCAGCACTACTGCCATCGTCATCATCATCATCATTACAGTCACGTGTGCAAATAACAAGATTTCCTTTGTATACGCATCACGCGTACGGAGAAAGTAAAAAAAAACACGTACGCAATAAACATAAGACACTAAAGGACATCCACGTGGCTGGACGAAATCTAATAAAAGTTATGAAGCAAGAAATTGCGACCGCCTTCAAGTTTGCATGCTGTTTTTGCTTTGTATAAGTAAAGACGAGAAGTGAATCGAGTATTAGTAAAATGGCAAGCCAATCAGCTGCAAGCAGAAGTATATAAGCCGTAGAAGGTTGGGTACGAATTAAACATACTACTACTACTACTACTACTACTACTACTAATAATAATAATAATAATAATAATAATAATAATAATAATAATAATAATAACCACAATAAAACAATAATAATAATAATAAACACTTTAGTTGATATTCAAGATTTGTATAAATAGAAGGAGGAGGGAGTGAAAAGGATGAACTGTGTGAAGCATACGAAACAAGCCGAACCGCATACTAAAAGCATGCAGTCTTAATACAAACCTTGATATAATGACATCCTCATTGATATAATTACATAGAAATATATGTATATAAAAAAATGATGGCATTTTTATTGCTTTCTCCGTGGACAGATCAAACAAACACTCGTTTGCTCCCAAAGCAGCAAAATAATAAAACACCATCGCTATCTAAGCGTAGCAGTAAACAAAAATCACAACTTTCTGAAAGAACTCCCCGAATCAACGACCGCCCCCTGAAAGCTGGCCGATGTTCCAATAAAAGATCAAACACATTATCAGAGGGAGCTCGTCGGAGTATGAACAAGAGAAAAAAACCTTCTGTGAGAAATAAAACAATTAAAACTTGAGCTCGTTGGCAATTTTAGCGACGATATTTTTATAAATCAGCGTAGGTCCCGTTACTTTCTTGAATTTTATTCCGTTGAGTGACAGCCTGGGCAGCCTGCAGACTTCCATGGTCCACCCGACGTGACTGCCTCCCCCGTCCGCGGACCCCCCTCCGTGAGAGCAGTGCACGACAAACGGCTGGGTCTGGTAGAAATCGCACTGGTTCGAATCGAGAACTTGCCTCACTTCGGCGATCATCTTGTGGGGCTCCATCGGGCTCGTGTTCTTCAGGTGCCAAGTGAAGTGAAGCGTGCGAGGTTTAGCTTGTTGCTGTTGTTGTTGTGATGTTGAATTGTTGTCGTTTGTTTTGTTGTTCGAGTCACCTCCGTTGTTCGAGTTTTTAAACTTTGATTGAAGGTTGGAGGCGGAGCTTACTTTCTCTGAGGCGTTGTAAGTCGAAGACTTAGAGGTGACTTTCAGTGCGGTGTGCTGTTGGGTCATCGTTTCTGATCTTCGAGTTGATTTGCTGCAAAAATTATAATTTATTTATGATAAAGTTAGTCATCAAGTATTCAATCAAACTGCTACAGAATGTAAATGCACAAAATTCTAGCATCAATGAAACTAACCAATGCATTAAGAAGAAAGAATATAAAGCTGCTTTGTTATAAAAAAAAATAAGACGAACCTTCTGTGGAACTTGTCTGAGAGTTTATTGAGAAAAGATTTCCTGTTCGTCCTTGAAATGGGTGGCATGAGAGTCCCGCCCGCATCTTCCGCTTCTTCGATGACCGACGAATTCATCATGGCAATGGAGCCCTCGTCCGCTGCAGCACGTTCCACCTTCGAAGCAGGATTTGAAAGAGTCGTCCTGACCAGCGAGCCCCTCCCAAATTTGCTTGTCGTCGTCGTTGGAGTCGAAATGAGAGGGAGAGGAGGAGCGGGGGTGGATGAACGACTGGATGTTTCCGTTCTCCTTCTGTGTTCATCATCATCATCATCATCATCATCATCATCATCATCATCATCATCATCATCATCATTACCAACATAATCACCTCATCATCATCATTCAAAATCATATGACTGGGTGTTTAAAAGAACATTTATCACATTTATAAATTAAAAAAAAATGATTTGATCACAGACAACTAAAATGAAAACAAAATAAAAGATATCAAAACGAACACCACGATTGGTTTCGGTTGAGAAGATACGGAACTTTTAGACCTGTCGATGCTGGCTGGTTGATCAATGGTGATCGTCTCCCCATTGCATATCTTTAAAAAAAAAACGTTTGCTCAAAATTATTATACGATTATTATAGCAAGTTCATACATAGTTTAACATAATATATTCAAAATGAAGAAATAAAACAGTTATTCAAAATCAAAGATCTGATTGGCAAAATGAAAATCTGACCTTAAGAGATTCAAGTTTCTTTGGTGATAAATCAACTTCCCTTCTTAATGCATTCTTGTTTACATCTTAATTATATATGAAAATAAAATTACAATCTTTTGTCATACAAAAATTGTAAAAATATGTTCTAAAAATTCATAATTATATAATTAATACATTTGGAAAATCCACTACTAAATAATAAAAAAATTACTGACTGTGAAACAAGTTACTACTGATTAAAGTTATCAAATTATTTTTGTTGTGTAAAAACTGTCACAACACCTTTTAAAACTGTTCTTTAATTAAATGAAAAGTTATTATCTAATGACAAGATATTTCACATGCATATACATATTTTAAGAGCATAATCTTATTTATTAGCATCATACACTTCAAATTTTCAATTTTATAACTATTTATACATTTTTTTCAAAACGCACAACACAATATATCACATGTGCCACACAACACGCAACACCCAGCATAGAAAATGCACCACAAACCTCACAACAGTCAACATGAACCACAGCCCAAACATCACAACATTTAACATGCACCACACCGCAAATCATTGGCGCCGGAACCGGAGTGCCAGGGGGCCAGTGCCCCCCTCCCTTTCAAAAGTGGAGGAGTCAAATAATACCATTTTGGCCCTCCCACTTTTTGTCAAATTCCAATATTATTTTACAACGAGAGACTCATCGATAGTCTCTCAATTGTTGATATGTTCAGTAGAAATAAAACTTCAAGAACTTTAATGTTACAAGTAGACAAGTTATTAAAATTGTATTTGGTTTTTCCAATATCAAATGCAACATCAGAAAGAAGTTTTTCGGCATTGCGTCGAATTAAAACCTATTTACAGTCATAATGACCCAAACTAGATTAAACCATGTCATGTTTCTAACTGTACATAAAGAAAACACAGACAATCTAAACTTGTTGAAAATTTGTAAATATGTTTGTTTGCTAAATGACAGAAGAAGTAATTTTTTTGGTAAATGGTAGTTAAAATTACAAATTGTTGTTAACTTTTGTTAATGGTAGTTACTTTGGACTTCGGTAAAATGGTAATTATCTAAACACTAGACTGTCATTCATTTTTTTACTTTTTATTTTAGAAAAAAAATTTTTTGTTTAAAATCAATGACTTCAGATATAGATGCATTTCATCATAAATTTTATAAAACTCGCCTATGGACATTTAAAGACCCCAAAAAAATATGTTGACCCCCCCACTTTCAAAACCATTCCGGAGCCTCTGCCACAAACCTCACAACATTCAACATGCACCGCAACACAAACCTCACAACATTCAACATGCACCGCAACACAAACCTCACAACATTCAACATGCACCGCAACACAAACCTCACAACATTCAACATGCACCGCAACACAAACCTCACAACATTCATAATGCACCGCAACACAAACCTCACAACATTCAACATGCACCGCAACACAAACCTCACAACATTCAACATGCACTGCAACACAAACCTCACAACATTTAACATGAACCACACCACAAACCACTTGACAATTCTTATCACCAAAACCACAACATTATAGCAACCCCTTCTTGCTTTCTATATAAATAAAAACACAACAAGATAATCACCATTGGGCTGAGCAGCAGCTGAAGAAGAGCTTCGAATGACCTTGACCGCATTTCCAACTCCTGGCAGTGCAGACTGGCCTCGAGTTGCATGAGATGATGAGCGAGGAGTGGTACAACTAATTGCCCTTGTCAATTCCATTTTGCCTTTCTATTTGAAGGATAATTCTCATTATGATAAAGTCGCTGATAACGATAATAATAATAATAAGAATTATAATGTTTATGATAATGGGTATGTCAGTGACAGTGATAATGTTGATCAGGATAATGTTGATCACATCACAGTTGAGGACAGGTCACAACTTTCAATGCCGAACAGCTTTTGTATAATAAGCGAACTTTTTAGAAAACAGATGATTTTATTTATTTCAGGTGTCGAATCGTTTTGGACATTTATTGACTCTTCGTGTCAGCTGGGAGGCTCAAGAGTGCTGTAGATGTAGAGCATGAAATAAGTGCCGTCTCTGCTAGGGTGTCCAATCAGAGTTGATAAGCTGTTTCATTGATAACAATGCCAACCTTTGCTACTTCTCCTGAAGCAATGATCTTGTTTCCATGGGTACTCAAGTCTTCTATTCTGCAGTGCACATACTACCCAAGTGAATTCAAACCTAAATGCTTTCTTTTTAGTACCAAAAAGCTTCGTAACAAACTTATTGTATTTCTCCAATCAGGATCCTCAAGCAGTGAAAATGCAATTTAAATGCTGAAAGTTGAGCATGTAAAATAATGTAGAAAATTCCAGTAGAACTGGAAGAAGGTTGATCTTGATATTTCCTGGACAGTAATTGTCACTTTCCTTAGAATGTCCCCTCGAAATGTTTCAGCCATAAGTATGAAAAACATCATTCTTTAGAATCACAAGAAAACTTTCATAAGAAATTCTTTATAAAAAAAAAACTGTTGCTCATTTGACTGTCACAGGTGAACAAAAAACTGAGTTCGATTGAGCTATAAAAAGTGAAGTCTTTACTACGCAAAGAGTTTATGTGAGATATTTCTTCGGACAGAAATTGAACCCGGGACTCCAAGTTTTGATGTCAAAGACTCTGCACCTCTTTGGGTATATAATAATTTTGGGGAACATGACAATGTTGTCTATAATAATGCTGATGATCATGATAATGATGATCATGATTATGATGGGAATGATTATGATGGGAACTATTGTGATGGGAATGATTATGATAGGAATGATTATGATGGGAAGAATTATGATGGGAATGATTATGGTGGGAATGATTATGATGGGAAGGATTATGGTGTGAATGATTATGAGAATGATTATGATGATCATGGTTACGATTATGACGACGACGAATCATGAAATGATTAATTCCAGCAATGCAACAAGCACCTGTTTTTGTTGTTTACCAAGAAGAAGATAAGTGGCCATGAGGTGGTCGTATGCATTTTTGACGAGAGACTGTTCTATATCTCTTCTGTTGTAACCCATGTTGACCATTAGATCTGAAATAGAAATGTTATTCATAGCGTCATACAACAGAAAAGTAATACATAAAATGCCATAAAAGTGTTCATCGATTTATAATGTCATGAAATGAGAAAGCGGTCATAACATCATGTCATGAATAACATCATGTCATGAATAACATCATGTCATGAATAACATCATGTCATGAATAACATCATGTCATGAATAACATCATGTCATGAATAACATCCTGTCATCATGTTATAACTCAGAAAACAACACGAAATCAATCTGCTGTTTGCAGATTTTCAGATTGAAACAGTAGAAAATATGATTTTCTACCACTAAAGTCGCAGTTCAACAAATGAATAACAACAAGACGGTAATAATAATAATAATAATAATAATAATAATAATAATAATAATAATAATAATAATAATAATAATAATAATAAAATAAAATGCTGAGAAAGAAATAGTTCTATAATTGCTAATTTTATGATCAAAAAATTACATGTACACACAATACAGCTGTAAGAAGTAATTAAGAAATTAAAACATGTCTCATCAGACTTTTCAACCCGAGGGAACATCCAATCATTGCATAATCATGATCAATTATGAAATTTCCTATAATAATTATCTCGATAAAGCATAAATCATGAACTGACTAATGACTGGCAGTAAATATTCAGGGTGGGAATAAATAATTAGTTTGTTGTCACATCTTCACACATTAAGCACTGAAATAGTTCCATGTAAAATATGCATGTTTATTCGGCATACATCCTAAAGTAATAATGAGCTGGCAAGGGTGTTTACTGAAATATAATTACATTTCAGACTTTGCACTTGAATTAAGAACAACTAGTGGAGGTTTGCTACCTCATTAGATTAGAGACAGACACCACTGTCTCAAAAGTATTTACAAAATTGCCCCATGATGTGGAGAAATGTAGGTTACTTTTACAGATGTGGAAGTGAGTGTGAAAAATGTTAAGTTGAGTGTGACAAATGAAGAGATAAGTGATAAATGTAGAGATAAGTGCAATAAATGTGGAGATAAGTGCAATGAATGTAGAGAAAATTGAGACAAACATTAAAATGCACTGTAAATTAATTTCATATTAGCAAAACAATTTTATTCCTTAGCTTATTCCAATTTCAAGTTTTAAAATTTTTAATTTCATTATTTTTCATCTCCATATTTATTTGTTTAGTTTATTATATTGTATTTTGAGTAACTTGAGAAATTACAATTTAAAAAAAACTAAATTGAGTAAATGGCCTAAAATGGTGATGATACTATAGATATGAATAAAATATAGATGTAGATATGAATAAAATAAATAATAACAATGATGATGATGTCGACAACAAAGATGATGATCATAACAACAATAATTATAATTTGAAATTAACTAAATATTATTTCTAAAGCAGTCATTGCTAAAACATTAAATTACATATATTAAGCACTTCTTTTATCTAAAAAAAAATATAATCCATAACAGGAATCAAATCCAAAATACTCACATCAGTTAAAACCAGGTTTAAATTCTCTCATAAATGTGATTAGATTTTTATTTTCAGTAATTAATTAGTCATCAGCTGTACAAAGTTCTCCATTCTTATAATGTTTCTCTATATTTTATGAATATTAAGAACAATTTAAAATAAACAAGACTAATGAAGTCATTTTGCGATTTCATAACAATTTTTCTGTTCTTCTCTTAATATCTCCTTCTCATCATTTTTAATGGAGAAACATCCGATAGTACTAAAATCTATCGATGCAGAAATAGAAATAAAAGACGATATATTTTGTTAATGTCAAGCAAGAACTGTCCATACAGAATAATTATAATAAAATAACTGATTTACCGACCAATCCTTTGGTCATCGATCATGGTTGGCGGTTCTTGGTATGGCCTCAATCGATCATCTTCAAATCCCGTGTTCAACCATTGGTCTCTCAGTGCGGTCTGAAGAGTAAAAGAAGTTTTTTAGTGAGGAATATCTGTACTTAAACGAGAATTCTTTGTTTCAGTAGTGCTCATTAAACTAACTAACTAACATCCAACGTGGCTCTCTTGAGGGGATTGAGAACGAGAAACTTCTTGAGTAGATTCTCACAATCGGTCGACATGTAGAACGGAATTCGATACTTTCCTCTCAAAACTCTCTCTCGTAATTCCTGTTGTGTTGTCATCGTGTAAACTTTTATGCATCATTTTTTAAGTGTTTTTCTATACTAATTAAAAATATCATAAGTGCTTGATTAAACAAGCTGCTGAAATTTTAGGAAATAAAAAAATCCCACAATTATTTTTTAAATTTATTCGTATAAATATGAAGTTGTTGCCATCGTTGTTTAATAATACAATCATGTCAAACAACCTTGAGATTCTGTCCATCAAATGGAAGAGATCCACTGACCAATGTATACAAGATGACTCCCAAACTCCATACGTCCACTTCTGGGCCATCATATTTCTTTCCTGTTTGAGTGAGTGTTTGTTTGTTGATGTTTTCATGTTGTTAGTATATTGTTCTTGTTTGAAGTTAGATTTTGTTTGGCATGTTTACAAATTGATAAATTATATATATATATATATATATATATATATATATATATATATATATATATATATATATATATATTATAAATGCTGGTAGGCTAACAAATCGATCAATTGTATATACTTTGTATAAAATATTGTTGCATTGGGTTTTTGTTTTCTCTCAAAGTTAAAAATTTTAAATACAAATGAAATTTGCGATACATACAAACAGACTGCATGACTCAGAGAAGGAGTTGATAACAAATATCTTTAAAATTAAACAATTCTAAGTACATTATTTAGCATTCTAACGAATTACTCATCTGCTTTGTACGCTTTTTTTTGGTCATAATATTCTCAATAATGAAACTATTTATAAATTTTAATGCATAAAATAAAAAAAACTTCTACGGCGCAACAAGAAATTAAAAAGCAACAAATAATCTCGAAAATCACCTTGAAAAAGTTCAGGAGCTGCATACGGAGGACTTCCACAAAACGTATCAAGTTTCGTTCCAATCACAAACTCGTTGCTGAACCCGAAATCAGCGATTTTTATGTTTAAATCTTCATCCAGCAGCAAATTTTCAGCCTGGTAATATAAAATAAAAAATTTAAAAGTCAAGAACTGCTGTGAGTAAAAAATGTTATAATAGAATGAAACCAATAAAATTGATGATTTTAAATTTTTTGATTGTTTTATAGGGACTAGAGAGGCTGCAATAAAAACCGAATTTTAGCTTAGAATGGAAAAGTTATATTTCCATATTAAATGTTGATAAATGGAGACTGTGACTCCTGACTGGTTTTCTGCATAACACTGTGGTTGTAACACTACAGTTGTAACACCTCGATTGCAACACCACGGTTGTAATACCGCGGTTGTAACGCCACAATTGTAACTCCATGGTTGTAATACTGCGGTTGTAACACAATGGTTCTAACATTGCAGTTGTAACACCACGGTTTTAACATCGCAGTTGTAACACCACGGTTGTAACACCACTATCGTAACACCACGGTCGCAGCACCACGGTTGTGACACCGCGGTTGTAACATCGCGGTTGTAGCATCGCGTTGTAACACCGCGGTTGTAACATCATGGTTGTATCACTGCAGTTCAATGACTCCTCAATCATTTCCATAATGATGTAAAACAGGCCATATTTTTATTAATTTAATGAAGAAATAAAATTATATAGATTTAAATATGTCCAATTAATATCAATTTATATAAAAAAAATTAGGCACTCGCATGAATAATTATGCAGATAAACTAAATGCTAAGATTTTTCTTTGCAACCAGAAAATTTTTTGAAATGGTAATTATATGAGCATGGTAGAATTGACTTATAGACTGAAAGGTCAACAGTTCAAACCTAGCTAATTTCATCAATGCTTACTTGAATTCAGGTAGTTCTATACGTATGGTTACTTCTGCTCTGCTACTAATTAACAGATGCAGTAATCAATTCCCAGTATTTATAGCAATAAACTGCACTATGACATGTGCCACCAGCTTTATTTTAATCAAGTTTTTGTGTCTCAACGATCAATGAATACGCTTATGCTTATTGAAGTACAGCATTATTGTATATGAACATTTTTAATATAGAGTATATTATTTTGTTTTATTTTAATTAAAATATAATGCTAGCTAGTTATTTGTACTATTCTCTAAAACTGCAACATTTTTGTTTTGTTCTGCAAGTTTTTTTTTGTTTTTTTTAGAGAGATGTACAAATATTTAAAAATAGAAAACCAACACATCAGAAGACAATAACATGTAACTTGTTTCCTCATTTACAGTTTTATTAAATAAAAAAATAGAAAAAAAAGACGTAGACAATATTTCTTTAAAAAACTGTTATTATTATTAATATTATTAATTATTACAAAGTTAATTTCAAAATATACCTTCAGATCCCTGTGCAAAATCTGCTTTCGATGACAGTACTGAACTGCAGAAATAATCTGATAGAAGCAAGAGAACATTTTTTGAATAATGAATTAAGAAATATATAAAACTTAATATATATGAGCTTTGAAAAATTACCTTACATTATTAAAAAATCAATAAATTTTAGCAAGTTTAATGACAAGAACTCACCTGCCGGAACGTGGAACGAGCATCTTTTTCCTTCATGCGACCATGAGCGACCAGGTAGTCAAACAATTCACCTGTACGACAAAAACATTTAATAATATACATATGGTACATTTAAATGTTAACGAGTCTATAATTTAACTTGCACACACACACACACACACACACACACACACACATGCAAATGCCGCATCAAACACACAATTATTTTAAAAATAGAATAAGTAAGTAGAATGAGAAATTGT
Source organism: Erpobdella octoculata (assembly GCA_963978895.1). Lineage (NCBI taxonomy): Eukaryota > Metazoa > Annelida > Clitellata > Hirudinida > Erpobdellidae > Erpobdella > Erpobdella octoculata. Next base: position 8,808,542 of record OZ022241.1, on the reverse strand, counting down.
TTCCACGACTTATTAATTATTCTGTGTCTTCAAATAACATGTAATCAACATACATAATTTCCAATCTTTGTTTGTATGTATGTATGTATGTATGTATGTATGTATGTATGTATGTATGTATGTATGTATGTGTGTTATAACTTTGAATAATGTTGTTAAAGCGTGTTTACACGGGCAAAGATTCACTGGCGCCAAATCAAAATGAAGCTGCGACAGTAAGGGTTTACTAGAGACAATTGCTATGCACATTTTGTCGAGGCTGTTCCTGTCAATAATGCTTGAGTGTGTGTGTTTTGCCATTGTTACATTAATTTATTCCGCAAAAAATGTAACAAAAGTAATTTTTTACAATAACTTATAATAAGTAATAACAATTTTTTTCTATAAAAATTGACTTTAGTTATCTTATTTTATGAAAAATGTCGAAGAGAGCCTAAGTCACGTTCTTAATATTAATTATTATAAAAAATATAATACAATTTTAATGACGGAATAAAATTGTAAATATTTTTTTAAAGTTTTTCAATAAATAAAATATCTTCAAAAGAATTTATTTTTGACTCGCGGAATGTACGACGATGACGACCAATCATATCGCTCATTTAATAAGTAATGTGTCTTAGCGCATTGAAAGTGGGAAGGCAACCAACATTCAAAAACTATTGGCTGCCAAGATGTCATTGTCATGAGTGAGAGCGTTTACACTTGCATTTTTTCTAATTTTATGCAACATTGGCGTTTGGCGCCAGTGAATCTTTGCTCATGCAAACTTGCCTTTGGGTGGCGCTGCAATCGCAGAATGATATATAATGATATTTTTAAAAAAACGTAGTTTTGATGGATTATTTCTAGTAAACAGAATAATTATCATTTTAATCATTCAACATTTTTCCTTACAAGTCATATGTTTAGAATAAAAAATAATTTGAAGTTATTGTATTTAAAAAATATTATAATTTATCCAAAAAATATCATAATGCATTCCAAATTATTCAGAATTAATGACAATTGCAGGCCACCTAGCAGTGTAATGCAAATTTCTAACATACAAATACAGACATTGAAAATGATGTATGTTGATGCATTCAAGACATATCATACATTATTAAAAATATATGATAATGTATTTATAATATATCAAGATACATTTATAATATAAATTACAAGATATTTAAAATACACAAAAAGATCTTAAAAATATACAACAAGGTATTTAAAATATATCATAAAGAATTCAAAATCAATAACATGACATTCAACATATAATGAAACAAAAAACAAATAAAATCTGCCTGTCAACCTCTGCTAGCGAATTCAATGACCAGGTAGAGTGTTCTCTCAGTTTCAATGACCTCATATAACTTTACTGTAAATTATAAAATTATTCATTTATTCAAATCTAAAATAACTTATTCCTCATTTTCAACCTCTAAAAAGCAGCTCTAATTAAAACATCCAGAAGAAGTAAAAAAAAACATTTAGATTCAATTAGTCGTCTCAAAGTTGGTTTTAAGAGAACCTAGGCAACAAATCTTCTTTGTTACAATATGATTATACATTGCAACTATGTATGTACATCCTTAATCATGTCAATGATGTAATACTAGACAACTCTAAAAAAAAATAACCTCAAATGCATACAAAAAGTCCAGCATCACGAGTAATACAAAATGTACAAAGTTTAAAAAATAAATGTAATCGAAATGAGCAAAAGGAAACAAAAATTATAGGCAAACATACAAACCTGGTCGCATAAATACCAAGATAACATTTGCAAACAAACACCAACATGACTCACAACACTCTGGATAAGTTTGCAGTGTGTGGCAGTACTTCAGCAGCAATAGCAGTACTTGAAGGTACTTGATCCATAGCAACAAGCAAGCCAACACATGCAAGTACCAACACAATCAAAGAAAAAAAAACAACCATGATTTTACATAACAATCACACACACAACATAACAACCACACACACAACACAGACATGCATAAAACAAATAAGAGACAATCAAAAAATAATTAGAACAATAAAAAGTACTGAGGCAACAAATGTACTTAAAGAAAATTCATAAGTAATCAACTGGAAGCCATAATTGTCAGAGTAAAATCAAAAAACACTTGAAATGTACTTGAAAATAAAATTGAAACTTGAAAATTCTAATTAAAATAGGTTAGTCACATGTACAACTAAAAGGAAATTTATAACAAACCTATATTTGGATGGTCACATATACAATTAAAAAGATATTGTTAACAAACCTATATTTGGATGGTCACATATACAATTAAAAAGATATTGTTAACAAACCTATATTTGGATGGTCACATATACAATTAAAAAGATATTGTTAACAAACCTATATTTGGATGGTCACATATACAATTAAAAAGATATTGATAACAAACCTATATTTGGATGGTCACATATACAATTAAAAAGACATTGATAACAAACCTATATTTGGATGGTCACATATACAATTAAAAAGATATTGATAACAAATCTATATTTGGATGGTCCATATACAATTAAAAAGATATTGATAACAAACCTATATTTGGATGGTCACATATACAATTAAAAAGATATTGATAACAAACCTATATTTTGATGGTCACATATACAATTAAAAAGATATTGATAACAAACCTATATTTGGATGGTCCAAAACTTTCATAATTTTCACCTCTCTTCTGAGCTGTTGCCAATTTAAGATTAATTGATTGAAACTAAATTAATTTACACAGTTTACACAAACCTTAACAATTTTATAGAAACAAAAAACTTTTAAAATGGTCGGAATTATTTAACCTAGTTTTTACGGTTTTACATTATGTTGCTGTAATTAGTCAGGTGTGGTAAATAATTACCATGAAAAAAAAATGTTTACAAGTCACAAAAATGTTTCAATGTCATTGAACAGCACTTATTTAATTATCCGCTTAACTATATATATAGATTTGGAATGCAATGAAATCACAAATGCAAATTAAAAATACAAACCTTTTGCAGACTTGTTGGGTTTAACTGAGTTTTATCGATAATTTTAATAGCCACCTAGAAAAGTGAAAATAAATATAATTATTAGTCAAGTAATAATAAGGATTAAAAATAAATATAATGGTAAAAATAAATGTAACTGTGTAAACAAATAAAATTGTTAAAATATATTATTGTAGAATTAAATAAAACTGCAAATAAAATTTTATTTTTTTTATTAAAAACACAACTTATTAAACAATTATATTGTAGAAATAAATATGAGTGCATAAATAAAGATATATTTGAAAAAATAAATATATTTCTATAACTAGATATGACTGAAAAATAAAAGTAAACTGTATAAATAAAGAAATAATGCTGTATAAATAAAAATAACTGTACAAATAAATATAACTGTATAAATAAACATAAGTTTAAAAATAAATTATAGGTACTTAACAATCATTTATTCAATTAATATTACATTAAGATGAAAATCTTTTAAAGTGACTCAAGGCCATTAAGTCTGATCAATCACAAACATTGTAACAACAATAATGCTCTAGCCTGCTGGACTGATTCAGCTATTATTTGCATATATAATGAATCCCCACAATTGTCTGTTCTTCATTATACAGTGGCCTTTGCCTCAAAATAGCCAACACATTTCTATCATGAATAAATCAACACCTTCTTCACTTACAAAAAAGACTACTACTACTACTACTACTACTACATACTCCCTGATATACAATAAACAACTCAGCTGTGGGTGTTTACATGTGTTTAGATCTCAGTGCTGTGATTTGAAACTTTATAGAAAGAGAGATTGAATACCTCCTGTCCTGTTGGAATGTGCTTTGCAAGTTTCACCTTGGCAAAGTTTCCCTTTCCAATCGTCTTGATCATGTGGTATCTACTAGAACTTGACACATCGTCACCTAGAGCTGCAGATGAGTCATTCTGTTTCTGAGATTATTAAAAATAAAACTTAAAAAGTCAATTGTAGTGAAAACAACAAAGCAAAATAAGAAAAAAAATACTAATAGAAAATTTATTTTTATTTCAAACAAACCAATGTACAATGTTATAAAATACATTATTTCTAAACAAAGCAATAAACGAATATCATGAAATTACTTTAGTTAGTTTTTTACTCTCGTGATTGTTATTGCTTTGTCGAACAGAAGGACTCTTCGTGATTCCAGATGCCATAGTTTGATATTTGTTCCTAGATCAAAATCATTATGGGTAGACAATGAAATTGCAGACAAAAGATGTCTGTATATATATATATATAAAAACTTTGCACACTATAAAAAAATTAGAATTAACCACAGATCCCCCCCCACTATCACAATGAAATGTGAAAAAGAAACAACCATAACTAACAACATAATTATATTCAGACAGTCTCATTAACTTGACTTAGTTGGTAATCCCGTCAGAGAGGTTGTATTGACAAAAAATATTTTTTAAAACCGCACAATCAGTGACCCTGGGTTAGGGGTAGGGCTAGGCTAAGGTTAGGGTCGGGGAAACTGATTGTGCGTTTTTAAAAAATATTTTTTGTCAATACAACCTCTCTGACTGGATTACCAAATTAGTTATTTTTAGAGTTCAGTGACTCAGCAGAGCTAGATTAGTTGATTAGTTAGAAGTTAGATTACTGTTAGATAGATTCAGAAATTTAAATATAAATACTCATTACTCAGTCTCAACTACTCTCAACTTCAACTTGTAAAAGTCTTTCTGCTTTCTTTATTTCTAACTTCTAACTCTCACTGTCTAACTTCTAGCTAACTCTCTCTTAAACTTCTGCTTGCTAAATTGTAAACTCTGTCTCAAATTCATCTATTGCTTCTGCAATAGTTGCAATAGAATAGACAATAGATAGATTTTTTAATAGATATATATGTAGCAATCTAACAGTAAAAAAATTACGAATTGGAGATCAGATCACAGTACTCTTGCTTTGAAATAAAATAAGTGATAAGTAGTATAAGTATAAGCTGTTAAGTTAAGTTACTTAAGTTAGTTTAATTTTAGTTTTAAGATTAAGTAGGAACAACGGAAAACAAATAGATATTTGATGATCAAACCTGGCTTGGAAAAGTTTTAAAATTTGCAGAGTAACCAAGAAAATAAAAAAAATCAAAATAATAACAAAACGGCCCTAATCGAATCCCTCCGCATTTAGAATTTGTTCTACTTTAGCGAAGTTGAATCCTTAAAACAGAAATAAACAAATTTTTTATTTTACTCGTCAGGTGGTGCTATAAAAGGCATGCGGCATAATTACACTGTATACGAAGCGCAGAAGACCTGTAGCTTTTTTATATTGGTTGTTGATTAATTGATTGATTTTTTTAATTAAACAAAGACAAAAAAAATATTAAAAAAATAAAAACTAGACCGACTGACAGACAGGCAGACCGCCCGACCGACCGATCGACTGAGTGACTGACTGAAAATTTTGCTCCTGATGAGATGAAACTAATAAACGCATATCTCAAAAAAGAAAAATGTAAAAGTTTTGAAATTTGGTAGCTAAATTTTTCCTAATAAAATAATTTATTGAAAATTTGTTTTCCGGGACCTGGAATGTGGGGTGGAAAATAGGGTTGTGTTTTTTTTAGAATAACTGCAACTCAAAAAATCTGAGCGCTACAGATGTAAAAATTAGTATTTAGTATGTATTCGAAAAATAAAGATTTAGTGTTTTACTCATTCTTGATAAATTGGTTTCCAGGACTTCAAAGGTGGGGTGGAAAAAAGAAATGGTTGCTTAAAAACTCTAAAACTAAAAATGTTAAAATGTTAAAATCATAGATATATATGGTTAAAATTCAGTATTTTTATTTTTTTTTTTAAATAAAAAGATATGTGTTTAACCATTTCTTGAAAATTTGGTATCGTGACCTCAAACGTAGGGTGGAAAATAAAGTTATATGTTTTTTAGAATAACTGAACTCAAAACATAAAGTTAACCCATGTTTTACCAATTTTTTATTTTAGCTTCCGGGACTACAAATTAGGGTGGAAAAAAGGATTATTTGCTTGAAATCTTAATAACTGGAAATGTGAAAGCATTAAAATTCAGTATTTAGGATTTTTTAATAATAATAAGATACATGTTTTATTATTTTTCAAAAAATTAGTTTCAGAGCTTTGAAATTTTGGGCTTCTTAAAACTGGCTGAGCCAAGTTCAGCACGAACCGCGAGGGCCAGGCCTCGACTTTTGTGCTTATGAAACAGGTCGGTTCGGACCTGAAATTTTGTGCCTACATAACAAACCAGGCCTGGAATTTCTTGCCTATAAGGCTATAAAATGAGCCGGGCCGGGCCGGGTCTCAAAAAACCGTGTGGGGCCCTACTGCACGGGTCGGGCCAGGCCGTAATTTTAGAGTTTTCAGATGGGCCGGGCCAGACCTGAAGTCAAACCGGGTCGAGCCGAAATTTTTTGCCAAGTGTAAAGGGATTTTAGGCCTATAAAAGCGGGATGGGTCGGGCCGTGCAGTATACCTACTCTACTCTGGATGCCCGGTTCAAATTCTTTAATTTCAAGCGAGCGAAGCCGCGACGGACATTGCTAGTAAAGACAATGTTTTACTGGGAAGTCGTTGGTTGTAATAAGAATCAATAACACTTAAATTAGAAGGATACGATATGTTTAGAAAAGATAGAGTGACGGAAGGTATGGATAAGCAAAGGGGAGGCGGTGTATTGTTGTATGTGAAGCATAAATGGAATGCAGTACAGAGGGAAGATATATACAATGATATGTTTAAAGAAAGTGTATGGTGTGAAATAGGACAAAAAAATAGTAAGTTATTAATCGGAGTATGCTATAGAGTTCCCAATGCTGATGAAGAAGTTGATAAGGGGCTTTATGAATTAATTTCTAAGGCTAACAAGGAATCTGTAATCATAATGGGTGATTTCAATTTTCACGTTAACTGGCATTCTTTGGAAGGAGAAACTCATAAAGATAGACAATTTATGCAATTTATTGAGGATGAATTCATGTCACAGTTAATTAGAGAGCCTACTAGAAGTAAAAATACTTTAGACTTATTACTGACTGCTGACATAAGTTTGGTAAATAATTTAACTGTAGGTGAATGTTTTGGCACTAGCGATCACCAGGTTATTAGATGGGATTTGGTCATGAATCATGACAGGCAGAGTTGTTCAGATGTAATTCGCTACAACTACTTTAAGGCAGACTACAGTCTAATAAGAGAAAGCATTACGAGAGAAAATCTTATGGACAGAGTTAAGAGTACTAATGTTGAGATCAGCTGGAAGCTATTTGTTCAGTGCATGCACGACATTATTGAAAAGTATATTCCAAAACAAAGAAACCAAAATAAAAAAAATCCCTGGATGACTAGGTTGATTATAAAAAAACAGAGAGCCAAAAATAAAGCATGGAAAAAATATCGAGAGCTGGTAACTATGGGTTCTGAAGAAGAAAGATCAAGCAAACTAAGTGAGTTGGAAAAAAAATACAGAAAGATAAGAAATGACACCAAACAGACTATTAGAAGGACTATTGTAGACTATGAACAAAAGCTGACAGAAAACATAAAAAGGGACAGCAAAAGCTTTTTCAAATATGTGAGAAGTAGGCAAAAAAAGAAAGATAAAGTAGGTCCTTTAAAGGATGCAGATGGAAATTTAATTACTAATGATGAAGTCACAGCGGATTTGTTGAACAAGTATTTTGGGTCAGTCTTTACTGAAGAAAACATTAAAAATATTCCTGTAGCAAGTAAAAAGTTTCAAGGTGATGGAAAAGATGTCAAAAGAGAAGTTATCTTCACAAAAAGCAGAGTTACTGAGATGCTGAAGTGTTTGAAAGTAGACAAAACACCAGGAATTGATGCACTTCATCCGAAGTTTCTATTTGAAGTAAGAGAGGAAATTGGTGAAGTAATGGCAGAGTTAATGAATAAGTCAATGCAAACAGGTGAAATACCACAGGACTGGAGGGATGCAATTGTTGTTCCACTATTTAAAAAGGGCAATAGAAGTGAAGCAAGTAACTATAGACCTGTCAGCCTGACCTGCATTATCTGCAAAGTTATGGAAAGAATTATCAAGGATGATATGATGAGACATATGGAAGAGCATAAGATAATTAAAGATAGTCAGCATGGGTTTATGAACAATAAATCATGTTTGACTAATTTATTAGAATTTTTTGAAGATACTTATGATTTTTTTGATGCAGTACCATCAGTTGATGTAGTTTATTTAGACTTTGCCAAAGCTTTTGACAAAGTGCCTCATCAGAGACTGCGTAAGAAACTTGAGGCAATAGGCATAGAAGGAAAGCTATTAGAATGGATAGGAGGTTGGTTGCTTGATAGAAGACAAAGAGTTGCAATAAATGGGATGAAATCAAAATGGATTAGTGTCACAAGTGGTGTTCCACAAGGATCAGTTTTGGGACCAACCTTATTCTTAGTTTACATCAACGACTTAGACGATGGGATTAAGTCAAGAATTTATAAGTTTGCTGATGACACGAAGCTGTGCAGAGCAATAAAGACTGAGGAGGATGCTGAAGTGCTCAGAGATGACTTGAAAAAATTATATAAATGGTCACAGGACTGGCAGATGTTATTTAATGTAGAAAAGTGCTCTGTCATGCATATGGGCAAGCGAAATCAAAAATGTAGGTATGAGATGAACGGCACAACATTGAAAGAAACAACGGAAGAAAGAGACTTGGGTATTCTGGTGCATAATAGTGCCAAACCATCAATACAATAAACTAAGGCAGCCAATAGAGGGAATCAGGTGCTAGGCATAATTAAAAGAACTATGGTGAGCAGAGACAAGGACTTAATTCTAAAACTATATAAAACACTAGTAAGACCGCATTTGGAATATTGTGTGCAGGTGTGGAGTCCTTCACTTAAACAAGACATTAATATTCTAGAAAGGGTACAGAGGAGAGCTACGAAAATAATTAATGGAATGCATGGTTTAAGCTATGAAGAGAGATTGTTGAGGTGTAGGCTGACGACCCTTGAGAGAAGGAGAATAAGAGGAGACTTAATACTAGTATATAATATATTGAATAATGGTCTTAATCTTGATCCAGACAAGTTCTTTACTAGAGTTTCCAACAGAAATACAAGAGGTCATCCGATGAAGCTTTACAAAGACAGGACAGGACCTTTGAAGCGGACGTTTTTCAGCGCAAGAATCATCAACGAGTGGAACAAACTAAAAGAAGATGTTGCAAATGCTCAGACTTTGAATGAATTCAAATCGAAACTTTCGTTATGTAACTTTTAGTTTTTAAAAAAGTAGTGAATATTATACAGTCATTTTTGATTCCTTATTCACTATAATAAAGTTATGTTATGTTATGTTATGTTAAATTGTGAAAAACAGTTAAAATTAAAACAAAACAAAACTTTTAATTACTAATACAAAACAAATACATATTTTGTATTGTGATTTAAATCTATTAACACTCTGTTCATTTCTTTATTTATTTACAGCTAGAGTGTTTTGGCGGGTTAAGATTTTGTTTGTAGATTAGATTCATCGTTGTAGTACTCAAGTTTTAGTTTTAATTATCTTAGGTCAGGAGGGATGAAGGCTTCAACTTCTACTAAGCCTTGGGTGGAAAAATAGTCAGTTTTCTTTGTCTTTGTTGAATTATAAACGGATTTTTGCAAAATCTTACAATTCGGGGAATAAAATAAACAAATTTGAGCTCCACCCCTTGATTTCGATTTCTAAGTCTTAAGTCAAACTTAAGTGACTCAAGTCTAAGGATGTATTAATTAAGATGGGTAAAGGTGGAGAATAGCGTCATAAATTATTTCCGGTGTTTTTAATTTTAATAAAATTAATATAATTGAAAAGAGAAATAAATTTGCAATAGACTTATTTAATTAGTTTTTTCAAATTATGTTTAAAAAAAAGTTAACGAAAGATAATCGTCAGGTAGTAGCTAAAAAAATAAACTTATAAACAAAAAACTAACTAATGGTGAAGTGAAATGAAATGTAAAAGAAATTATTTGTGTGAGTTGAGTTTATATAAATTATTTGTAAAAAAATGATTCCTTAATTTCAAAACAACTATAAAATATTCAAAAAATATTAGAAATTGAATAGAGAGATAGGATGCGAAACCATGTATAACCATGGGCTAAGCCAGATGGTTTTCGTTGGAGATGCCCGCAATATAATTTTCCTAAAAGTATTAGGAATGACTCATGTTATTCTGACTGCGCGATTAATATTTTTTCTTGTGACTGTTGCCCTTTTTTTGCACATAATGTTATTTCTGACGCGCTATTAATAGTTTTTGTTGTGGTTCTGTTGTGCATTTGGTCACTTTTTCAAAATATTTTTGTACAAAAAATTAATAAACTGGTTGGATACTTAAATTGGAAATGTTATTGTGATTATAAATATATAATTATTACAATAAAAATATAATTAAAAACACCGGAAATAATTTATGACACCATTCTCCACCTTTACCTTAAGTGTCTAAAAATAACTAAAAATTATCTTAATAGTTATTAATCATAATTAAAAACAAGATTAGGGTTCAAACTAGCGGCACACTCCTATATTTTTTACACTATGCGCCAGGACACATTAATAATTATTTAATGAGATGCAACACCTCCTGATTGCTTCAAATTGAATAGAGAACACCGATGTTTTAAAAATTGAGGTTGCTGGAAGGTCAAAAATAAAGCATGGAGACTTATTGAATGGACGTGTTTGGCGGTGTCACTCTAGACTCGCTCTCTAGAGGTTGCCGAGCAAGCAAATCCATCGGAGCTGGGAGCTGGCGTTTGTTGTCAACCAATGCAAGAGCCCACGTCTATGATGTCCAGTAAAAGCTGTTCAGAGATATGGCGAAGAAGAAGAATATATAATGAAATCAGCAGATACTTATTCTATATTAATTTTACTTTGTTAAATGCATGGTGATAAAATTTCAGTTGACGTTTTAATGGTCATGAGATGCCACAGTCAGGTATCGGTTGCTTGCTTGAATTGGATACAGACTGCAGTCTATTGCGTTGGTTCAATTGTGGAAGAGGCACAACCCAGTACACACAGGGAGGCCCTGGATATATTGTCCGTTTTGATGAGAGCTGTGTTTCTGCATCCCAAAAGACAAGAAACAGGAGAGCAAGGCCGCTTCGGCAAATGTGGGGTTTTTGGAGGCATCACCAAAGATGTTTATAGAAAAGTAGCCCAAAGATGTGCCGGAACTCTATGACCTATTGCTTATTATCCAGCAGCATGTGTTGCCAGGTATTAAATTCAAGACAAAAGTTGCAAAATATGAAATTATAGCCATGGTATGTATAAATTTACAGGCAGCACAATTTGAAGTGAATAGTGGGTGGCGTGCAGCAACTTGTCGGCTGTGAACCTCTCCTTGGCTTTTGTTGCTCTGAGTGGTGTGCAAACCAACGGAGTGGAGAACTTGTGGCAATGTGCCGAAGACAAATTTATTCGGATGCGGGGCACTTGTGATAAGCGCATCCAGTCGTATTTGGATGAATACTTATTGCACCGTTTGATTGGGAACAGAAAAGAATGTTTTAAACGAGCTTTTGAACTCATTCGGACGTATTATCCTGTTTAATTGTAATGATTTCTTTAGTTACTAAATAAATTTGTTTTTAAGGTTGAGTTTTTAGTGGTTTTTTTCTGAAAAAACATGTTGAAAAGATTGTTTTGTAAAGAGTGTTTTTTTGTTCATTAGCGTGGGTATTTATTTGATTGATTGAGAAAAATATTGGCATCTAAAATCACAAAACAATTTGCTGTACTACATTAAATTTGACTAAATTATTAATATTCAAATATATATAACAAATTTATTGTTTTTTTTCTCATAACAACTCTAATGCATTTAGCCTTTTTTTTAATCGTATCTACAACACTAGCTATCAATCAATCTTTTTAGACCTCTAAATCAAACTATATGCTATTTATTTGTTTATATTCCGGATTCTACTGTTTCACCCAGTTTTTTTAACTAAATTCTGGCCATGTATGTGACTTTTGATTTTAATTGTCTTATTTTCTAAATTTGTCTTTCAGCATATCAAAAAGTAATAATTATGCTATGGATTGTGTCGGTCTAGATTTTTTTGTTTATTATGCTAGATGATTTTATTGCTTTTTTCCAAATTTCTAATTAATTAAATTTAAAAATAGTTATTTATTTATTTATTTATTGATTTATTACAGCAGACCAAAAGGCATACATGATGTTGCACACCAAGATGAAGTTGTTGCAGTTCTTAAAAAGTCATTTGTGAATCAAGATGTATGTTTTTGAAGTTGTTTTAATAAGTTGACTCAAAGATACGATAATTGTTTTTTAGTTCTAATATTTTCCCCTCGAACCTTCTGTTTTGAGCAATCAGAGCTTCCGGTTATAGAAATATTTCTTCTTTTATTAGAAATTTAACGGGCTGGTTTTTCCACTAATATGTTTCCGGCTGATCCATCTTAGTCAGTTTGTTTCTATTGAGATCGTGGGTTGCTAACTGTTAATCATTTTCTGAATTTTGAATCATTGATCTAGAATCAAGGTTATAATATTTTATTATAATTTGGACCACTCGATATTCATGGCGAATGTCTTGAAAAATGATTGTCTCACGAAGCTGGTGAAAATGAGACAAATATTTGAATACAAGGACAAACAGCAGTGGCAAGATTATCTCTGTATGCCATATGTATCCAATCCTAGCCTAGCTTGGAATAGGGATGTTTTAAAAATAAATTATGATAATGATGTATGAAATATTTTCCTTCCGTGACCATCCGAGGATAGTCGTAAATCTGCATTCCATCTTGTAATTTTATTTTATCAGAATGCTTGATCAAATCTTCACTATTTAAACATCTAAGATATGACCAAGAAGAGCTTAACTGGAATTTAAAAGTCTAATTCTTTATTGGTAATATTTTAGTATAAAGGTTTTGTCAGAGTTTACCTAGGTTGATGCCAGTTGATGGGTTCTTTCAAATGTGTTTTCCTAATGGGGTTTTTTAGATAAAGTCTGTTTATACATCTATTTATGTTCTTAATTTAGATTAAACATGTTGCTGATAAGTTTTTTTATCATTTTCCCATATCCAGTTTCCGAATCTTCTTTTCTATGGACCTCCAGGAACTGGAAAAACATCAACCATTTTGGCACTGGCAAGGGACCTCTTTGGGTATTAATTTTAAAATTTCATTCAAAAAGCATCGAGTAAAGTAATGATATATAATATTAGTATTAAGCTTACATGTGATAAAACTAGCTTAACGGCCACAAGGTTTTTAAATGTTTCGTGTAACAGACGAGCATAGCTTGCAGCATCGTGGTCTGCTCATTTTGCAGGAGTTATATAAATTCTCTTTGTGTAAACTTTATCTTTTTATTTATTTTTCAGGGTATTAATTATAGCTTTAGTCATTATTTTGCATATTGTTAATGAATTTGTGTGTGTGTGGAGGATTCGTGATTTCGCAATGGAATATGGAAAATGTTGCAGTTGAGTTTTGCACTAAGTGATTGTGTTTTTTAAATGCTTAAAAATGACATCTAAACTTCCTTTAATTGAATTAAAATGCTCATTATTTTTTCTGGTTCAGTGAGTGGTTCCGAGACAGAGTGCTGGAGTTGAACGCATCTGATGAGCGTGGTATCAGTGTCATCAGGGAGAAAGTCAAACACTTTTCACAAGTGGCAGTCTCTGCTGTAACTAACGAGTAAGTGCATTTTTAAATTTTTTTTTCATATCAGGAGTAGATTTTATTCCTGTTAGGCTTTTGTTCATGTTTATTCAGACTACCAAAAACCAAAGAAAAGATATTTTGAATAAACTTGAACACATCGATGCATGTTTTTTACATTTAAAAATTCCTTTAATATTCTTTGATAGGTTAAATGTTAAGAAAGCTTGAATGATTTTTTGTCATTTCCAGCGGACGACCTTGCCCTATGTTGAAGTTGATAATTCTCGACGAAGCCGATTCCATGACGGGAGCCGCTCAAGTTGGTTTCTTTCTTGTGTTTTTGATTGGCTCGTATGTGTTTGCATATTTTAAAAACAAAATCCCTGCTTTCTAATTATTTTTAAAAAGATTTTTCTAATTTTTCGGTTTAATAATAAACAGGCAGCCCTGAGAAGGATCATGGAAAAGGAGTCAAAGACGACTCGCTTTTGTCTCATTTGCAACTACATCAGTCGAATCATCGAACCGATAGCTTCCAGGTGCGCCAGGTTCCGATTCAAGCCGCTCCCTCACGACATTCTGGAAAAGAGGCTCGGAGATATCTGTACAGCGGAAGGACTGTCTATTGATAAACAGGTATTAAAATTTAAAAATGATTATGCATTCAGAATATGTTGGCTATGCACTATGCAGGCTATTGCTATGTAATCGTAGAGATTGTGAAACTCACAAGTAACTCAGCAAAACGAGCTCGCATTTGCTCCTGACCAATCAGAGACGACCTCATTACAATATTAAGAAAAATATCTTTTGTTATTGTTTTGATTTTGAGTCTCCGGAGCAAATCCGCACTCGTTGTGTTAATATTTGAAATAAACCTAATTTTAAATAGTTTATTTGAAAACATTTATGACTATAATTTAATTTAGGTTGATAAAATAATTGATTATTTTTTAATTATATTTATCAAAATATATATAGACTTCATTACAATAAAATTCTTCAAGTATTATCTATAGTTATACTATAGACCTGTGACTTGGTTAATTAACTAATTAATTAATTAATACTAAGATTGGAGTAAACACTAAGATATCATCACAATAAAAAATTTTAATACTATAGTGGTGGAAACTTTAAAGTTTGAACAAGTTTGGCTGACCAAAAAAGCAATAGAAACAATAATTAACGTATAATTACATCAAAACTTCATCAAAGCTAAGAAATGACGAGTTAATACTTTTATAAACATGAGTTCAGAGCAAAAATTAAGTAATTCAAACATGAATAAATGCTTGTGTAAAAATGAAAACATAGAAACACTAACGACTTGTTTGGAAAAATAATAATTTACATATACTTGCATTCAAACATCATTAACCCCTCAAAATGAAAAACACTATCAATCAACTAATATCAATCAATGTATCTAAAAATGGTGAGTTAATACTTTTAGAAACACAAGTTCAAAGCAAAAATTAAGTAATTGAAACATAAAAAAATGTTTGAGTTTAAATGAAAACATTCATACACTAACAACTAGTGTGGAAAAATTATCACACTCTTAATAGCTGAGTTCAAAAGTTATCAAGTCACTGGGAAGACTGATTTGTATTGTTAACTGTAGAAGAAACAATATCAACGTTTCGACTAATTGTTTTGAAAATAATCGTATTTTCTTTGTCATCAGGCTTACAAATTCTTTCCTCCAGTTTTCTTTTCGTGGCTTTCTTTGTTGAGACAAAGTAATGCTTCTGAGGTGTAATTTTTTTATTAACTGGCTGACATGGCTCCTTTTGCTGACATAACTGATTTTTACTTTCGACCGCCTTAACTAGGGATTGAATGCGAGTCAGTTGTTCGAACACAAGAGCAGAAATCTCAAAAGATGTCACGTATAATGACAGATCCAAATACTTTGTCTTTTCGACACTTCACAAATGAGGATTTTGTTGAAGTTTCAAGCTGGTTTTTCCACTTAAAAAACTCTGAAAAATTAACATCATTCTAATTAAAATTTGATTTTATAATATTGTGCAGTTTTCTGAATATTTGAAATATAACATACTTTCCATATAAATTGTAATAAACAATTACAACAAATTGTAAAAAAGCATAAGTTCATGATTTTTCTTTATGGTCACTATCAAAATGCAGATCTAGGTATTATGAAACAATATCTGCTTTTTGTCTGTGAACACTTTTTAAGGATTATAAGAGACCATAATTCAAATTAGAACCACAGCTCACTGAATAATTAAGCACTAAACAGTTAAGTTTCGTTAAGTTAGATAACTAGAAGGCATTTACCTGAAACATTGATGAACTCAAACTTCTCAACAACAGTGACAGCTCGAGACTGTTTTGTGGTTTGATGTTGATGTTTTCTTTGCTGGTGGCTGTACAAGCTGCTCCGACAATTAAATTTGGCTTTACAAACATTACAGACTATGTTTAATTTGGCAGAAGGAGGAGTAGAAGGTATAGTCGTAGTAGTAGTAGTAGTAGTAGTAGTATGAGCATCAGAATCAGAGAGTCCTGGCTTTACAATCGGCAAGGCAGTAATATTATGAATATTTTTCAAATGTCGCTTTAAATTAAATTTTCTAGTAAATATCTGCGAGCAGTGATCGCAAGTGAAATACATTATGAAATATAGTCCAATATAGCCTATGCAGACAGCCGAGACTCAAATCAAAACAATAACAAATGATTTTTCTTAATATTATAACTAGGTCGTCTCTGATTGGTCAGGAGCAAATGGGTACTCGTTGTGCGGAGTTGCTTGTGTGAAACTCCATCTTGAGTAGCAGCTGCTTCTTCAATTTAATGTATTTACTCCTTACATCTCCAGGTCAATAAAGTTATTATATTCGTTTATTAAATTTTACATATCAGGCTCTCGAGACATTGATCGACGTATCAGAAGGGGACATGAGGAAGGCTGTGACTACCCTGCAAACAGCAGCAAGGATCAAAGAAGCGGATGCTATTAAACAATCTGATGTGATTGAGATTGCTGGGGTAGGCTGTTGTCATTGCAATTGTGTTATTGCTTTAATTGAATTTTGTCTTGTCATTGCTTACTATTTATTAATTATTTTCTGGTCAGCCCATGTGCCAATGCTTTTTAAACATGTTACCATATGTTGATTTACATAGATAAATAATTGAGATATGTATTATATAGAATTTAATGGTAAAGTTTTGCACGCGACATAAAAAACACGGCAATATAAGTCTGCAAGCAAGCACACATGCAGCATAACGATATAATTCTGCTTGTGTTTTCACACGCAACTTGCCGATGTAAGTTAGCATGTAAAAAAAAACTTCGCCACACTGCTTGTTTGATTATGGTTATTATTATATAACGTCAGACTTCAAAGTCACATGAACATTTGTCAGTGGATGAGGTTGAGAGATCATAATATCAGTAGATTATAGTTTAGAGAAAAATGAAATTTCGATGAGAAAGATGTGGTTTCCAGGGCAACTCGTGTAACCAAGCAAGTTTATTATATTAAATGTAGAGAAATCATATAGCGCTTAAAGAAAATAATAATTCCTCGTAAAAACCTACAAACTACCTCCGCCACGTCCTATGTTCATCAACCATTTTTTATGATAAAATATTAATATCTGATTGTTTTTATTAAGACAAGAGATTAAAACATCAATAGATTGTATCAATCAGCTGGATTGTTTTTTCTAAATGTTGCATCAGCTTTACCAGGGGTGCCAATGATAATTCGTTAATGGTAGTATCTTTTAATTGTCCAGTTCACATTAAAGTTGTGTATGTATGATGTGTTTATTTTATTTGAAACATGTTTCTATCGATTGATTGGTTTATTCTGCAGGTGATCAGCGATCAAGAAATCAGAAAGTTATTAGATGCGGTTGAGTCGGGTTCTTGTGAAAGGATTGAAAACGAAGCGATGGTTCGATCATGTTTTCGTTTTTAAGTTCATATGCATGCATAGAGTTGTTGATTACATTACAACTACTCTGTTAATGTATGGTTGTTGCATGAGTTACCACTGCTATGTTGTCATGCAGTGTACAGTAGCCTATATTACAACATTTGTGCAGTTTTGTTGCAAAAAAATTTTTTTAAATCTGCACAATTATTGAAAGCTAACTTTTAAATTAAGGATTAAAATTCATTGTTGTCTGATGAAAAAATAATTTCTTAATTTTTTTGGCCAGATGAGTTTCAATAGTTCTAGGATAGTTTTTTGATTCAGCTTTGTGATCTGGGCTTTCCGTGTATTATTGTAGATTTGTTTATGCTTTCTCTTTATTGAACTTAAACTCTAAATCATCTTTTATGAAATTGTATATATACTTTATTAATTACTTAAATTAATTAA
Organism: Erpobdella octoculata; assembly: GCA_963978895.1. NCBI lineage: Eukaryota > Metazoa > Annelida > Clitellata > Hirudinida > Erpobdellidae > Erpobdella > Erpobdella octoculata. Next base: position 8,790,434 of record OZ022241.1, on the reverse strand, counting down.
TTAAATATATATACTTCATTAATTAAATAGTAAATAAAGTATTACATGTGAATAACATTGCATTTATAGAAAATAACATGTAATATTGTGTAACTTGTTTCTGATATTTCAGAACTTCATCTTGAACGGTCATTCGGTACTACAGTGTCTTTTTCAACTTCACGATCGTTTTGTTCTCTCAGATGATCTCAGTGATGAACAGAAATCATTAATCTGTGAGAAAATAAGTGTGAGTTTCTGTTTTATTTATTTGTGTTTTTTTTTCTTAATTGTAGATTCAAATGTAGAATTAGCAGGTAAAAACATAATAATCTGTTGGAGATTCATTCATCTTATAATGCAAAGATAATTAAACGTTTTGATTTTGTTTTTAAATTGTTGAATAGAATAGCAAATTAACTAAAGTGAAAGTCCTGAAGGCGAACACCCTTGGAAGAGCAAAAGTGTCAGCTTCTCGTGTCTGTCCGTTCTTCGGGGACAAGCTTACTATAGGCCAGATACAGATTTGAAAAAAAAATTTCCTAACCAAATCGTCCATTGCTATTAGCAGCTGCTCTTCAGGGTGTTGTTCTAGAGGACTTTCACTGCACTTGCTGCTAACTTGGTCTATTTATATAAATCATATTATTAATTATTTTTGACTTCAAACAGCAAGTGGACAAATGTCTTCTTGATGGTGCTGATGAACAACTCCAGTTGTTTTCCTTGTGTGTGGTAATCATGGAGGCAATCACACGTCATTAATTTGATAATTTATGTGATTAAATAACCTGTTGCTGATTGTTTGTTTAGACTTGACTGTTGCTTATTATTAGGTGATTTAATATAATTTTCTTTTTCAAAGTTGGAATAAATACCTAAAAGTTGCATTAGTGTTTCTTAGTGAGAAAAATTCTTCAGTTGACATCATATCATGAGATGTAGCAACATTTTGAGGAATGATGGTATCTGTTGGCGCTTTTCAAGGAATATCAATTAGTTTTCCAGTTGACTTCTGCTATATCTATACCATTGTAAATTAAGAGGTGGTGTTGTTTTATAGCACTATTAAGGGCCATCAGTATATTACGTACGCATCAAACTCCAAATTGCCAAATTCTGACTCCTTCTGTTCCACAGACTTCTAATTATAAATAAGTATAATATGAAATCAACGATAACTGTTGATTTTAAAAATATTATGTCCAAAAAATGTATCTATACTTCATGGCAATTTGAACTATTAACAAGTAAAGGAGAAAACGAGTTTTTCAACACAAACTTTTTTTTAATTGAATCATGTATTGTCATCCAACATAAAGCTATGCTGAAAGTTTCAGCTTCCTAGCTAGTCAAAAAACTGGTTAAATTTTACTTGCAAGATTTGCGTACAGAGAAAGACACAAACAGAGATTGTAACCTAAACAAAAGTTTGTAAAAATTATATTAAAAGTCGAAACTGACGAAACTCACAGTGCTCATTCACTCTGGACCCCCTCGGAGCGTAAGTAATATACTTAATATAGCCTATGGATAATGGCACCTAGTGAGCGAACAGGCTGCATCAATCAAAGTGACTACCTGAAGCGAAAATGACAAAAAATGCCCTGACGAAGTTGACATAGACGTTTAAAGTATCAGGGCTTCTTAAGTTCATCAAAACTAAACCACTTTATTGACAATATACTTTACAAGAGAGTGCAACACAATATATTTTTAAATAATTTTAAGACCACAGTTATTTTAGCATAACTGAAGCTTTAGCTGTAAAGCCCAGTACACACTGACCAGTTTTCGCTGGTACCAGTCGTTCGGCACCAGAATCTGGAGTGTGTGTCACGAAAACCGCGTCCAGAAATTATGTTAATTTATGCACGTCCAGATTCTGGTGCCAGTTTTTGCCGGCCGATGCATGTTCTATTTGATCGCTGCTATTGCCCCGGCGGTTAGCCGTGGAAATAATAGGTAACATTGCTACTGAGCCGGCAGTCGCGCCGTAAGTCTACCTAAAATTAAACCATAACCCTAACCCTTTAGAAAATATGTACATCTTTATCAATTGATCGAAGAATCAATTTTTTGGCAAAACCGCCGGCTCAGTAGCAATTTTACCGCGTATTGCCCCGGCAAAACGGCACCTACTACCTAGGTATCTATGGTTATAACGTTCTATTTCTCTCCAGAACTGGTCGAGAAAACTCACGCTCTGATTGGATGATCATTTTGTTTACCCTTGTTTTAATAAATAAAGATAAAGATAAGATAACGTTTATTATGGTGGTTTAGAAGACTTTAGTCTATAGACAACCACTTCGAATTAAAAATTATAATAGATAAATAATTTGTATAAAAATCAGTATCCATGCCTGGATAGCGCTACTTTAAAAGATGTGGTAGTCTCAGATGCTACAGTGTCATCGTCCAAGTCATTCCATATATTTACCACTCTAGAACTAAAAAAAAGCCTTTTTATAGTCTTTTCTTGTTTTTTAAAAAGCTTGAATCTATGCCCCTAGTGCTTTGAATCGGTGGTTGTTCAGAAAACATTGCTGGTGTTAAATCCTCTTTTCCTGTTATTATCTTGTAGGCTTCGATCAAGTCACCCCTACTTTTCCTTTTCTCTAGAGTTGTTAAGCCACATTGTTTTAATCTTTCTTCGTAAGGTAACTGGCTTAAATGTTTAATCAACTTTGTAGCCCTCCTTTGTACCTTCTCCAACACTACGATGTCCTTTTTTAAAACAGGGCTCCAAGCTTGTACACAATATTCTAGATGTGGTCTTACCAAACATTTGTATAGCCTGATAATTATTTCCTGGTTTCAACTTATTATTGTTCTTTTGACCAATCCTAAAATCTTATTGGCACGCTTTGCTGCTTTCGCACACTGTCTTGATGGTTTGCCGCTATTGTGTACTATAACTCACAGATCTCTTTCCTTTTCAGATGTCCAACAATATTCTTCCCATCTCATCTCATACTGAAACTCTTGATTTCTATTACCCATGTGCATCACTGAGCATTTATCTACGTTGAACATCATTTGCCAGTCTAGTAGGGACCATTGGTATATTTTTGCAAGATCTTTTCTTAAAATAGAAGTTACGATGGAGTGTACCGAAGATAAAGTGATTGAATTTATTAGACTTTTTAAAGAACTAGAAGTTCTCAGCGACGGATCTAGAATTTTCTGGTGGGGGGATGATTTAACCAAAACTTGAGAAAGAAATTTTTTACAAGTTACGAAACAAAGACAACATTCAAAGCAGAAGTCAAATTTCTAGAATAAAAAATCTACAGTGCAAAATCAAAACGCCCATTCTTGTTGACTGCAAATCTATCAATAACATCATCTGTTTCTATAGGCAATGCGTTATGGATATATAATAATGTTAGGCCAGTTAAACGCTCATCTGTTGTTTTGTTCAGGGGCGCAACCAGGAAAAAATGGTGGAGGTGCTGAAGTTCGAAAAAGAAAGAAAGCCCGCCGCAGGGGAAATTTTTTTTTACTATTTTCAGTATGCAGTCTTTTTTTGGTATCTTTAATAATCTCTATGAATAATCTATTAATGATAGAACAAGGAACAAAAGCTCGCCTATAGTTGCGACCCTGGTTCTGCAGCGCAATGAGCATAGTAGTAATGGTAATGGGATTCCCATGCCGGTGTGCACTCTCGTTTCACAGTAATCTAGCGAGGGGTTCATACCCGCATTCTCACTGGGATTTGTCGATGAACCTGGTGGGGCTTAAAAAAAACATTTTTTAGCATATACAATTTTTTTTTATTAATCTGGTGGGGGATGTATCCCCCTATTCCCCTGGATCCGTCGCTGGAAATTCTCCCTACACTACACAGCAAATTTGTGAAAACTTAATGAAATAAAATAATTCTAAATTTTTTAAAACAAATGAACAGATTTGTATTCAAGGTATGTCATAGATACATACTTACGATATATATCTATGCTTACGATATTTTTCTACGCTTACCATATTTTACATTTCTTTATTTAAGCGTTTACTTTTAGTCTACGTAAAAAAAAGTTATCGTCTCACAGTTTAGCAATTTAAATTGAATTAGCAAGATGGCAAGTGTGGAGGACTTGTCCGTACTTTTGCAGAATCTTCCCAATTCCAGTGATAGAATGTTGTCGCTAACGGAATTGCGAACTGCTCTCACAACTGTCAGCCCTTCTGTCCTGGCTGGTTTTGTGCCTAACCTCTCATTTTCCAGTTTATTTGAGTATCTCGATACTAATGACAGGTAAGAATATCTGTAATTTTTACCGAATGATGTGTTACAGCTTTCAGTTACAAATTAATATTTCTAACTCAAAAAATTGTCTTAAACTTTTGGATGTATTCAGAGATCAAATAGAGTGTTGCTGTGTCATACTCAAGAAGCTTCTACAAGTTGTCCTTCCTTCTGTTGTAATAACTAATTTTAGGAATGAATTACTGAAAGGCCTTAAAGATGGCTCACAATCTGTTATTGAATTATGCTTAGATCAGGTATGAAAAATATTTAAAAACATTTGTATAATTTTAGTTTTTATTTTGTTTTGTGCTAATCTAAAATTTGTTCTAGGTCATAAAAGTGGTGGATGATGATGTTCATCATGTCGAGAATCAGGGGGAAATTGTTGAAACCATTATCAGGCTGTTGGCTTCACAGTTCACTGGAATTGCTGTCAAATCTTCATCCGTTCTAATCAAAATAGGTTGATATATAATTGTACATTCGTTGTTTAGATTTTTCTACTATTGAAAATTATTTGATAAATTTTTGCCTCTTTGTCATCACTGTTTGTAGTTGTAATTCTCTTGTTAAGGTGGTCGCCGCGAAGGAATGCAGATGTTGCTTGGAAACCAGATGTTGACTGTGTTTAGCAATGTTCTTAAAGTGAAAGACATTGTGAAGTTCCGTGTCTATGAGGTTAATGGTTAATGTAGTTGTTTTTTTTCTGTTGTTTTTATCAACTGGGTACAATTTAGTAAAAATTCCTATTAAGTATCTCACTTCTGTTATTGTTATATGTGTATTCAATTTTATTTGATTTTTTGTAACTTTGTTTTTAATTGCTTATTGACAACATTTTTAGATATTTTTGCATAATGTATTGAGTCTATTTAAAATTCTTTATTAATGTAGGTAATAGTGAAGATAGTTGTTCAATCACCAGAGTCCCTGAAGTATTTCTGCAACGGACACAGTGACGTGAACATACTGAGTATGCTGCTTAGCGAATTATCATCTGAGAACCATGACATTCTTGGTAAGCTGAATGCACTGGAAATTGCAAGCCAACTGGTTTCATGCAGCCACGGATATCAGTATCTGGAAGAGCTTGGGTTTCTCTTGCAACTTGAGAGAGACATGGAGCAGTCTCTTTCTGAACCTTTCATATCTATTGGTTTGTTTGATACTTGAGTTTTGCTTTTAAGTAACTTAACAGCCCACGTTTTCAGCACTCAGAAGTTACGGTCAGGTTCTTTAGTAGTTGCAATAAATCAGTATTGGTAGATTAAATAAGTGAATTTATTCTATTGGGGTACGTATGCAGATGACTGTTCTCATTATAAAACGAGAAATTTTAGTTGTCATGTTTTAGAAATTTTGTGTCTTTCTTTTAGGTCTGTTATTGTTTTCGAAAAATAGAAAAGTCACCATTTGTTTACCTTAGTTACTTTAAATCATGATTCACCATTATTCAACAATCTAAAATAATAATCTGTTGAGTGATAAAAAATTGTATTCCAATTAAACTGTTAAGTAAATTATATATTTTTTACAGGTTATTTGAAGTTCTTTGGTTGTCTCTGTTACATGCAGCCCTCTCTAATAAACACAAGATTGAAAAATTTCACCAACATCATTTTCTCTCTAATAATTAACAAATCACAAGACAAGTTGTCTATTGCCATTGAATCTCTGGGAATCATTGCCTCAACGCCATCTGGAAAATTAGCCCTCAATGAATCAGGTCAAGAAGTTTTTGTGAAACTTTCTTTGTGGAAGATTTTATTAATGTTGTTTTTTTTAAGCAACTTCCTTATATTTTTTATTTTTCAGGAGATGCAATGATAAGATGTCTCCCGATTTTGGGAGAGCTCATCCTGCAGCCTCCCACTGAGTTGAGATTGAAATCACTTCAAGCATTACAGCATATGATGGTGTTACCTGTATGCTATATTTTCAATCTGCTCTATCAACTTTTAAGTTATTTGTTTATTCATTACTATAAAGCTGAAAAAACTATTTCCAGGAGACTGAGAGATCTACTGAAATTTTGATGGTTATGGAAAAGTGGTTCAACCACCTATTCAATCAAGATCCAGCTTCACAAATTCTTTCCGTTTGCAGACAGCCATTCCATGATCTGGAGCTTTCCGCTCTATCTGTTATCAAATGTTTGGCCAGCGTTCCGTGGGGGCAGACTGTTCTTAAAAACACAGCTAGTTTTGAAGAATACTTGTTGGATAGAAAAACCGAGACTTCAACAGAAGGAATGGATGCCAAGTACGAGATCGTGGATACTTTAATCTGTTCACCGTCTGCAGCAGAAATTTTTGGAAATGTTTACTATATGAAGCTACGAGAGTATAAAAAAGAGGGAAGATATTATTGTCGGTCAGAGAATCTTGTGGCATTTGAAAGTGCTTAATAGAATTGTCTACGTAACCTATGGCTACTGCACAGATTTTAATGTAGATATGTTAATTTGTTTATCTCTTTTGCCTTCTAATAAGGTTGTGAAAGTCTCTGTTTACAGATGCTTAAAACAGTCTGTGAAACAATGTTGTTATCATGTTATTATTATGTTGTAATGATGTTATCATAAAAAAGAAATAAAAAATGTAAGTTACTGTGAAGTAGTGAGATATTCGTCAAATATTGATGAGATGAACATAATAAATCAGAAATTCAGTAATAAATTCTATGATTTAATAATAATAATATAAAAGTTAAATTTTTGCAAAGTAGTCATAAAACTTAAATTTGACATGCTTTTGGTAGGTTATTTAATTATTTATAGTACTTAGCTACTGTCACGCCTGTGTTTGGAACGCAGCGGACGAGCTGACCTAGTTTTGGGGCATGTGTACTTGTGGAGAGAGCCAGTAATTGGATTAGTTTGTTCTGATGTTTGCATTGGTGACGTGATGACTCTTGTTTTTATTGGAAATCTGGTCAGCGGTCCCCATTTGAATACAGGCTGACGTGGAAATAGATGTACCCGCGTTTTTTATTTGGAGTGGATGCGCCATGGCTGTTGAGAGTCGTGCAGTCGTAGTTCTCTAACTTGGCATTCAGATTTAGCTGCACGTGAACAAGTGGCTCTGGCTATATAAGAGAACTGGTAGAGGATGCCAGTGAGGTTCATACATGGGTTAAATGGCTAGCTGAAGTAGAGGTCGATTTGCCGGCACTGTCCAGCCTATTTGAGCCTATTGCACAGTAGTAGTTGGCGTGCTAAAGTAATTCGAGCCGTGTGCTCACGAAAGCCTTGTGCTTTCGGCAACCTTGCTGTCCCAAACCCAAAAGTAATACACGCACAATCGTTTCGCACCAAATAAACACGTCACAGAACTTCAGAACACTCAAACATACATATCGTCTAAATTGTCTCAGACAGTTACTGACGTTAATCGATCCACACACGCGCGAGCTGTATGGAGAGAAAAGGACAGCGGCGGTACCATAGCCAGTGAGGTTCAACCGAGGAATGGTTATTGCTAGCTGACATGGAGGTCGATTTGCGACTCTGTACAACCGATTGCACAGAAGTAGCCATGTGCTCATGTAAACCCTATGCTTTCGACGACCTTTCTGCCGCAAACCCAAAAATAATACACGGACAATCGTTTGGCGCCGCATAGACAGGTCGCAGAGCACTCAAGCATTCATATTATCTCAGATAGATACAAACGTTAATCACTCCAAAAAGTAATCTATTAATGTTTTACGCGTACACTATATAGAATTTTCTGTTTTCTTGAAAAATCTTGTTTATAATAAAACTAGCGGGGTACCCGGCCTAGCCCGGGGTCTTTAGAGATTTTTCTCTCGCTCCCTTTTCCTTCCCCTCTTGCTCTCCTTCTCCCAGTCGCTTTGCCGTTCCCGGGCGCTTTGCCGTTCCCGGTCGCTTTGCTGTTCCCGTTCGCTTTCCCGCTCCCGGTTGCTTTCCCGATCCCGGACGCTTTCCCGCTACCGGTCGCTTTCCCGCTACCGGTCGCTTTCCCGCTCTCGCTTGCTTTCTCGCGCTCGGTCGCTTTCCCTTTCGCTCTCAGCTGCTTTTCCGTTCCCGTTTGCTTTTCCGTTCTCGTTTCCGCTCATTTTCAAATTCCCGTTTCCGCTCGCTCTCCTGCTCCCGCTCCGCTCATTTTGTGACCGATTTGAATTTTTAAATGTTTCTATTTTACTTCACTCGTCTCTCTGTTTGTCTGTGGTGATCAAATCTTAGAAACAAAAATTCGCCCACTTTTCGACCACCTTGAGCTCTAAAACTTGCAGGAAAGCTTTATTCAGGATGACAATACATGAATTAAATGTTTCCGACATGAATTAGGGTTAGGGTTAGGTTAGGATGAATTAGGCCTTAAATCAATTGAAATTAATCAAATTTGATTTTATATGAAAGTTAGTGTTGTTGTAATAAACAAAAATTTAAATTTCAAGTTGACCGTTACAGGTAAACGCAAATTCGACAAATATTCATCTACGTAGAGCTTTGAAACTTTCAGAATAGCTGTATTCTCGATAACAATATATGAATGAAGTGTTTTAGTTGTTTAGTTTTTTAAACTGTTCTATCTCGTGTCGTGACGTGGCGGCCATTTTCCAAAATGGCCGCAAATGGCCGCCACGCCACGAGTTCCGATACAAAATGTAAAACGTGTTTTATTCAGTAAAAAAACTTTTAATTATGTTAAGCAATTCAAGTGAATGGAAAATTGTTGAACTAACCTGTGACGACGTTTAGGATTAGTTTATATATATTTCCTTCCCGCTTGTTCTCCCGCTCCTGGTCTTTCTTTCCCGCTCTCGCTTGCTCTTCCGTTTCCGGTCGCTTTGCCGCTCCCGCTCATTCTACAGTTTCGTGACCGATCTGAATTTTTTTCACAAAAACCTTCCCCTATTGACTCTCAAGGTTGTGTGAAAATTTCATTACGATAAGATGAATGGTGTAGCAATGCATAAGGAGATACAGACAAAAAGTCATTTGTATATAACTACATACATAATTTCCTATGTCTGTATGTATGGATGCATATGTTAGCAATTTCGCATAACGCGGAGGCCATAGAAATCAGCCCTCAGTAGTTGCTAGAATTAGTGCGCGCAGGGTATACCAGATACTTTAAGTTTATTATATTTAAGGAGTGTTTTTACTACAAACTTTTATTTAGCTTACAATCTCTGTTTGTGTGTGGCTTTCTCTGTACACAAATCTTGCAAGTGAAATTTAACCAGCTTTTTGACTAGCTAGAAAGCTGAAACTTTCAGCATAGCTTTATATTGAATGACAATACATGATTCAGTTAAAAAAAACTTAATTTGAACATCTTTCGTATTACTAAATCGAGTGTATTTGAAATTAAAGTTCGTGTTAAAAAATTCGTTTTTTCCTTTACTTGTTTTAGTTCTATTTGTTATAAAAATAGGCTTATTAGCATTTGTTCAATAATTTCAAAAATATTTCAGAGAAAAAAATTACTTTTGTAGATTTTATTTATTTAGAAAAAATTAAAGAATATTAAATGCTTTTATTTAGGAGTTTCGAGTTTGTACTTCCGTTTCATTTCTTCTATCTCTGCAGCATTTTTTGCTAGATCAACTTTCTTGTACAGCTTATTCGGATTATGGTATGTCACATTTATATATCGATTACAGACATTAAAACCTGAAAGGTGGTCGCATGCAGATTTTGCATCAAATATGTCTTCATAAATCACAAAAGCTTTTCCTAGAGTCTCTTTAGTGTCACCCACTCTTATCTGTCGTACTGCTCCATACTTTCCAAAAATATCATACATTTCTTCGGATGAGATTTTATAAGGAAGATTTCTGACAAACAAAATTCTGTTAACTTCTGGTGGGAGACGAACGTTTATACCTTTATAACTGAATGCCATTTTTTTTTTGATTTGAGCAGATTGCTTTAAAAAATAAATTGAATTTTTACATGTTTTCAGTTTGTGAGGTCGTTTGCCATTAATAAAAATAACGAAGCTATATATATATATATATATATATATATATATATATATATATATATATATATATATATATATGTATGTTTATATATATATATATATATATATATATATATATATATATATATATATATATATATATATATATATATATATATATATATATATATATATATATATATATATATATATATATATATATATATGTATGTTTATATATATATATATATGTATGTATGTTTATATATATATATATATATATATATATATATAAATAAACATACATATATGAACATTTATATATATATATATATATATATATATATATATAAATGAATGTTTGTTTGTATGTATATATGTATGTATGTATGTCCTTTATGCATTGCTACACCATTCATCCGATCGTAATGAAATTGCCTGACAGGACAAAGCTGGGGATGCGGCAAAAAAACACTGATGCTTTTCTACCGATGCGCCATACGGTCAGTGATGGAGTTTGGCTGTGAAGCATTTGACAGTGTATCAGAATCTCAAAAACAAAGACTCGAGAAAATCCAATATAGTGCCTTGAAAACAGCTTGCGGGGCAATGGTTGGAACCAGTTTGGCCGCTCAACAAATTGATTGCGGAGATCCTCCACTCGATATACGACGAAAGATGTTAATTACAAACCTTGCCACTAAAACCATGATCATTCCAAACCATCCGAAAAAAGACGTCTTTGTACCTCCCAGAAGACAAGAAGAGGTTAAATGGCGATGGTTCTTTCACAGAAAAGTGAAAGAAGCTGAACAACCAGCAGCCAAAAGAACGGTGGCATTGAACAAAATAGTTGACAAATTCAACCCAGTCCCTTTAACTCCTTCTTCATCCGATCGTAATGAAATTGCCTGACAGGACAAAGCTGGGGATGCGGCAAAAAAACACTGATGCTTTTCTACCGATGCGCCATACGGTCAGTGATGGAGTTTGGCTGTCAAGCATTTGACAGTGTATCAGAATCTCAAAAACAAAGACTCGAGAAAATCCAATATAGTGCCTTGAAAACAGCTTGCGGGGCAATGGTTGGAACCAGTTTGGCCGCTCAACAAATTGATTGCGGAGATCCTCCACTCGATATACGACGAAAGATGTTAATTACAAACCTTGCCACTAAAACCATGATCATTCCAAACCATCCGAAAAAAGACGTCTTTGTACCTCCCAGAAGACAAGAAGAGGTTAAATGGCGATGGTTCTTTCACAGAAAAGTGAAAGAAGCTGAACAACCAGCAGCCAAAAGAACGGTGGCATTGAACAAAATAGTTGACAAATTCAACCCAGTCCCTTTAACTCCTTCTTCATCCGATCGTAATGAAATTGCCTGACAGGACAAAGCTGGGGATGCGGCAAAAAAACACTGATGCTTTTCTACCGATGCGCCATACGGTCAGTGATGGAGTTTGGCTGTGAAGCATTTGACAGTGTATCAGAATCTCAAAAACAAAGACTCGAGAAAATCCAATATAGTGCCTTGAAAACAGCTTGCGGGGCAATGGTTGGAACCAGTTTGGCCGCTCAACAAATTGATTGCGGAGATCCTCCACTCGATATACGACGAAAGATGTTAATTACAAACCTTGCCACTAAAACCATGATCATTCCAAACCATCCGAAAAAAAACGTCTTTGTACCTCCCAGAAGACAAGAAGGGGTTAAATGGCGATGGTTCTTTCACAGAAAAGTGAAAGAAGCTGAACAACCAGCAGCCAAAAGAACGGTGGCATTGAACAAAATAGTTGACAAATTCAACCCAGTCCCTTTAACTCCTTCTTCATCCGATCGTAATGAAATTGCCTGACAGGACAAAGCTGGGGATGCGGCAAAAAAACACTGATGCTTTTCTACCGATGCGCCATACGGTCAGTGATGGAGTTTGGCTGTGAAGCATTTGACAGTGTATCAGAATCTCAAAAACAAAGACTCGAGAAAATCCAATATAGTGCCTTGAAAACAGCTTGCGGGGCAATGGTTGGAACCAGTTTGGCCGCTCAACAAATTGATTGCGGAGATCCTCCACTCGATATACGACGAAAGATGTTAATTACAAACCTTGCCACTAAAACCATGATCATTCCAAACCATCCGAAAAAAGACGTCTTTGTACCTCCCAGAAGACAAGAAGGGGTTAAATGGCGATGGTTCTTTCACAGAAAAGTGAAAGAAGCTGAACAACCAGCAGCCAAAAGAACGGTGGCATTGAACAAAATAGTTGACAAATTCAACCCAGTCCCCTTAACTCCTTCTTTAACTCCACCATGGAAACTTATTCCACCTCTTTTTAACGAAGGGCTGGTGGGGTTAAAGAAGGATTATCCGTCAATTCTGCAAAGAGCTAAGGAACTGATTGCTACATATACGGATTCGACACATATGTACACAGATGCATCTAAAGCCCCTGGTTTGATACCGACTCTAGTCGGTCCAAAAGACTAAATCGTCGACTTGAACGGCGTTATTTGTTCACTAAACTGTCGTCGGATAAAATAGCCTGGCACTCCCAGTCTATACTCAAACGTCGACTGTACCAGAAAAAGTGCTCAAGCTACGTTCGACATAAAATTGGCGAAGTGACTGGCAATGGCGGGCGACTTGGAGATCTTTAAGCTCTCTTCTTAATCCAGTCACTGACATTTCAGCAAGTGGCCTTGCTCCTGATGCATTGCTTGACTACTTTACGCTGAGGATTAAGGACATTCGTCGAACCAGTCTATACTCAAACGTTGACTGTTCCAGAAAAAGTGCTCAAGCTACTTTGACATAAAATTGACGAAGTGACTGGCGATGGCCGGGCGACTTGGAGATCTTTAAGCTCTCTTCTTAATCCAGTCGCTGACATTTTTGCAAGTGGCCTTGCTCCTGATGCATTGCTTGACTACTTCACGCTGAGGATTGAGGACATTCGTCGAACCACAAAAGACACCCTATCTCCGCTTTTCCGTCCTTCCCGGCAGATGTTTCGGTTCTGACTGCTTTTGACAATATCACCTCAGAGGAGGTCGAATGCCTACTCAATCGCCTTGGGACTGGACAGTGTGAGCTTGACACTGCACCTGTCTGGCTCATAAAAAACTCAAAAGCGTGTTTGCTCCTATTATTTCCCACCTCGTAAACACTTCATTTCAAGGTGCGTTGCTACCAGCCAGCCACAAAAGGGCTATCGTCCTACCTTGACTCAAGAAGACGGGGATGAATCGCGTTGATCCCAAAAGCTACCGCCCCATATCAAACCTATCCTTCATCTCAAAATTTATCAAACGTGTCGTCCACCGCCAGCTTTCCTCACATATCGAATCGATGAATCTGCTTCCGCAGGTTCAGTCTGGTTTTCGCAAGTACCACAGTACAGAGACAGCAGTCGGGAAAGTTTACAACGACATTATTCTTTCACTTGACAGGGGCCAACCGACTGCGCTCGTGCTCCTTGACTTCAGTGCGGCTTTCGACTGTGTCGATCATGTTCTCCTTACTGATCTCCTCCACATCAGCTTTGGCGTGACTTCGGCCGCACTTGACTGGATTGGGTCCTTTTTATCAAATCGAGTACATCTTGTCCGATTGGGCCGGGCGACGTCGAGAGTATCGGCCGTTGACTATGGTGTACCGCAGGGTTCAATCTTAGGCCCACTTCTCTTCATCCTTTAACAAGCCATATTACTCGGATTGCGTCTTCTCACGACGTGCAGATTCATCTTTACGCTGATGATACTCAGCTGTACATTCATTTTGACATAACTGACCTACAATTCGTTAGAGAGCGTCTTGTCGCCTGTGTCAGCGAGATTCGCGTTTGGTCCTCTTCTATAAGATTGAGCCTAAACCCCTCTAAAACAGAACTTCTCTGGTTCCATCGAGGGAACGCCTCAACACGACACCTGGATGACTGTAGTCTTCAACTCAGTCCTGACTGCGTCATTACCCCCGTGAAATCCATTAGAGATCTTGGGGTCATACTGGATAGCTCCTTGCATCTGTCAAGTTTGGAGCAGTGTTGAATGGACCAAACTTAAGATCATGCTTCAGTCTCATCCCAACGCCATGATACAAGTGACTTTTTCACAAAATTTATGGCATTTAGGGCACTATCAGATCATTATTGACAGTTTACAATGTTCCAGTCAATGTCATTACTTTTTAGTACAACAAAGTGCTACAATAACGACTGGGTCGTGAAGGCATCGTAGTAATGACCTTGCAGTGCCAGCAGTTTTGCTATAATGTGTATGAACAATTTCTTCTAAACATTTTACTATCACAGAAAAAAATTTTAATGGAAAAGAAGCCAGCAATCATGCCTCTTAACAAAACGTGTTTCCCTGAAACTTTTCAAACATGATTTAGAGCTGTCGAAGTCATGCAGGAACATTGCCAATACCTCATTTTTTTTAACTGAATCAATAATAAAAGATTTACACTTTTTCACTGTACTGAACATGTCCCTTATTTCAGGGACAGAACAAGCAGAATTCAAAATCAAATTGAGCACATGACTGCTACAATGCACAAAACTGCAGAAGGAGCTACTGCTTTACATGCTCTTGGACACCATTATAAAACTATTATATAGAGTTCATGTAAAAAAACATTTTTAGTAATCTGGTGGGGGGATGCATGCATAATCCGCATCTCCCTAGGTCCGTCGCTGCTAACTGCTCCTACATTTCATAATCAAAGTACTGAGTTGTCATATTATGGCGTGGTTACTCTATAAATTTATTTGCAGTTGATCTTTATTTTCGGGAAGGGGGCGACTTAGCTCCGAGGGGCGGTGACTTAAATCCGGGGGCTTTGTCTCCCGAAGCATGGATATCTAGATATAACATCTAGATATCCATGCCCGAAGGTATGCGTGAAAAAAACCCTGCAGCGCTGCGCTATTGATCAAAACAAATCAACCTGCAATTTGAGAACAGTCCCACAAGCCAGAGATGTTGCGAGTACTTATGGTACGAGTACTTGAAAAGCGTACTCGAGTACGAGTATCAAGTACTACATTTCTGCTAGTACTAGTACAAGTACCAAGGCTTCAAGTATGAGTACGAGTACCTACTTCAAAAACGTACTCGAGTACGAGTACGAGTACCAAGTACTACATCTCTGCCACAAGCCTATCAATTGAATAGATTGGTGTGTTTAAATACCCAAGGCTCAAGAGGCTAATCGCTCCATTTATCCAAAAAGTCAACTAACTGCTTGTGCTCAGGCTCACATAATACAGCGCAGATATGGGAATGAAAATCTTGGCTTTTGTGTTTTTTAATTTGTAACCAGTTGTGCAGTTATTATAAATACAACTTATAAATAACATCTATATTTGGAGGTGCCTAGGTGCACTAACAGAAAAAACCTTGATGTCGATTATTTTCACGATGATCGAATCTTTTTGGTTTTCTAAAGATCGAGTTTGTTTCGATTCTTCAAAATATCGCGATATCGGTTTTAATTTCGATTACTCGACTCACCTCTAGTGTTATTAGACATTTTGTTAAAAACTTTTATTTAGGTTACAATCTCTGTTTGTTTGTGTGTGTGTGGCTTTCTCTGTACGCAAATCTTGCAAGTAAAATTTAACCAGCTTTTTGATTAGCTAGGAAGCTGAAACTTTCAGCATAGCTTTATATTGAATGACAATACATTATTCAATTAAAAAAAAATAATTTGAACATCCTTCGTATTTCTAAATCGAGTGTATTTGAAATTAAAGTTTGTGTTAAAAAAAATCGTTTTTTCGTTTATACTTGTTTTAAGACCTTTGGCCAGTGATGGGCAACAAACTACTTTCAAGTAGTTAAACTTTTCTGTAGTTACATTTACTTTTAAGTAGTTAAACTATGTAGTTAACTACTTTTTGTCAGAGGTAGTTTAACTAAAGTAGTTAAATACTGTAAAGTAGTTCACTACTTTTAACTACTTTTAACTACTTTTTTCTATAAACTTGTACACTAATACATTGTATTGCTGTATTAAGCCTCACATGATCACCATCAATTATGTTCACCATCTAATTTATTAAATAAAGCCATGACAAATTGTTTTTTTAATTTGTTAATGAAAAGACACATACTTTATAAGTTAAATATCCAGTCAATCAATCTACTTCAGACGGTGTCAAACATCATCTTATTACCTGTAGATGATTATCTTTTGAGTACATGACGCAGGAAAACAGTCTTTTCAAACATACTGTCAGACACTTTGCACCGTCTTGGCACTAATATTTGACCTGCACAACTGAACAGTCTCTCAACGGCAGCACTGCTTGATAGACTTGTATTAAACTTGAGAAAAACTCTTGTTAGATGAGGATACATGAGACATGAGCAGTGTCTTTGTTGTTGAGTTATTTGAAGCCAGATCTTTGCATAAAATATTATACAGGCTGATTTAATTTTTTCAGGCTTTAACTACTTTTAGGTAGTTAAACTAATTGTAGCTAACTACTCTAAAAAGTAGTTAAGCTATTCTTTAACTACCGGTTACTTTCAGGTAGTTAAACTTTTTGCCTTAACTACCCCCATGTAGTTAAACTAGTAGTTAACTACTAAAGTAGTTAAAAGTAGTTAACTACTGCCCATCACTGCCTTTGGCCCAGGGTCTTCACACAATATTGATTGTCCCCTAATCGTAGAAAATTTATTTATTGGATTGTTAAAGCATTTTTTATTATAGAAACGTGTGTTCACGTTTTTAATTAAAATTTTTTTTATATGTATAGACAAAACGTTACACGTTTGGTATTGGAAAATGTAAAGTCCAGAGAATCTTCTAATTAGTTTTTCTATTGTTTTTTATTATATATCAACAAAGGCGATAAATAAGTCCGTCGCCTAATGGATTTCAAATTTAACTTTTCTGACGAATCTGACAATGAAGATGATTGTCGACCTCTAAAGAAATTTAAAAAAAGTAAATTTTCATTACTTTAAATTTTTAATTTGCTGGTGGGTAAACCTGCAAAATCAACCCCCAACGTCCAACAATAATAAATGCCGATATAGAAAGCTCCGCCTGCTAATTTAAAATTAAACACATCAAAGAAAAATTAGAAATACTTAATAATGAATATCCATGCCAATTTTTATGTAATTTTCACTTCATGGGAATGAATTATTTTTCATAAGACTCGTGCAAAATACTTACCAATTAAATTTAAATGAATTAAATATGTAGCAATAAACTACTGTGAAGTAAAACATTTTTGAAAAAATTTTGTTATGAAGAAATGCTGTATGGGTAAAGTTTCCCATAAGCGGCACTTGTTAATTTTTTAATACAATAGTCTGAAAATTTGGTTACATTACATTAATGATAATCTAATCATTAACATAAGAAAACAAATGTTACTATGAATTTGTTATACCAGATTTTTAAATAGAAAAACACTTTCATTGTGAATTTAGAGACTTTTTAAAACGGTAAATAGTATCCTTCGAATCAGTATTTATATCGCAGTTGAGCATGATAAGGTACGCTTAGGTTATAAATGAAATAAATAAAAAATAGTTATATGGCATTTAAATACTTAAAGAAGAAAGGAATGAATATTCGCTCTAATAATAGTGTTATATATAACCCATAAAAAGCCTCACATCACTTCCTTTCAAATAATTTTACAAATATGCTGCAGTATGTGCATAATTGGCCTAAACATTGTATTATATAAAAATCTGATTTAAATCTAATTCCAAAAATGTTGTTAGACAAAATGTCGCGGAGAAAAGGATGTGAAAGCAAAATGTCCTGAACAAAATGTCATGATTGGTAAAGATTTTAGATTTTAAAAAGCTTGTTAATCTTATCGAAATGTCATAAAGCATAAAATTACATGACCAAACAAAAATATTTAAAGAAATTCCTTTAATATTCTCAACAAATAGAAGTGATTATGGCACCATATCAGGGATCTTTGAAACAGACAAAAACTAACTTGGCACTACTGTTCGTTAAAAAAAAGCCTACAAAACACTAGAAATTAGTGTTATTTAATTGGGAGTTGCTATGAATTTCTACAAAATTCACTTTTATTGACACATACAACATTTATGTACTACTTGTTATGTTGGTTTGTATAGATGAAGATCATTGTTGTGTAGTGTTATTTAATTATCCATTAACAGATTTAAAATAATTCCGTTAACAGAAAAAGAAATTGAAACGTAAATTGCTAGAAATACGGAAACGAAATTGAAATAAACAAAACATTATCGAAATTAAAATGGGAAAAACCAAAATGAGAAAAACTGAAATATAATTATCTTGAATAGCTCAAAAACGACTAAATGTAGCTCATTAAGCAGCTATTAGCTATACCTGCAAAGTTTTGGTGTTTCAAAGTTTTTATTGCTTGCATGTTTATGGATCTCTAATAAATTTGTAGGGTTCGAGCCGGCTTATGAAGTTATCTAAACTTGCTGGGATGTGGCTTTTGATTCTTACTATTTATTAGTCCTAAATTTGTAAAAGCCTATTCGAAATGGGCAGATCAATATCATAAATAAATAAATAATTACATCAAAATACTTGTAACAGATGCAAATATTAAACTTAGGTGTAGTTTATATAAAGAATTCAGAATAGTTCATTGTCATTGAATTTTAATAAATGGCTTCTGCTGCCGAATTTTCTCATCTAATTAGCCAGTTTCATAACATTACTCTTTTGTGTGAACGTTCCTAAAGTACAAACAGTAATCATGTTGTTATGAACCTTCTTTTACATTGAAATCTGGACTTCTATCGGCTCGGCCATCATGGCACCAAACCTAGCATTAATTAATTATAATTATTATTTATTGCTATGTTCCGATTTTACAGCTGAAGAGAATACAAGTGCATGTGAGATTCGACCATACAAAGAAGTTTTATCAGATTTTAGATTGACGGTAGAAAAATCTGTTTATTATTTTTTGGTGAAATTATTTTATATGGTTTTCTTACATTTATTCTATGGTTTGTGAAAGGAAAGTGTGAGATCTATTAGCTATGATTTGATAAACCACACTGCACTGAAGTGTGTCAGTTTATCGGTTGATGAAAATGAAAAATTTAAGAGTTTGGCTAATCTTGACCAAGATTCAGATCTGATACCAAGAGTGTATGAAGGTTATTATCTTTGTTTGATTATTAAATAATGTCAGTAATTTATATAATATTAGTTTTGAAGTTTAATATAATATGAATTCTTAGAAATTTCTTGTTTTATGTAGGTGGTTTAAAGGTTTGGGAGTGCTCTATAGATTTAATCAACTACTTTGTCGATCAAGACATTAAATTTGAGTCAAAGCATGTCTTGGAGGTGAATTTTGTGGTTGTTTTATCCAAAGCAGGTCTTGATTGTTCATTTTTATGACTTTTATTAATTTAGTTTTCGTCTGTAAGATCACTTTTTGTATAATATAATTTTTATTCATTATTCATATAAAACAAATATATTTCATTGTTAAATGAAATTTTCCAGTTTAAATAAACCAGAGTGTCTTAAAAATTAACCGAATATATTTTGCAGCTTGGCTGCGGTTGTGGTCTTCCCGGTATTTATGCTTTACTGAATGGAGCAAGCTCAGTTCATTTCCACGATTATGTGAGTAAATAAATTCTATTCAATTAATAAAGGTTATTATTATTTTCATTTAATAACAAGAAATAAATTTATATAAGAAATACTATTATCATTTCATTTTTAAATTATGAAGTTAATTTTTAGGTAATTCGTTCAATTTATTTTTGACAATTTTTTTTAATTGAATTACTAATCTTCTAATAGTTATATATTAATATTTTATTATTTTATTTAATTCTTTCAGAATGAAGAAGTTTTAGAGCATGTGACAATTCAGAATATTTTGTTAAACATTAACGGTTGTGTAAAAAGTGAGAAAGGTTCGACCAAAAAGACTGTCTCATCAGATCTTGTTAGATGTTTTACTGGTGATTGGTCATGTTTCATAAATCAGGATATTGATAGGTAGATATATATTTTATAAAATTAAATTAAATTTTTCTAGAAAGGTAACATATTTGAAATATTCTGAAAGTCACAGGTATGACATCATTTTATCATCAGAGACAATATACTGTAAAGATAATTATAAGAGTCTTCATGAGGTTTTTTCAAAGTTTCTCAAACCCTCTGGTAAATGGTAAGTGCGTAAATTACACTATCGACAATTCTGTTGAGAGCTGTAAAAGATATGTTTTTACATATTTATATATTATGTAATTAGGTTATTGTTTGTTTTTTATTCAGTTTCATTAGGCTACTCTCTCATAACACAACTTATGTTATCTTTTATTTTTTTTCAGCCTAATTGCTGCCAAAACGTTTTATTTTGGAGTTGGAGGAGGAACTAGAGAGTTTGAGATGTTCGTTGAAGGTCAAGGTGTTTTTGATGTGATTGCCTCTAAAACATTCACAGATGGTTTGTTTGTTTTTATTTAAAAAATGTAAATCTTTGATTTAGAGATGTGCATAAGGATAACTACAATTAGATCCTGGTTCATATGATTTCGCTCCCAATCCTTTTTAGTTCTTTAACACTGTGTGAAGCTTCATTGACCTTGGTTGATGTTATTTGTTACATGTTGCTGTTATTATTTAAAATCTTATAACATGGTCAGTTGAATGCAAATAATAATGTATCCATAATTACAGGTGTTCATCGAGAAATCCTTACATTGACTTTCAAAAATTTTGCAAGGACTTAAAAATATTTGTGACTCATTAATTTACAAAAAATTTTATTAAAAAAAAAAATAAATTAACTGTAAAGTTGTTTGATTTAAATCTGTCGCAAATAATAAACAAAATTTCTTTGCTGATGAAAACAAAACACAGGCTATCAATGATTGATGCTATTCAAATAACTAAATATATAAATTTGCTTTCTCAATTGTTTGTTGCAACATTAACATATAAACTTATAAACTGATGTTATATTTATAACATCATTGTGTGTTTAGTAGCGTGTCACTTTTAGGAAAAGGTATTCTTTAAACTTATGCAGCAGTATAATATCCAGTTTTATCAGGATCATCTCTTCTGAAATCTTCAAATTCATCAACAATTTCAGTGAAGTTTGGTCTCTTTTCAGGATTGTTGCTCCAACACAGGCTCATTATATTCTGATGTCTAGATAAATTATTAAAATCAAAATTTAAGTGTTTATTTTTTTATAATATGTCTTTATAATGACTTTTCAAGTCCTTCAAATTAAATTCACTGTGTTTGCTTAATTGCTTGAAGCGTCCATTGGTCACCTGTGAAGCTTAAAAACATACTTCTTATCATCCGATCTAGCTAAAATTTGGTGTATTGAATTATTGTCAATGACAATGATTCAATAATTACATTCTGACTTTACATATCAAGTATTTATAAGATTGTGGTCATCATCATCATGGTCAATGTTTTTCTGTTTTATAGACTTATCATCAAAAAATGATTTGCAATAAATTAGAAGATGCTGAATTACAAATTATAAAGAACTTGTGAAAAACAGAGTTTCTTACGGTTCACTTGTTTCTGTTAAATTTTTTGAAAAAGAATGTTTAGCTGTGCATATTTTAGTAGCCATATTGCTCCCATGCTATTGGAATGTTGCCTGTGCGGGTTTACATTTACATGTGTGGATGCTCCCGTGCATACTTCTATCAGTATGTCACGTAGGGCTGCGCGGGCACACCCGTACCCGCGTGTTTACCCGTCTCGTATTTGCGGGTACGGGTCTGGTAGGGTAGGTCCGCAGCGGGTACGGGTAAAGCGTCGACAGGTACGGGTTTACCCGTATAATTTTTAATCTTTTCTTTCAGATTTTTTCGAAACTAAATGTAAATAAATATTATAATTAAAGGTAGTTTATTTAAACGTGACGCATGTGCTGTTACTGTCGAACCTCATCCATTTGATGAAGTTACAGTAGTCTTTTTGCAAGCCATGGAAGCGCTTCGACGATGCTACTAAGAACATTAGTGTTGAGAAGGAAGAGACACAACATTTCCTAATACCGGTTTTCAAGAACGGCATACTTGCAGAAAGAAGATCAGAAGAACAAAGATGACAATGAAGCTGAGATGTCTTTGTTGTGAACTGAACAGTCGAAAAAATGTGGAAGACAAGTGCTTCTCAAAGTTAACTTGATAACACTGTGCTGTGGTTGTTCTGTATCCGCCATATTTATTTCATCCCAGCCCGCAGTTGAGTCATAGCATCAATTGATACATTGATTGAAATTAATGAACGGACTAGTCTGCTGTAAAGAAAAAACGTCAAGGTGTTTTGCCAGATTCTAATCCGATGATTCAGAAAATGGTAAAAAATATGATAACAGAGGTGCCGATACTGTTGATAAAATGAACTAGTACTTCAACCTGACGGTCGACAGTTGCAAAGTAAGCCCATAACAATTTTGAAATATGCAGACTGCAAAAAATTTTAGACTGGTCGAAAGTCACTCACACTTTATTTTCTATTTTAGTTGCTCATTACAGAAGCGAGCGTGCTTTCAGTGCTGCAAGTTTGGATCCCAAGCATGTCGTCAAACTGTTGCTGATCTGATCTCATTATATATTGCGGCCCCTAGGGATGTTAAGATTTGTATTGGCCCAATACCAATACACTATTAGCAATAACTTTTCGCTATTGGGAATGGTATTGTTAATACTTTTACTGAGTGTAATTGGTTTGGTATCGCCGATACATTTAAAGCAAAAAATAGTCAATACCCAATACCAATATTTTAATATTAAAAATTGAAATTTGAAAAAAAATTCAAACTTAGAAAACTTGTTTTTGTACATTTTGACATTTGTTTTGTTAAATTATTTTTTCCCGATTGGTTGTGCTCCACTAATCTCAATATATAGCTGGATCGCACTTAGTCTATTAAATGAATTAAAATTTTTCTAGCCTTTCGCTGCCGCCATTTTAGCACTCCAGTTCATCCTTGCAAACTTGACATTTGAGCAAAAACGAATCTTTAAACTTTTCGATTACCAAAATTTAATAATAGGTATTGAAGCTCACATTAAATTATTCAGGCTGATAATAATTGTTAGGCATGTTAGGTCGTTAGCCGTTGGTTAGAGGGTTTTATATTATAGCTCAGTTGTCGAATAAAAATTGCAATAATTTAGTACAAACAAATGAAATGACTGTTGTGCTCCCTTATATTGTTGATTTGAGCAATTATTAGCTGCGCAAGTCGGCAATTTTGCACTTTTAAAGATTTTCCGTAAATAGCATAAGGGTATTAGTGTGTGGTATTTGCTAATGGCAGCAATACATTTTTCGTTGAGTATTGTTATTAGTATGGTCAATACTTCTTCAAGTGTCTATTGGGATTGGTATTGCCAATACAATTTCTGGCTATTGTTAACAACCCTGGCGGCCCCCAAATATTTATGTCCATTCAGTTACAAAATCTTGGCTACAGGATTGTGCCTGATATTAGTCAATTCAGTGGTAGAACAAATAAAAGTGCCTCTTAAATTAGCGAAATTTTGTGATAATTTGTTTATTAGTCTACTTACATTATTGGAGGACAGTCTTCAGGTCTGTCCATAGTTTTTCCAGCAATGATTGCAGCTTTTGCGTTACTGCTGTTCAGTTCAGGATACGGTTGAGACTTAGCTGTGAAATTAATTGTCTAAATTATTAGAGGAATGTGTTATGTTTTTTTTATTTAATAGGTACGTTTTCATACCATCTCATGGTCTTAACAAAATGGTTTGAAATCAAATCCTAATTATGTATTAGGTGTTAAATTGAATTCAACGTTTACCTTTGGTGTAAATCTCCCAAAGCAAGATTCCAAATGACCAAGCATCCGTTTTTTCATTGTACAAAATTTGTCTGTTATTAAGTGTTTCTAAAGTTTCAGGAGCCAACCATTTAATTGGAACTGACGACTGTCAAAAAATGTATAAGAAGGTTTATTATCACTTACATTGAACAGAGTTCTTATGAATAAATGTTGTTTGTTAATACAGAGCTTATATCGGTGGATAAAGTTTCATAAATAAGTCATTTCAAATTTTATTATTTTTAAATAATCTATGAAATGTGTGGGCTGAAATTGTATTTGAAACATAAGATCACTTTTGAGCTGCCACTTTCTTCATCCGGTCCAAATCCTATGAGTTTCGCAACATATACAGAGTAGGATTTGGTCAGAAGTACATTTCCAATTTTCAATCTTTTGTGAATTATCTTTTTTTAAAGAAAAGTAATCAGTAGTAATTATGAATATCTAATGGTAGTTTGTCAGATTTTTTTGAAAAAAAAAATACTGGTTATCTGCTCAAACCCATTTTGCTTTCCAAATCTATTCTTACGCTATCACTCAACCCATAACTGTTTCTTCACTTGGCAATAATTTATTTAATTCCAGACTAAGGATTGTGATAGTATGTTAATACTTACAATATTAATTAGATGACTCAAAAAATAAAAAGAAAAGAACCCGCTGAGAGTGGAGATATTGAACCCCTCTTGCAACACCGATTGCAATGGAGGTCATATCGTCTAGTACTTCAGAGATTGTTACTGAGATATCTGAGAGCCAAGTTTTTAGATTGAACTCACAGTATTCAAAAACCATCGTCATACCTATGAAAGAAAAAAACAAAACGTTGCTGTGATTGTTAAGCAGTCAATTTTATTTAAACGTAATGTCAACCCTGAGACCTCGCCTAGGCATCTCCACAACACCAATAAACTTCACAATGTTTTCATGAATCGTTAGTCTTCTGAAAAATTCAATTTTTCTTTCAAGCACTTGCTTTTCTTTGCCATTAGATCCAGCTCCAGCTTAAAATATTTTAAACTTTGTAGCATTTAAGTCACATGGTGACATACAGATTTTTATATGTATATAAAACCTTTCAAATGCTTCAGAGCAACTGTCTGCTCTCCATTTGGTCCTGAATAAGTAGCTCTGTTTATAATCATCATTCCACCTCGACTTATTTCTTCTTTCAAATCAAAGTTTTCTCTTGAAAGTCTCGGGTAACCGCCATCATCAATTTCATTGTAATTGTTAACATTATTAGGGATGCCATTCTGTTGATGAAAAAAACTACAATAATACAAACGGTCATATTGTGCAATATATTTGTGGCTAAGAAGTAACGAATATGAATACATATTTAAATCTGTCTAATAAGTAAATGTTTATTGTTGACAGTTTACAAATTTTCAGTTATAACTTAGCGACTGCCAATATGGTTTGGGGAGATAATGAATGAAATATTTATAACATGTCCCATAATTGTAATACTTCCTGTTTCTTTGAATCTTTTTATATACCAAGAACAGTAATTTAATACATTAGTAAGCTTTTTATACCCTTTAGTTTTACTTAACTTTGTCGTGGAGTCCGTCTGCTGTTAATCTTGATTCGAAAGTTTCTTATATTTTCTTCGCATAACAAGAATTTAAAAGACTGTTTTTTGATTTTATAAGCTTATCATTATCAAAAATGATTTGCACAAAATTAGAAGCTGCCGATTTACAAAGCAAGTACATAAAAAAAAGAATCGGAACTTCAAAATATTTAAGTCATTAAATATACAATTGTAGTTATTGGGACATTCTAGAATAGCAGTTCCAAACCACACACATATATATATTATATATGTTCCCAACTGAGGTTAAATAATATTTTTTTTAAACAACTTTTTTTAATTTTGAAGATTTTTTTCGCAAATTTTTGTACCCCTAATTTTTAAGACCAAATCCTACAGCTGATGGTCTGATTATATATTACAAATAACTGTAATAATTGATAATTAACTAAATTCTTAATCAGTATACTGTAGCAATATCATTGATAAACGCATAAAAAGATGCACGTTAAATTTAGTTTGTGTCATAATTATAAAAAAATTAATTTTCTGAAGAATAAAGATGTCTCAATGATACAACCACTTTACCTGATGCACCACCTGTCTAGGAGCTGGATCACCCATATTGTATAGGGTGTTATCTGTGACGACTGGTCCTGACTTTTGTATTTTATTTCTTACATTTCCAATTCCAGATGTCATGAAATGTGGAACAGGCTTCTTCATAACGTAAATCCTTATTAACAACGCTAGTATTGCACCCAATATGACGAGTAATATTACCACACCTACAAATATTGGATCAAAAGTTTAATTTATTTGTATAATTTAACTAATTTTAACTGTTATGTGTATAATAAAAAATAGAAAAACTGATAAACATACATATTACTATGGCAGCTATTTGACCTGAGCTTAAACTGTTAGCTGTAATTATTAATTAAATATTTTGTTACAATTAAAAATCAAAACTGAATAAAAATAAATAAATATATTATTACAAGGACGACAAGAAACTCCTTTAAGATCTCCAATCTGAATAACAAATATATAAATGTCATTAAATTTATGATTGAAAACTATGGATGTCACGGGTTCTAATTTTTAGTTTCTTCGGGTTTGGGTTCAGGCAGGCGCGGTCCTACCATTGGGGATGCTGGGGATGCATCCCCCACCAGCCTCAGAGCTCAATTTTTTCAATGAATAAATAAAGTTAAACGTACACCAAACAACCCCCGCCAAACACCAACTATCTATCTAAACTAGAAAGTTATAAAGTATGAAGAAATCTGTGGGCATCAACAAACTGTTTCAAATCTAAAACTCTTTGAATATTGCATTTGCGTTTACTGAGGTTGAAGGAGAGTGCATGTTCGTCACTTTATAGACGTTAAAAAAGTTAAAATTAGGCTAAAGACATATCTTTTTAATAAGTTTTTACAAACTTTAATTTAGGTTACAATCTCTGTTTGTGTGTGTGTGTGTGTGGCTTTCTCTGTACACAAATCTTGCAAGTAAAATTTAACCAGCTTTTTGACTAGCTAGGAAGCTGAAACTTTCAGCATAGTTTTATATTGGATGACAATACATGATTCAATTAAAAAAAAACAACTTAATTTGAACATCTTTCGTATTTCTAAATCGAGTGTATTTGAAATTAAAGTTTGTGTTAAAAAACTCGTTTTTTCCTTTACTTGTTTGATTAGGAGATGTTCATTAACTGCACGCCTTTGCGAAAGGATTGTTTTTTTTTATAAGGGCAGGATATAAATGTTATTTTGTATTGTATTTGTATGGAGATTGAATAGGAACATACACATTTCTTATGTTCAAATACGCAATTTTCTTACAACACACTTATTACTTGATGAGAACTTTAAAATCTATAAAAAAATATATAATATAAAACTCTCAATAAACAATAAATTTATCATCCCCCCACCAGAAAATCCTGGGACCGCACCTGGGTTCAGGTTCAGGAATTTTGAATTTTTGGGTTTGAGATTTTTTTTAAAATAACAGTCAATAACAAGTTTTAAGATGTATGCCATTATATGTGTTTTTTGCCCTAAATGACCAGGGGCGTTATTTCAGCTAAACCTTAGGTGGCTGCAAAAAAATTATAAAACCCACAGATTCCAAAATTTATTTTTTAAATGCTTTATTTTTTTTCCAAAAATAGCGGATAGCCGGGGGAAGGGGTAGTCGTAGACACTTTTCAAAAAAGTATTTAAAACTTCACACACTTTTTTTTTCAAAAAACTGGGACTGGAGAAAAAGTAAGTTGTAGCCAGTGACGGATTTATGTGAGGACCCACATAGTGTGCCCCCGTTCATCAGCTAATTTTGAAGGCAAAAGTGTTTAAGGTTTTCACAAAATTTTGGAAAAGTACCTACTGCAATTGCTCCCCCCAATCATCAGCTCTGTTTGGTGAAAAAATTTATAGATATGATTTTTTAGGGGCGTATTCTTTAGACTTTGCCTAGGGTGTCAACAACTCTAGCTACGCCACTACAGTTACTGTGTTGTCTTGACCTATTTTTTAAACTTGTGTTAATATTGGTGCAAGCAACCTTACCAAATGTGCTTATTTATTTTTCAGATCCTTGCACAGACCGATTTTTTTAAACCTGACCCGTTATATAGATACAAAATCCCAAGCCCGGTCCTGTTCATTTTCATTACCACAAAAACCCATGGCTCAGCTAAATAGCCTCGACCCATGCTAATTTTGGTCTGTCCCGATGTGTTTGATAACCCATATATAAAGTCCAGCACCGAACAAGTCCAGTGCAGGGCTCTAGTTTGGTACCAACTCTGATCAATGTTTTGTGAGTACAATTTTTTTATGTTACACTGTTTATTTAGTCTTGCCAAAAATTGAACGAATTTACTCAAAGAATATTATTTGTATGCAAATTTTTGCTTTAAAACAGTTACCATAGCCAGTCATAATATTTGGGCGACTTGTAAAAAGCGCCCTCAAAATCTCCTTTTTAGATATTTTATTTTTACATCTACCGTCTTCCTTCGCACATAACGAGCCTATATGACGGCCTTGGAAGAAGTTAAAAACTATGTGGCTTTATAAATTAACACAATATAATTGGTCAAATGTATTTTATATATATATATATATATATATATATATATATATATATATATATATATATATATATATTGTTACGATATCACCAAATCGTATACCGGGCTCAATAGAATGGTTTTGCAGTTTATTGGAAAATAATAAATGAAAGCTTTGTTACGGCTATTTAAACATTCAAATCACTTAATAATGATAAATAATTAATGTCCCTAATAAATGTAAGGTTTATCAATGAGAAGTTGATTATCAAACCAGTGATATTACATTATTACCCCTTCTTAATTCTGTTCGTCCCGAACAGCATAGTCGCTTTTGCGAAATGCGACTCGGCCACGAACACCAAAATACCTTGATCTTTACTCGTGGTTTTGACCGCAATTCGCAAACAACATGGTCAAGTCTCTTGACCGTTTGATACAGTTTCTTCCAGTCCTTCTTTGGCTCATCAACAGAGTCTTTTTTTGGCTTTTTGTCGCCCTTTCTGCACAGTTCATCACAGCCTTTTTTGCATGCCTCGTCCAGAACATCTTTGCACGGTTTATCGGAATTGTCTGCTTTTTCTTCTTCCTTCACATCTTTTAGATCTTTCTCAAGAAACTCTTCAAAAGGTTTTTCGAAAACACGTTCCATAAATCCAATAAATTCCTTCATCAAACTGTTATTTGATTTGAGAATGACTCTTAGTCTATCTGATCTAGAATCCTCTGTGGATTCATCTGAGTTTTTGCTGGCTGCATTGCTATTGTTGTTTTGGAGAAGTTCATCGCCGTCATCTTTGTTTTCTTCCAAGCTACAATCGAACGTTTTCTTTTCACATTCCAACTCGGCTCTTTCGTCGGTGTCTTCAAATTATCGCCATCGTTTCTCAAATCAGTGTCTTCTTTTTTTGTCAAGTTAACTTTGACGTAAGTCTCCATTGGAGTTTTGTCCGTATCTAAATCCTCGGTTGCTTCATCGAGTCAGATTCGTCTCTAAAATCTGACCCTGAATATTCGGTGCCGTCGTCTGTTATGGAGGCTTCCGTTTCAGAACCGTCGCTGTATGGGTAAAAGTCATCGCTGTTATTGCCATTATTAAAATCATCATCATCATTTTCATCCTCATTATTTTGCATTTCATTTTCAACATTCTTTTCATCTTCTTTAGTTTTGTTGTCGACGTCCAAACCGACTGTATCATTGTCACCATCTTTGCCAGGCTCGTCATCACCATCTTTGCATGGTTCCTCTTGAACATCTTTGGAAGGTTCATTATCATGACCGTCTTTGACAGGCTCATCATTATGACCATTTTTGCATGGTTTATCTTGAACATCTTTGCATGGTTCATCTTGAACATCTTTGCATGGTTCATCTTGAACATCTTTGCATGGCTCATCATCATGACCGTATTTTTTGTTTCCGCAATTGTTTGTGTCACCATTGAGGAGTTCAAGAAATTTCTTCATTTCCTGCTGTGCTGCTCTGTTTTGCTCCCGTGCTGCTCTGTTTTCTTCCTGTGCTGCTCTGCTTTGCTCCTGTGCTGCTCTGTATTCTTTCGCCATTTTGTTCAGAGCCTTCATCAATTCATTTTCTGTTTCGAATTCGTACTCTTCTGGGTCAAACCCATTGTCCTCCAATGACGTCCGGAGGCGGTCCACGAGCTAAGATTTTCTTCCTTTATCACTGAGCTCTCGTTTTCTATGTTCCCGCCTCAACTCGAGTATCAAGAGCTCATCCAATGCTTTCAAAACCATTCTTGTATCCCACTTCTGATCACCAATGTTACGATATCACCAAATCGTATACCGGGCTCAATATAATGGTTTTGCAGTTTATTGGAAAATAATAAATGAAGCTTTGTTAAGGCTATTTATCCTTTCTAATCTCTTCATAAAAATAAAAAATTATTGTCCCTAATAAATGTAAGGTTTATCAATAGGAAGTTGATTATCAAACCAGTGATATTACATTAATATATTATCAAAGTAGTAAGCCAAGTAAGCCGTAAAAACTATGTACGAAACATTTAGACCCAGTGTTATTTCCATTCTCTAGATAATTTCAATTCTCATTCCTATTTCCATTTGAATTCTTAGATTTCCATTCTAATTCTAATTACCATTAATGAATTAATTTCCATTGCAATTCTAATTCCATTATTTTTTAAAATAATTCCTATTTCATTTCTAATTCTATTTTAATTTTAAAAATTTCAATTCAATTCTAATTACCATTGCTAAAAAAATTCTATTCTATTTCCATTATCATCTCAAAAATTATTTTCTTATTTTATTCTATTTTCATTATTAACATTAAACTCCATGTAACATTTACTATTTTTGTTTTTTCTTTCGTTTCTTTTCAAAAATCTTTAGTGATAGTAATGCTAGAACTGAAACGAATATGTAGTGGCAACAATCAACTTATCAAACTATCCAATTATATATAGAGATAAGTGCCGCCAACTACTAATAATATTCAGCTCCACCCACAAACCTTGGTACATCAAAGTTCAATAAACAATAGACAACTGGAAATAATATTATTAATAAATCAATAATAGAACAAAATTATTTAGAAAATAAAAGAACCAAAAAAATTAACATAGCATTTTAATAGAACAAGAAAATAAACATAACATAAAACCTCTGTGCTATTTTCGGCGTCTCGTCATCACAAACTGTCGGCCAAGCATATGACCATTATATATCTCATTTTATAAACTGCTGTAGTGGCAAGACGTTATCACCAACTTCAGCCAAGCATATGACCATTAAGAAAGGAGTACCCCTAGTATATGAGTAGAGAATAGAGACGCCATTTTATAAACTGCTAGTTGGCAAGATAAACCACCAACTGTCGGCCTAACATACAGAGGCGTAACTAGGGTATGGCAGGCATAGCATGTGCCATGGGCGCCAACTGAAAAGGGCCGAAAAAGCGCCTAACGTATAAATACGCAAATAAAAATTTTTTTTATAGAAATAAATATGTTTTTTTTTTAACTGCGTTGGAAAAAGCACGCATTCGTTTGTTTCTCCACGTCCTCTATGCCTCTAGCTCTCTTTCTCTCTAAAAATTTGGAGAAGCCTACAGTTGTGATGTGGATTGGCAAGAATTATATGAAAAAATTTTAGATTCTAGAACGCTGCTAACAAGCCGTACCAAAAAATATCAAGCCCGAACAATAACTTAATTTTATAGTTCAGTATGGAGAGGAAAACGTTTTTCCCAATATGCGTATAGCATTGCAAATATTGCTGACAATCGCGGTTTCTATTGCCAGTTGCGAAAGATCATTTAGCAAATTGATACTTTTATATTTGAGAGCCTCGATGGGCCAAAGTAGATTATATGATTTTGCTTTGCTTAGCATAGAACGAGAAATAACCAAAGAAATTGACTTTGATAATATAATTAAACAATTTGCGTCAGCTAAAGCAAGTAACATAAATTTGTAATAAAGTTTTAATAGATTTAACTTGTGTGATTTTTTACACAATTCTAAAGTAGTCTTTTAAGAAAATAAAACGTAAGTAACCTATCGTCTGAGAGGGGCGCAAGATCGGAGTTTGCCATACGCGCCATTTACCCTAGGTACGCCACTGCTAGCATATGACCATATTAACGAAGGAATGAGTAGTTCTTATTCTAATTTCATTTTAAATTGAAAAATAATTATTACTTCTCATTATATATATATATATATATATATATATATATATATATATATATATATATATATATATATATATAATATATATATATATATATATATATATATATATATATATATATATATATATGTATATGTATATATATATATATATATATACATTAGATTATGTGTGTGTAAATACTTTATGCGTTGCTTCACCATTCATCCGATCGTAATGAAATTTTTACACAAGCTTGAGAGTCAATGGAGGAAAGTTTTAGTGAAAAAATTAAAATTAGTCACAAAATGAGGGGAGCAGGAGAGCGAGGGGAAACGGGAATTAGAAAATGAGCGAAAACAAAAACGGGAAAGCAAGAGGGAACGAAAAGCAGCTGAGAGCGGAAAAGCGAGCGGGAAAAGTAAAGCGACCAAGAGCGGGAAAGCGTCCGGGATCGGAAAAGCAACTGGGTGCGGGAAAGCAAACGAGAACGAGAAAACGGCCTGGGGCGGGAAAGCGACCGGGATCAGTAAAGCAACCGGGTGCGGGAAAGCGACCGAGAGCGGGAGAGCAAGCGGGGAAGGAAATAGGAGCGAGAGAGACAAACATTAGAAAAACCTCTAAAAATTCCGGGCAACGCCAGGATCCCCCTCTAGTAATTTCATATTATTTTAAGAAATAATTCCTACTTCTCATTCTAATTCCATTTTATTTTATTTTAAGAAATAATTCCTACTTCCCATTCTAATTCCATTTTTTTAAAAGAAATAATTTCTAATTCCCAGTATAATTCCATTCTGGATTGAAAAATAATTTTTAATTCTAATTCTAATTCCATTTTTATCACGTGATTTCCATTCCTATTTCTAATTCAATTCCAAATTTAACTTTATTTCTAATTCCCATTCCAAAGAAAAAAATCCTATTTTAACTTCTAATTCAATTACCATTATTGGAAATAACACTGTTTAGACCACACCATTTTGTTTACCACATTTTTTTGTCCAACTACATTTTGTCAGCGATATTTTGTTCCAGAACCCACAGTTCGAATCCGGCCAACACCATATTTT
The DNA here is from genome assembly GCA_963978895.1 of Erpobdella octoculata. NCBI lineage: Eukaryota > Metazoa > Annelida > Clitellata > Hirudinida > Erpobdellidae > Erpobdella > Erpobdella octoculata. Next base: position 8,757,040 of record OZ022241.1, on the reverse strand, counting down.
GACACAAAAAACGGTTTTTATGACAATTTTAGCTTGTTGTGTTTTTTATTATATCACTAAAAAGTTGCTACAAAAATGTGTAAGTTAGTATATAACTAGAATGCATTTAAACAATTGATCAGACACTGACTTGGGCTATATATTGAGAAGACGCAAGTCCAGCATTATTGACTACAACTATTTTCATACTCAACCGATGATCCATCAATCTATCTATCCAGCAGTGATCTATTTCAATATATTGTATGTAATTGTAACATTTAGAAGTTGGTGTGCAGTAACAAGTTTGATCGTTCGCCATACAAGGCTGATTCATGTCCTGCAAATAGATTTTCATTTTATTTCCTTATAGGAAGTTTGCTGTCAAAATTACTGACAATTTTGTTGTCTTAATATTTATAAAAAATTGAAGCAATGCATAAATCATCAACTTAATTCACTAACAGATCTTTTGGATTTCCCGTTGGTTTGGGGTGCATCCCGCAGTCTTGGGTCAATAGAACCTGATCTTATTTCTGCTTTCAAGGTCTCATCGTACAAGGAATAATTTATTGATTTTATACCACTGTTCTTTTCCTCTATCCATGCTTCCATGCTGGTTTGAAATAAATTATAAACTATTAAAATTTTTAGTACAACAGACAATAATAACTAGTTCAATGGGTTAACAAATCCATATAAGGCATTTTACAAACTTTTATTTAGGTTACAATCTCTGTTTGTGTGTGTGTATGGCTTTCTCTGTACGCAAATTTTGCAAGTAAAATTTAACTAGCTTTTTGACTAGCTAGGAAGCTGAAACTTTCAGCATAGCTTTATAATGGATGACAATACATGATTCAATTAAGAAAAAACTTAATTTAAACATCTTTCGTACTTCTAAATCGAGTGTATTTGAAATTAAAGTTTGTGTTGAAAAACTCGTTTTTCCTTTACTTGTTTTTAATTTACACAATGCTACGTATGCATGATTCTATGATTCTAATGTTCCGTACAACCTATGAAAGCTTGTGATTAAACGAGCAAATGCAAACGATTAATCAAGATAATTGTGTTAACTAATTCATACGGAGCAATCTTAAGCAATCACACACAAAGTTACGTGCACCGTGATTTTTTTTCAGGTGTTTTGGTTTATATTTGACACATTTGACTTAACGTATTTAACAAGGCCGTCGATGTAAAGCAGTGGCGTTGCGTGGATTTCATCTGCCTGAGGCGTTCAGACCAAACTTGCCGTCTCCATTTTTAGGGTTAGTAAAAGTCACCTGAGCTAGACACTCAACCTGAGCAATGCGAGTAAAATCCTTGTTTAATGGAGCTACGCTGGTGAAATTTGAACCGTGGACCTATAGGACAACAGGCTAACGCTTTACTGCAAGATCACCATTTCCTGCTGGTTACATTTAGATGTTTACATCTTTCCAAAAAATAGTAAAAAAAAGAGAGAAGCAAAGCCAAATAAACTTTCTTACTAAAAAATTTGATGAACAGATAGAGTGAAATCTTTTCAAAGCAGTTATTTCATATACAATTATATTTTCATTTTCAGCTTAGCAATTGTTGCAGTGTTAAGTGTAGGTAGATGTTAACGCGATCTTTTTTGGTAATGTTATTTGAGCCGATATATATATATATATATATATATATATTTATATATTGACAGTATTTAGGTACTAAGTTCTCGCATAAACAGGCTGTATTAAAGGCTGTATTAAAGGCCCATTTTCTGCAACACCATTTCTTTGATAATGTTTCAAATCGTCTGAATTTTATACCTGAATATATATATATATATATATATATATATATATATATATATATATATATGCTTGATCAACAATGCTTGAATTGAGATATTTGATTACTTACTTTGATGAATAAATATCTGGTTGATTCGAATAAAATGTTGCATTTGAGACACGTGGAGGACTTGTATCTACTCGAATAAAAAGATTTTCTGTTATTCCACTTCCAGTAAAATCAAAACATTCCAACTGGACAACCAGAGTGCTGCCATCAAGAAGACTTGAAAAATTTAGTCTTAGTTCATTTATTGTAGAGTTATATGGTTCAAAAGTTTGAAAATTGAGCCCTCGTCCATCGCTTATTTCATCAACGTAATACGAAAGCCTGTAGTATGCAATTCCTTTTCCAAGGCTCTTAAACGTTTCTATCGTTCTGGCACCGTAATAATTTTTGGATGAGGGAATGTCATCGATGCCTTCTGTCCACGGTTCCACAGCTAAGGACCATTCATCACTGAATCTAGCATCGCTACTGTAACGATCTTTCCATGACAATACAATGTATTTCTTGCTAATCGCATTATTATCGGTTAACCACCACTCGTTTTTACTTGTGTCTGATCTTTTGGCTTCCACAACGTTCAGAGGTTTTGTTTCATCAGTTTTCAATTGTGCATCGCTGTTATAAACAAATATGTTTCTTGCCTTTGCAGCGTTATTTGCCCAATCGTAAACTGTTAGTTCGATTGAATACACCCCAGATTCTGGGCAAGTAAATGTAAATGCATTTTGCGATGATTCCAAATCTTTAGTGATGAGCGCCGGTCCTGTATTCACCAATGTTCCTTGTAATCCCTTTTTCAAGAAGTAAACTTCAACGTGATATTTTTGAAGGCCAGAATCTGCGTCGTTCCAACCGACGAAGCGTGATTGAATTACATTCGTCTGAAAAACAAATTAAAATTCAGTTTTTATTTGATACAGTCAATGTAATGAGTTTAATTTACATTTGAAAAAGTTTTTACTAGTTTAAGCAGAAAAACAAAGTTCTTGAAAAACCCTTTTTTTATTTTTACATTATGAAAATCGATTTCTAAATGCAATAAGTTTAATCATTGCTCATAGTAATAATTTAGTCAAAATTATAAGTTTTTGACTATCTAGAACTTCAAAACGTTTTATAGGAAAATAATTTAGTTGACAGTGCAATATTGAACTATTTTAAATGAAAAGACTAAGTATTAATTATTGTACGAAATTATTTCTTTCAAAATTTTATACCTGATGGTGATAAAGTATTCTAAAAAAGTAGAAACTTTTAGTCATAGTCATGACTACATAAAAGTTTTTTTATTGACGCTAGCACCGTCTATTAATTAATTTGGAATTACACAAATCACTAAAAGATCATTTTACTGTTTCAAACTAACCATCTGCTTACTTTTAAAATTTATGGACCCTCTTTTTTTGAATATAAATATAAAAGGCGCCCCACGTTTTAAGTTTTAAGAAATTATGGCTTTTTCGTTATACGAATGTCCACAATCAATGCATGCTTCCAAGAAGACATTTCTCACACAGCACAAAGAAAAATTATTTCCTCGTTTTTAGTTCACAAAAACGTGATATTTTAAAACGTTTCCAGAATCGCATTGTCAATAGCTATTTGTGTTATTAACATTGAGAGTATATTTGTCAACGTGCTGACAATAGCACCAACATTTACAGATTTTTTTTCGTGGATTATTTAAAGGCAAAATTGGTAATAATTCATATCTCACCGTTGTTATATCGTTTTCAATATAAATCGGAAAAAATGGACAATCAGCACTTTGATCTTGTAAGCAATGAATGGGATTTTTATTGTCTATTTTGAGCTTAATAAATCTTTCAATCGATTTTCCAGAAAATTTTGTAATAGGAAAATTGCTGAAACGCTGATTAATAGCATTATTTCCTCTTTTTGTTCCTCCTAGTGATGCATAAGATGAAATTTGGAATCTGCAATTTTAAAAACAATCTTAACATACCGTTACGTTTATGAACATATTATTGCTAGAATAAGTTAACACTAGTGGCACAGTAGCGAAGGGCTCATCTTTAGATCAGATATCTGGCGGGTTCAAATCCCGTTGTTGGCGGTCTAGTGAGACCAGTGGGTGTGGGAAAGCCAAAAAGCTGCACTTGGTAGCAATTGCATGACTGTTCCAAGCGTTAAAAACACGACACAGAGCAAAAACACAAAAACAGGATTTAAAAAAAAAACATTTATAATTTTTTTCTGGGCTGTGTGAAAAAATGTCTTGATGGAGGTATGCATAAATTGTAAAAATTATTCGTATAATGAACAAGCCATAATTTTTTAAAACTTAAAACGTGGGGCACCTTTTACTCAAACTAACCATCTGCTAACTTTTAAACAGGATAAACCCGCTTCTTTGAATATAAATATAAAAGGCACCCCATGTTTTATGTTTCAAAAAATTATGTCCACAATTTATGCATACCTTCATCAAAACATTTCTGACACAGCCAAGAGAAAAATTATTTTTTTATTTTTAGTTCACAAAAACGTGGTATTTTGAAACGATTTTTTAAATATTTTATTTTCTTTTTTTAGTGCATTAGAAAAATGTGGTATTTTAAAAAGTTTTTTTTATATATTTTTAGATCTCTAGGTTTAATTTTACGTTGAAAAATTTGAAATTTTGCGGATAGAGAAACAGGAACGGAAGCAAGGTAATAATAATTTTCACCATAAAAATACATTTGTTTAGAAAACAACGTTTTTCTCGCACCCTAAAAAGTATAAAAAATATTTCTGTAAGCCTGGCAGAGTTTCTGAATAACTTGGTCTTAACATTTTTTGTTTAGAAAAAACCGGATGGTCCAGAAATATTTGAGTTTTTTATCGTTTTATTCACGTATATATATATACATAGAAATCAGTCAAAAACACCATATAGCATTTTTGTACAATTTTATATATGACTCCAAAATACCCCTAAAAACAATTTTTTCACAGCTTCAAAAGCGTTTTACCAAAAACTGACGTACTGGGAAAAAATAAAAGTCATTTTCGGAATCAGCAAACCCAAAATATACGAGTAAAAACCATTAAAAAAAGACCCTTTTGCAGTGATATGCTGTACAATACAGGATATACCATAATAAAGGGATGATAAGGACCATAATAAAAACAATAAAATTGTGTAAATACACAAGCTATAGCAAACGAGTAACTTTTCTGAACATAATCATATCTATTTATATAATTTAATACGACTAATTGATTGATTGAATGTTACATTAAAATATCGATAAACATAAGATATACGTAGCATGTTTTATTCATTTTGTAGAAATGAAATAACAAGTTTTATAAACAAGTAAAACAGGATAACTCTGTCTAAAAAACTTAATTTTAATGAAGTGAGATGAGTTCCAAACAAACTTAAAGGACGTTATGACAGCAGATACTCTGTACCCTAAGCAAATTGCTAGGTCTAGGCGTTTGGATCATGTAACTGCATGTAAAGTGCTAAATGGCAAAGTTTTATTTGCAACGAAAGGGGGTCCAGATCTCTAGGACCCCCTGTATCCGCCCTGCTACAGTGAAAAAGAATGAAATTAGTGAAGTTTTGTATATAAATACTCTTTCAATATAATTTCATGTGCTGTTGAATAAAAAGTCAGTGACTCAATCCTCACCTGGCGCCACCGTCAGCATCACGCGTGCAAAGCCACTCCAATATGCCTTGTTGAAACATAGTAGCTCATTTTTTTCTAGTTAGAGAGAACCAGAAAATGCATTGCAAGACACGCGTTCAAAATTAATACAATCTTACTCGCTGTTATGAGCCAGAGATAATCCAAGTTGATTAAACTGGAATGGCTTTGTGCACGAAGCCAGGATTTTTGGGTCTAAATAGCTAAACTCGTCACAAGGTATTTTGCTTCCTGGTGCGAAAAGTTGGTAACATTTTAAATAATTACTTTAGACAATTTAAGTTCAACGTAATCGTTCATATATACCTTGGATTCCATCAACCATGAAACTGAAACCGACCTCAGCGATGCCAATTTGTACAGGAATTAAAACATAAGGGGCAGCTGAGCTGTCTGGAATAAATAAATTGGTTGGAAAGGTTGACTGTATTGTAAGCGTCAGTTCAGTGAGCCCAATTGAATTTATCCACGTTGAGGTAGGTTGCATGTATTGTCCTGCACAATAAGCTGTTGCTATTTGGTTGGAACCTTTCATCAAAGAAACTTGACATTGGTTTATAGTTGGTGTACTGAGAACTGTAAAAATTAAAAGCATTGATTAGCATTGAACTACTAAATGAGTTCACATAAACATTTGTACCAGCATCCGTGTATACATTAATTGTATTTTCAACAACACAAAATACATTAAGAAAACTGGGACAAAAATATCAACAGTTTTGGCCACGAAAGTTTTTTGGTAAAAAAATAATTGCTCTTAAATTAAAAACTACTTTTTTTATACTTTTTGAAATCTACTTCAATGCCAAATTTAGTTGAAATTTTAACGAAGTTTGGCATGGATGTAGATCTCAAAGAGGAAAAAAGATAGGATAGTTTTTAATTTATTTTTTTTCTTTTGGTATAGCCGAAAAAATTTCCAGGCCAAAAACATCAAATACTATTGAGTAAAAAAATTCAACTTTAGTTTACGTACCACAGTTTGAATGTTTCAAGCAGCGAAAAATAAACCCACTAAATCTCAACTCGATTGAATAACGGGAAGTTGGTTTTTTAAATAGTAAAGGGTCCCAACTAGAGGTGTGCACTACTGTGCACGGCAGTGGGGACAGCGGGAATACCGCAGATTTTGCGGTATTACCGCGGAAATGAGGACGAATGAGGTGGGAATACCGTGGTAATGGAGATGAAGTTACAGGTTACCGCGGAGATGGAAACAAAAGTTGCGGGATTACCGCGAGGATGGAGACAAGTTTTTGTGGTATCACCGTAAAAATAAAATAAGTTTTTTATAAAACAAATTTTTTTCAATTAACCGAAAATGTTTCGAGTAATTCATATCATTCATTGGTTATGTTTTTAATCTTTGCAACTCGCTGTTGTTTAACCGCTGATATTAAGTTACCGAAGGTTTTAAAGTCACGTGTAGTATTATTTGTTAAATTTCCGAAGTCGCAGTTCAAATTTTTGATTTAAATATGAAAAAGGCTGAAATTAAAAAATTAGCTGCAACAGTGATCGTGTTAGTATTTTGTAGTTGCGCCTTTACATTCCACTCTATTTGATCCTGAGTTAAAAGTTAAAAGATAACCCCGGTGTTCTTCCAAAAGTAAGGCGAGAAACTGCAATTAAAGGTTTGATTAATTTGCTTTCACATTATTAGGTTTTACATATTGAATATTTTAAATTTTTATTAAAGATCTATAAAAACTCGTAGATGATGTATGTAACACTACATTCTGAGCCCCACAAGATGATTTCATATAACATCAACTAGTCAACAACAAAAAAAACTTGAAGACAACATTTATTCAAATTTGTACACCACAAACCTAAAAAGCTCAGTTTCGAATGAGGTTTTGTTATTAAACCGTTTTTATATTAAAAGCATGAAAAGTTGCTTAGACCTCAGCTTGTTGATTTAATTATGCTTATGTGAGCAACTAGTTTTACAATGTTAATAATTATTTTTATAAGGTTGTTGACTGTTTGGCACTGAACGAAGAAGGTGCACAATGCAATTTGCTGAGTTTATTGGAAAATAACTCTAAGAAATGGCCAAAACTGTCTCAATTAGCAAGGATTATTTTGAGTGCGCCAGCAGCAAGCACATCTTCTGAAAGAGCATTCTCTATGGGTGGATTAATGATCGAAGAACTCAGCCGAACTCAGATATAGTAATTAAAAAATCTGATAAATCCAACTCGTACGTCATTCTCGACACACTGGATTATTTGCACAAGTTAGATGAAATCCTCGCAGACAATACAAAGTTTCAGAAAATCTCCAAGAATCCTACACAAGATATTAAAGTGAAGGAATTGTGGGCGCCGTAGCACAGTGGTGAAAGCAGTTATGCTATCATCCTGCCGTCGTGGGTTCAAATCTCAGTCACGGCGAGGCGTAATTCCGTCGAGCAAGGAATTCACTCACGCTGCTCAGGCCAACTCAGCCTTTCATCCTTCACTGGTCGATAAATGAGTACCAGTTTCACGACTGGGGTGTAATAGGGTTCGGCACATTCCGATTTCGGAAACACGTGCGGGTGGCAGGTAATACTGTGTGATCCCATATGCACGAGTCGTTCCCGGCGCCTCTGAAGCTTAGCAACTGGCGCTTCTAATCGATCCTACTACTACTACTACTACTGCTAATCGTCTCATCGCAGAGGTTGTCGCTAATGACCCACATAGCGGCTTGAAGCAGATCATTGAAGATTTCTTTCCTGGATACATTTATGGAAATGTAAAAACGCATAAAGAAGGATGTCCCCTTAGGCCAATCATATCATAATGTCCGACACCTACCTACAGTATAGCTAAATTTCTTGTGTCTATCTTGTCTCCATATTGTCCAAATACATATACCGTCAAGTCGTCATTTGAATTTGTCAACCTCATTAAAGGATATATATACATATATATATATATATTTATATATATATATATATATATATATACATATATATATATATATATATATATATATATATATATATATATATATATATATATATTCACGGTTCACGGTTGCAAGAATAAAGGAATTTGTGCATCTTTAGATGTTGAAAGTTTATTTACTAATGTACCTGTTCAAGAGACAATTTCAATTATCTGCCGTTACGTGTATAATCATTCAACGTTGCCTCCTCCAAGAATTCCTGAAGAGCTTTTGAAACAAATTTTGACTATCTGTACTTCAGAATCACCATTTCGACATTCTAATAATAATTTATACCTCCAAGTCGACGGTGTCGCCATGGGGTCTCCACTCGGACCTACATTCGCCAATTTTTATATGGGAAATTTAGAGACAACTGTTCTGTTAAATTTCAATCCCAAACCATTATTATACGCTAGATATGTCGACGATATTTTTCTTCTTGTGGAAAATGAGTCTGATTTGTTTAAATTGAGGGATAGTTTTGAAGAAAAATCCGTTCTACATTTTCTTGAGACTGATTCACCTGATGAGTTTCAGCCTAATCATAAGTGTGATATGTATAAAACAAACAGTCCTGACGTTTTGGACGAATGCTCTTTTTCGCAATATTTCGATACCACGCAAGATCCGTCATCTAAAGATACTTTAGAAAATATCCTCACAGAAAGTCCTAGTTCTTACACGACCGTTGTTGATGACTTGGATCAACCTGTTAGTCCTGATGATACCGCGCGCACCTGTGTCGAAGAAGAATGTCCGATTGATGACAATTGTTCGTACTCATCCAGTTCCTTCCTCCATTTACTTTCAAACGAGAACATCACTGTTCGACGAAAGCGGAGATATTCTTGATTTTATTTATTTAAATATCTAATGTAATTTCGATTTAATTTAATCATTTATTATCATAATACTTGCTTTTATTATTATTATTACTGCTACTATTATTTTATCCTTTAATTAAACGTTTTTAATTATACTTATTTTATCCTCATAACTCCAGTTTATTTTATGTACGTTAATTTAATTACATTGTCTAAATTTGATTATTTTTATTAATATCCTTCTATTGAGATAATTTCTTGAGGATATTAGTTTATTTGTATATTTAGTTATTACATGTTTTCTTATCTTTTGCCTCCTTTTACGCGATCGTATTTACAGACTCTGAAGATGGCGAAAGCCGAAACGGCCCGTAAGTCTGAAATAAAGAAAGTTTTAAATGTTAATACTTTTCTTAATACGTGTTGCAGTAAACAAAAAACGTTGTTCCGAAATATTGAGAAAGTATCTATAAAACTCATAGCGGCTAAATGGAGACTTATTTTTAATCGAGCTTGTCTTAAAGAAAATATATATATATATATATATATAACGGAAAACCCACTGTGAGCAAAAGAGCGAGCAGGAAAAGTGACCAGGAAGAGGAGAGCAAGCTGGAGCGGGAAAGCGGCCGAGAGCGGGAAAAGAAACTGGGAGCGGGAAAACGGCCGCGACCGAGAAAGCTACCGGGAGCGGAAAAGCGAACGGGAACGGGAAAGCAAGCGGTGAAGGAAACCGGAGCAAGAGAAAAACGATAGAAAAACCTCTAAAACCCCCGGGCAACCGCTGACTAAAACGTTTTTTGTCAATAAAGCACCAACGTGTTAACTAATGTTTTTCAAACTTGATACAAACCACCGCCTGATTATCTTACTTAAGTGTGAGCGGGAAAGCGACCGGGAGCGAAAAGAGCGAGAAGGAAAATGACCAGGAATAGGAGAGCCAGCTGGAGCAGAAAACCGTAAAAGCGACCGGGAGCTGGAAAGCGACCAACAGCGGGAAAGCAACCGGGAGCGGGAAAACGACCGAGAACGGGAAAGCGACCGACAGCGGGAAAGCGACCGGGAGTGGGAAAGCGACCGGGAGCGGAAAAGGGAACGAGAAAACAGCCGGGAGGGAGAGAGCATACGGTGAAGGAAACGGAGAGAAAAGAAAGAGAAAAAAACGATAGAAAACCTTCTAAAATCCCCGGGCAACGCCGGGTTACTCAGCTAGTATATATATATATATATATATATATATATATGTGTGTGTGTGTGTGTGTGTGTGTGTGTGTGTGTGTGTGTGTGTGTGTGTGTGTGTGTGTGTATGTGCGTGTGTGTGTATTTATAGTACTATGAATCTGAGAATTTTTTAACAATAACTATAATATTTTTATATCACGACATTTACTCTATTCATATGTACTTCCTTTTTTCATAAATAACCACTTAACCATCTGTAAGTCAGCGTAATTACCTAGATTATTGATATACCCATGTTAGATAAACCATTGAGCGTAAAAACGTTTTCATCACCGGCGAGTATTATAATTTTCTTTTCAGTTTAAATATATTTTTATAGGATCGATCTGCACGACTGAACAACGCCAGTAGTAAATAACAAATAAAGATAAAAAATAAATTTAATATAAAAATGCTTTTATTTGCCTCTTTATCTGAGTCAACGAACTAAAATTGTTGAATCTAAAACAATCGTTACGCTCAATCTTGTACATTGTTTATTTTTTTCATATGAAATCAAAATTCATAAATTTAACTCAATGTATGGATTAGTTGTTATCTAAAACACTTTATTTATATATTGTTATCGAGAATACAGCTATTCTGAAAGTTTCAAAGCTCTACGTAGATGAATATTAGTCAAATTTGCGTTTACCTGTAACGGACAACTTTGATTAATTGTAATTGATTTAAGGCCTAATTCATGTCGGAAACATTAAATTCATGTATTGTCGTCTAGAATAAAGCTTTCCTGAAAGTTTTAGAGCTCTAGGTGGTCGAAAAGTGGGTGAATTTTTGTTTCTAAGATTTGATCACCACAGACAAACAACAAACAAACAGAAAAACGAGTGAAGTTAAATAATAAAAGCACTTTAAAAAACCGATGAAAACCCAATTCCACTGTATAATCTCAAACAAATGATTCATTTTAGAAGCTATCTATATACGTAATTTCTTATGTATGTATGTATGTATGTATGTATGTATGTATGTATGTATGTATGTATGTATGTATGTATGTATGTATGTATGTATGTATGTATGTATGTATGTATGTATGTATGTATGTATGTATGTATGTATGTATGTATATTACAATTTCGTATTACGCGGCGGTCAGCAGTCAGCTGTTGATAAAATGGGTGCGTATAGGCGTGTAATAAAAGCAAAACAGCCGTTATTTTTGATCGAGTAATTCTAGTTTTTGTATAATTTTTCATTTTAACTCTGGTTTGAAGTCAATTTTTGTTTCGACTACATGTAAGCGAAAAGACAAAAAGTTTTGTTGAGAATAAAAGTCCTGCTCCTTGTTGGATTGATTGAATGATACTATATCTTAAAATCAATTTGACCATGACAATTGTGACAATTGCTAGCCAGGTTTAACAATTGTGTTACAGTGGAATAAATTATTGCTGGGAACATTTTTAGGGGCTTGTATGCAGACCTCGCAAGTTTTAAACATAAAAGTCCTAATATGATTCTGAAAACTTAAAATTTGTTTTAAGAACCACTACTTTTTTGGAATTTTAATAGCCAACCTAAACTTGTCTTTGGTCTTGAAGAAGTTAATTGATTCAAGAAATACATTGGTGTTAGTAATTAACTGATTTAACTATTCATTGTATCAGAACTATTTTATTAATCTATTTATTCTTGTACAGTGAGTGATTATAATAGAAAATTTTAGCCTGTTTTTTTTTATAACAAACTGATTCAAATAGTTTTTAAGAATGCTTACTGGTTTCACAATCGCTTCCTTGAAAGTTCAGAGGACATCTACAACCTCCGTTCACGCAGGTTCCAGGGTAGCAGCTGTGACTTGCATCGCATGCAACTAAAATATTTCGTTAAAGAAATAAATACAATTGCAACAGAACAAAATATAAAAAAAATTTTTTTAATCAAATATATATACCTATAATTTATTAACAAATTTGCTCACCGTTCGTGCAAACTCCACCAGTAGTAAGACATTCACATCTATCTGGTGCAGTGCACACTTGTCCTTGTAGACAGTTCTTACAGATTGCTGAAGTTAATATAATACTGCTTATTTATTATGTTCAATTTTTTTCTAATTAATTCTATATTTTATCTTATATATTGTTTTAATAAAATATTGATACAAAAACTGTGGGGTAATATTTTTAAGTTTCGAAAAGTATTTGTTTTGTCACCCAACTATATTTTTTACACACTTTTACTTAACTTGACTTCTCTGTCTGTCTGACTGTCGTCAAAATTTGCAATCGATCTTAAACTAACTTCCCGATGAGCTAGAAGCTTAAAAATTTAAGCATACCTCCGAATTGATTAACAATGCATTCTATCAAATTTTCGGATGGATTGGACAACTTTTAATTAAATAATTATTTGTGATGTTTTCGTCGAACTTTTTATTGTCTATGCTAATATGCTTGTTGTTTGTAATGATATAAACTATATCAAACATAACACAAAAAATTTTAATAATTTAAATAATATATATTAATATGAAAGTGTGTTTTTAAAAAAACTTTTTTGTTTCACTTGTTAGAAATTGTAGATATAAGCAAATACTTTACATCAGATCGTTATGTAACCTGATAATAAATAAAAAAGCTGATTTTCACTAATAAAATTTCTTTTAACGCTATTGTAGTTTGAGGAGTAGGTTTTTTTAACCAGATTCTAAAAGTGAAGCTTGGTTTTCTGAGTCAAACTCTAAAAACCTTCCAACAGTTAAAAAAAATGTTAATAAAATTTTTTCAACCCATCCCTCGCATGCGTCAAAAAATTAGACCCAACCCATCCCATGTCCACCTATGAATAAAAAGTATTTTTGGCTGCGTTGACATATAATTGTTGACTTTTTTTTTGGTCGAAATTATTTTGTATGTTTAAACTAGTTATTTAAATTTTTAGAATCTGTCACCATTCAATTAAAGTAAAAATATTTAAAACGCTTACGAATCAAACAATTAGGCAAGCCATCCCAGCCGTCCAAACAGATGGTCATCCGTTTTTTGACTGTCACCAGCTGTGTTGAGCAGCTTCTCACTCTGTTTGGAAAAAATATAATTTTTTTTCATTTATTTTTTTTTATAAATTATTCAATTTTAATAATAATTTGTAATAGAATTAGAACATAAATAAACTTATTGACTATAATTAATTATATAAATTATGAAAACAAATATATTTTGTCATTAACAATCACATTATTACATTTTTAATAATTTCATCAAAACATAATAATAAATAAATAGAATTTTTTAAACAGAATGTTGAGTATACGTTGGATAATTTGAACGTTTTTGTGTCGACGCAACCGATTTATTTGTTGCAAAGTAGTTTGGGATTAAAACAACAATAGAGGTCGTTTAAGCAGCTAATTCGTTTTAAACTACGTTTTGCTATGTTGTTGTTATAAAATTTTATTAAATTATTTTTGTATTATATTTGTGTAATAAAATTGAAAATTTTGACGCATTTAAGTTTAAGCACTGAATTAAACATTCGTTCTTGAAATTGCAGCGTCTATAAAAAATTTTGTAATTTCTATACGACGCAAAAGGTTACGACACGAGGAGAAACGTAAACCAGTTAAAAGTAACTTATTTACAAAAAACCTGTAAACTAATAAATATTTACATTATCTAAACGTGACGGTTATTTTTATTTAAGTGAGAAATATGTTTAAAATTTATTACTATAACTCAAATATCAAGAGACGATTTTTTATTACATTGAATTGAAACTCACGTTCGTGACGAGCAACGAGTGAAAAAAATAAAGACTCTTGTGCAACTCCGCTCCTGTTGATCTACACAATTCTCTTGTGGTACCGTTGTATCGTATTCCACCTCTTTTGTGTTGCCACTGGGTTAGAAAATTTTTGTTGAAAAAAATACAAATTTTAATTTTTAAATACACAACTAAATTAATGCACAACCTTAAAACACGTTTCACAAGACATCCTAAAATAATTAAAACAAAAAAGCAGCCCCTCATGATCACTGAGTTGTTGACTAAAACTTCTCAGGTAGGTGGTATTTATGTACCTAAGAAACAGCCATGGTATTAAGATTAAATTTAGTAGCGGTATCAAATGTGGATTTTACGGATTACGTCAGACTGAAAATTATTTGCATAGGTACACCCGTTCCGCACGATTCAACGTTGTGTGTTTCCAAAGGTTTTGAAAAATAGAAAAAGTTTCGATTTGCCTACTTTTTTAGGCGTTATCTGTAGAAAAACATTTTGAAGCAGATTACAACTTCTACTTAAAAACATTATTTATGACCTATAGAAAAGGGGAGAATAAGAAATTTATGGTAAAAATATTCATTAAATATTACCAAGAAGATCAACGAGTTCTAAGAAAATAAACAATTTTATATAAAAAGCGCATATCAAACAATCATTATTTTTTCTAAAGCGCCTATTACTGAAACTCAAAAGCGATCTGCTGAAAGGCAAACGTACAGATGTGTATTTACGTTGACCTAAACGGAAAGAAGTTACTTTCATTAACTCCCAGAGCCTTAACCAACTATGGGGCCGAAGAGCCCAATGCTCCTCCACTTCAGTCAGACTGTCCTGGTTTTATATTGCTGTCCAAAAAAACTGCTTATAATTTTATGGAATGGCACGTCCACTTGTTTGCCTAAACTTTGGCTCCTAAATATATATATACTAGTTCATATTTAGTGACAGCCTGACAGCTCTAAAAAAAGTATTTTGTTAATCATATTTATAACCAAATTGTGTTAAATAAGAAGGCATCAAAACACTCTATGCTACAGAATTCCGATTGCGCACTGCTAAAATCACCAGCTTCATTTTGTGATGGCACCCGCTATGAAACCAGAGGTCATAGTGAAGATTTTTCTCAGTTTATGCGTATGAACGTGTATGTGTATTCCCCGAGAAACTTAACGATGAAGGGGCAAAAAAGTAATAAAGAAAAAGAAAAGAGTGGAAGAGCGGCAAACCAAAACACAATTCCCTTTTTCCAAAAAATGACTGGGAAAAGAAGAAGAAAATAAAAAGAGGAGAAGAAAAACGAAGAAAGAGAGAAAAGAGAAAAAAATGGATTAAAAAAGAAAAGAGGGAAAAGAGGAAGGAGAGTGTGTTTTTTGTCGTTTTTTTTTGCTTTTTTCCTTTTTGCTTTTTCTTTTTTAGCTTGTTTCTCTTTCCCCTTTTTTTTGTTTTTTCTTTCGTTGTTTTTTGTATCTTTTTCTCTTTGTCTTTCTTTTTTTTCTCTTAGTTTTTGTCTTTCTTTGCTTTTTTTATTTTCTTATCTTTTATTTTTGCCCCTTCCCCGTTAATTTTTTGCGGAGAGAAAGGTGGTGTTTGGTCCAGGGCAGCTGCAGTCTACAATACGGCACTAAGTTTTTTTCCATAACAAGTATAATAGAAAGCGGATTTTTTTAAATTCCTTGAAACCCTCTTTAAAATTTGTCATTAGCATTGTATTTTGTTACACAATAAGTTTTTTAACGTCTTAGTAAGGCACTGATGGCCAGGAATAAGTTTTCTGGCCCTAAAAAATAAAAAGGTAAAGCTATCTTTTCCTTCTCTTTGGTCCAGCGGTTTGAATTTGTATAATAGACAAAAAGAGTCATTTTTATGTATAGAGGACGAAATTTATTAAATTGTTTAGTTGAATTCAATTTTATATGTATGGGAGATCAGGTATCCTTGATGCTATAACGTTTTTTCATTACTTACTTATTAAATCGAATCAAGCACGGCACCAGTCTATTGAAAATATAAATTCTTCCCTCCTTCTGTGTTTTTTTTATTTTGGAGTTGTGGTTTCGATTTTATCGATATAATTCACTTTTTAAGGTAAAAAGTAATTTTTTCACTTTTTTTATGAATGCTCTAGCTAAAAACATAATGCAGTGCTTGTGATTTTTATATAACATTTTGAAGAAAATTCATTCTAGTTTAGAGCGTTTGTTTTTTTAGCAACAAAAATACCTTAACTATTGACATTTGACTTTTTCAAATGGTGATTTTGGCGCCCTTTATAGCAACGCGCACAGAAACCTTTGATACTAGTTTCAAAGGTGCCTTAAATATCTTATCAAGCCTAACAACTGTTCAGAAACCTGTTAGAATAATAGCTGGTCATAGTGACAAGAAAGTCGGCAGAATAACGACTGCGGAAAGAGGAACTCTCATTATGACATGCTGTGCTGCAAACGCAATCGGAAATTCCATTCTGCCGTTTTTCATTTTTCCTCGAGTCTATTTTAAGAAGACTATGATTGCTGGTGGTCCACCTGGCTGTGTCGGGGCTGCAAACCCATCAGGGTGGATGAATGCTGCAACGTTCATATAGTGGTTGAACCATTTCATTATTCACACAAAATGCCATATATCTGTGGATAGTCTGGATTTGGCAAAACAGAATGGCATCACACTGTTTACGTTTCTACCACGCTGTAGCCAAAAACTTCAACCACTCGATAGATCAGTCTACGGTCCATTGAAACGATTTTACAACGCTGCATGCGATGACTGGGTTGTTTCTAATCCAAGGCCTATGACAATTTTTGACATTGTTGGAATTATAAGCAAGGCTTATTCAAAAGCTTATACTCCATCAAACATCATAGCAGGATTCAAGGTGGCTGGAATCGAGCCTTTCAATGGAAATATTTTCAGTGAAGATTAGTTCTTGGCATCGTGTGTTACAGATTGTACAGAACCTGTTAATAATGACAAAAACTGTAACAATCACACCTGATGGGTGCCATTTGTTCATGTAAATAATAGTCAAAAAATGGTCATGTCATAATTGAAAATATTTTGTGGGTAGAAGTCAGTCCCCCTCCTCCTCCCCCTGATTCAGACTTAATCCATTCAAAAACTGTACATTCGTTTAAGAACATTTAAGATTGAAAAGAAAAATATCTGAGTCCCTATATCTAGTTACTCATTTTGTGTTAAAAATAAACATTTTATAGTTTTTACGCAAATTTTTACTTTACACTTTTATATTTAACTGTATTTTACTCACTTCTCGTTTACAGATTGAACGGATGATGGTAATTTAACAACTTAGTTTAAAAGAATACGCAGTGAAAGGCGGCCGTTTGATCGATAGCATAAAGAGTTAATTTGCCTTGGTCAGCCGCCATCAAAATTTCTGATGTCACCATAGGCGTAGGAGACGGAGAGCAGAGGGAAAAATGCTCCTTTCAATTGTTTTGTCTCTCAATATTTCGGGCAAGCTGATGCCTCTCAAGCTTGAAAAAAATAACACATTTGCTCCATTTTCCAAGTGATTAAATGATTAAACTCTTATTTTTGTTCAATTTGATAGTCAATTACCCAGAATCATTTCTACTCTACTGTTGTTGCTAAACGAAAGAGATGTTAAAACATATTCCGACAGCTCTGCGCTGCTTAATGCAGTTTGTGATTTTAACTTTGTTTTTGGGTTGAGTTTGCTTAAAATTATCTTATCAATGACTAGCAGCTTGTGCACCTATCTTCAGTCAAAAACTATGGATGTCATCACAGCAAGGAAAACCGGTGAACTTACTATAAAAAATTTGCTTGACTTCAGAAATGACAATTTTTTAATAAGTTATGGGAGCGCACTCAGATTGTCAGCAATGAAATTAAAAAATGCATTTTAAACAGCCATTAAATTTGTAAAGAAGCGAAAGAAGTGATCAACATTTTCACTCTGAGCAGGACTATTATCGTGTTTCAGCTTATTACTCAAGTCTTGATATGGTGACCACTGAACTGAAATCATGATTCGAAAAAAATGATCATGATGTTCTCTGCGCACTAGGAGATGTTGTTCTCAGAACATATCCAGAACAAAAGAGCTATAACATTGCTTCTGAACACTACTGCATTGACGTGGATCTTCTTAAAAGTGAAAAAAATATTTTAAAGTTCATAGAAGCGCTTGAGAAAGATTTCAAGAAATTTGAGTCTGCTGAAGATCTTGTCTAAACTATGTGGCGTTATGACCTGAATAGTGTTCTGGAAGGTAGCACACATACTTCCCGCAACTTCATGTTCTGCAGAACGATCTTTCAGTGGACTTCGGAGGATGAAAACATATTTTCATACCATGGGGCAAGAGAGACTCAATATGAACGTTGAACGTGTTGCTACAAATTCAGTACTTCAACTGCAGATGAACCAAATAATAGACACTTTTGGCAAACTAAAGAACAGAAACACGTTGCTGTTTTAAATCAAATATGTAATTTTGCTCGGATGTGATAATTCTCTAATAATTTTGCGTTTATGTTTTTATTGAACATTAGTTTAAGTGAATAAATATTATAGGATTGATTGAGTAGCTGTCTTTTATAAATGACTGTTTGAATTTTGTTTTAGAAAATCTTGTCTTTGCCGCTTTACAATAAATTCTATAAAGTTGCTTAGTTTGTTAAATTAAATGCAACATTTAACAGAACGGTCTCAGTTGAGTAGTTATGTATGTAAGCAGACTGATGCTGGTGTTAAAGCCCGTTAAAACGCAAATGCTGAGTCATTCAAAATTCTACCGCCGGCTCAAAAACCTTTGAGATAAATGGGTGTGGAGATTGGTCTATAGCTAGGTAACTATGGATCCAGTGTGGGTTTTTTGAAAATTGTTATGACCTCTGCCAGTCGATCTCTGGAAAGTAACCCTGAAAATATATATATATATATATATAAATATATATATATATATATATATATATATATATATATATATATATATATATATATATATATGTGTGTGTGTGTGTGTGTGTGTCTGTGTGTGTGTGCGCGTGTGCGCGTGTGTGTGTGTGTGTGTGTGCGCGTGTGTGTGTATGCGCGCGTGTGTGTGTGTGTGTGTGTGTAGAATAAGTACTTATACATGTTATTTGTCATTTGTTTACCTCTGCCTGTTTTTGATTCCCAAAATAATTTATTTCCAACCAAAATGTGCTTATGATTTGAGTTTAATTTTAAATAAATCACACTTAAATCAATAGAAATAAACATAAAAACAATAAATGAAAATTGAAGGTACTTGAAAACGGGTACTCAAATTGAGAGCAAGTAGCATACAAACAAAGGTTTTGAGCACGTAAAAACATGGTTTCATTGTATTTTTATTTAAATTGTTGAATGGCATATTTAATGTTATTCACAGATGAGTCATCAAAAGTTTTGTAAATCTGAATTTACGGGTTTAAGATTTTAATATTAGAAATATTTTAGCAAAATTTAATGTTCTAGTTTTTTCCAAAAATTAGATTTTATCTTTGTTCTTTATTTTAAATACCAGAAATATTGATATAAATGTGAGTGATGTTTGCGTCTCGTGCATAACAATGCTGAATAATTTATCTATAACTATAAATGTCATTTGGTTATTTTATTTTGTTTTCCTCATTCAACGCAATTACGAATCATAATCTCAATAAACGATTACTGAGAATTGGGGACAGAATGAAAGAAAAATAGCAACATGGATTATAATTTATTGAAGTCGATAGTAAAGTTATCTACGCTTTTCAGCGAAACCGTTCCAAAACGATTTTTTTCTGTTCTTACAGATGAATGTGTTGTTTTATTGATGACATTATCATATTTATATAACAATAAATGTGGTTTGTTTGTTTTTCCTTTATAGAAATCTGAACCATTGGAGCGATCTTAATGAAATTTGGTAAGGAGGTAGTTCTCAAACAGGGGAAAAATAAGAAGGTTTGGACGACCTACTCCGATCCCCCGGCTCAGGGGAGCCAAAAAACTTTCCAGGCCAAAAGTGCCGGTAAAAGCGCACAATCAGTGACCCCGGCCCTAACCCTAACCCTAACCCCCTCTAACCCTACCCCTAACCCGGGGTCACTGATTGTGCGCTTTTACGGCCACCAAAGGTAATCTATATATATAAAAATGAATGTTTGTATATATGTATGTATATATATAGGTATGTTATTTATGCATTGCTACACCATTCATCCGATCGTAATGACATTTTCACACAACCTTGAGAGTCAAGGGGAATCAAATATAGAGAAAAAATTTTGAAATCCGTCACAAAATGAGCGGAGCGGAGCGGGTGAGCGAGCGGGAACTATATATGTATATATGTATGTGCGTATGTATGTGTGTATATGTATGTATGTGTATGGGCATGTATGTGTGTCTGTGTGTGTATTAATGTATGTATGTATGTATGTATGTATGTATGTGTTTTTTACAATATTTCGGCACTAAATGCTCATTCAAAGTATGTATGTGTATGTATGTATGTATGTATGTATGTATGTATGTATGTATGTATGTGCACATACATTTTAAAAAACAAAGCTTTACCAAAACTAAATCCTTTGGCAAAACCCCATTCACTACCCATTCATAAAAAGTTTTAATATAACTTAAAACATCCATACTATTCCATGCGAAAATGACAGCATTAATCATTGCAAAAGAAAAATCAGTGACCACGTTCGAGTACAATGGCCAAGTCTTAAATTTAATACAAACAAAGCTTTTATACTTAATTAATTGGCCAGCGAGATTAGAAGCGTCATGTTGGCATGTCACAAAATCTAGCATTGGCACATATCTATTGTTGCCTTCTACAACGGCTGAATAATAATAAAATACTTTTAGAAATACCCTTAATTTTTCGAACAATCGACCCAGTCGCATCGAAATACAAAATCGGTAATTTTAAGGCGATTGCTACTTTTACTTGACTATCAGAAAAACATAAAAAAAAGTTGCAGCATGTCAGAATCTGGAGCAGGTTGGTCAGGTGAACGAGGGTAAGGTTGCAGCATGTCAGAATCTGGAGCAGGTTGGTCAGTCGGTTGCAGCATGTTGTTCAGTCGGTTGCAGCATGTCAGAATCTGGAGCAGGTTGGACAGTCGGTTGCAGCATACTCTGACGCCAAAGGACGTAGAACCTCGTTCGGTTTGCTAAATTATTTTTATTTCTGTATAGACAGTATTCCCCGAACAGTGACTTAGTACAGCCATATTTTTCATTAGCCAAGGCACTCTGCAAATAAAAATTGCCACAATTAAAAAAATTTGATTATTTGATGTTTTTAAAACAGTATAAAGACCTTAATATTATTTTGAACCAATAGATACTGTTTTCTATTATTATTATGAAATTTATAATTATAGCTAGTACGAACGAAGGGAATTTTCTCTCGTTCTCGCTCTCTGTTTTCTTGGTTACGTGTTTAAACTAGGTTTTCTTAAACACGTATTGACAGCAAAAGGTCTTTAATAATATTACAATTTTTAGAAATTTATTATTTATTTATTTTTGGTTTAGGTATTCCCGCCAGAGAGGTTGTATTGACCAAATTAAAAAATCCGATTACGCAAGCTCCACCCACTAGCCTTGAGCTCCACCTTAAAGGTAAAATGTTAAATGTAAAACCATGTAATGACTAAATTACTGTTTAACTTATTTATTTTGTTTGTAAAATTCAGTTTAAATTTAATAATTCTTATATATATTTATAAATTTTATGTCAAGGAACTAATTATCAGAGGGAAAGTTTTTCTCCAGCGAAATAGATTAAGCTTTTATAATTAAGATTTCCTTTGAGAGAAAAACAATGTTATAATCATAAAGAGAGTTGTCAATAAAATTAACCTTGTCCAAGTTTTTCGATGCTAGAAAACATTCCATGTTGCCAACTTCAACGTCAAGAAGAATCTCCAAAATAACTTGCAAAATGCAGCAGCAACAAAAATTTGCAGTCAAGATAGACTTTCAAATAAAATAAACTGTCTGAACTTGTTTAAATAAACTTTCTTGGCTCAGAAAACATCGCAGAGTAATTTTATGTAATCATTCTTAATCTTGCTTCAATAATTCTCCTCTAATAAACTTTTTTCGTAACAACCATTGAGGCCGGTGCGATTATCAAATTTAGCATAAAGTAATGACGCAACTTAAATTTCTCTATAAGAATTCCATTAGCAGTTTGAGCGGAAATGTAAATTGAATTTTTAATTAATATATTTTCGTGTGGGCTTTGATGGATTGAAAGCGGAAGCATTACTGTAAATGACGTTTATTATTATTTGTCACTAGGAAAGTGTAAAATGTAATTAGATATTTGAATTCTACGTTAAATTTGCTATAAGAATACATTGGTTTGAAAGGGCGGATAATTTTATTTTTTTGGATTAATTTGTTTCTGATTGGCTGTGTCGGCAACATATTTGTAAGGTCAAGTCGTGGAAGGCAGTTTTCATAAAGTGTCAATAAATATTTCAAAATAATTTTTGCACTGTTTAATCAAGCTGATATTTCTCTAAAGAAAACATTATTTTTTGTTCAATTAATTTGTGGCGATTTGGAGTGAAAATAGACATCGCTTCCCGCTTCGTTGCTAACTTCATTCACCTTAAAAAAAATTGAAAAATTTCCTGAATTTGTTAGAGAATTGGGAAAGTTTGGGAAAAATTGGACTAACTCTAAAAACATTTGGTGTTGTAAATCAATCAACATCTGCTATTATACAGTGCTGCATATATTTGATTGAAAAATTAGGTTTCAGTTATGTTCTGCTGGGTAATATTCAGTCTGACTCAATTGAATCAAGGTATGTTATAACTTATTTTTTCATTAAACAAACTTTAATTATAATTTAATTTTTCTATTAAGTTTGGCTGAATTAGACAGTTGTCAAAAAAAATTATTATATATCCTGCCGGCAAGTATTAGAAAGTAACAGAAAAATTAGAGCCTTCTCACTCCTGAAATTATCCGGGTTCACGATTGATGAAATTGAAAATTTTATAGTTCCACTTCAGGATTCAAAAAAGAGTTTGAACATGTTGGCAGATGAAATTGCTGATAAAGTAGAATTCAGTGGCACAATGATTGAACATGATTGCCTTAAAAAAGTCTAAAGAACTGTTTGACAAATTTCTGAGACCCTCTTATTACATGGTTCTCTTTCAAAAATTTCAGAAAGATGTTTTAATGACAATGTTTATTCTTTTTTTCTAATTATTGCAATTTTAATCATGAACTATTTTATTTTATTTCTAAATCTCTTTTTAATTAATTAAGCAAAAATTATATAAATACATTAGAAAAAATAAAGAATACAAGTGAAGGAAAATTAAAAAATTTTAAAGTTAATTTGTTGTGGTTTTTTATTAAAACTTTCTTGTCTAACAACGCTTGGAACGTAAATAAGGAAAACAAATTAATGGAAAAAACTCTGGAATTGTTATAACGCTGATACAGCATGGCGGCCATGCCATGGCCCACGCGTGTACACTTGGTTTTGAGTTGGCTGTCCTGGTCTTATATTAAGAAGTCCATGGAATCAGTGAGTGATTGAGTGAGTGAGTGACGTGAGCTACTATAATATAGATATTTTTCTGAAGGACGTGAGCCTGAGTGGAAGAATGTGACCAGTGGCGCTCCTCAAGGCTGTGTTCTTGGTCCACTGCATTTTGTGTTGTATATCAGCGACTTGCCCGACAATATCGCACACAAAATCAAGATGTACGCCGACGACAGCAAAATCATTGGCATCAAGTCAACTTCTGACATTTCATTTCTCTAGGCTAACATTGGCGTGCATTACTTTGGTAATGCACTTTAATGTCGAGAAATTCAAAATCATGCAAGTCGGGCAATCACAAAATAGATTACTTTACAAATACTCTATGGCATAATACATTGACAGCACACGGCGATCACTCGAAGTCACTAAAGTTGAACGTGATCTTGGTGTTCTTGTCTCGGATGACCAAAGGTCTGAGAACTGGTTGAAAAAATAGGATTATTGGTCAATTATATGTTCAGCCGCCTCGGAAGAGCTTTTTGTAGCTGCAGCCTCATGCTGTGGTGCACAATTTACTTCTCTTACGTCCGCCTGATTCTTGAATTTGCTGTTCAATCTCTGTCGCTTTATCATTAGTGCAGAGGTGAACATGGGCTGGGTTGGGTTCAATTTTTTGACACACGCGTGGGTTGGTTGGGTTGAAAATTAATTAAAAAAATTTTTATTAAAAAAACATTAACTGTGAGTTGGGTTAAGTTAGAAAATTTAACTTTTCAGGTGGGTCGGGTTGAATGTCATTTTTGGAAGTCCAAATTTATCCACTTCCAGTTATCCGATAGAGCTGAAATTCTGTGCATATATTTGCCGTAAATAAAAAATTCTAACAAATCTTTAGATTCATTAAACGGTTCAAAATAACCTTATTTTCAGCTGTCTTTCTAATAAACATATAAGCCAAGATGCTCAATAAGTGGCCATTTATTCATATAAAAGGTTTTTGTTTATCAAATGTAATTTCAACTCCGCCTTGCTTTTGCAAGCCAGTCCCAAGCCTGGAGAAAGGAGGAGGGAAAAGTTAAAAGGATCAAATTATGATCCACGACTGGAAGTACTTAGGTGCTTCTGACACAGCCGTTTCAGTCTTAAAACACTTGGTGTAAAGGACTATAAACTATTATAAAAAAAAACAAATGTAATTTAAATAAATTTTGTTAAAATTTATTTTTCGAAAATTTATTTTATAAAAATTTATTTTATGAAAATTTATTTTATGAAAATTTATTTTATAAAAATTTATTTTGTGAAAATTTATTTTATGAAAGTTAATTTTATTAAAATTAAGTTTATGAAAATTTATTTTATAAAAATTTAGAGTTTATTTTTTTATAAGCTCTGTTTTTTATGGTTACTTTTTTCCATATTAATTGGAAACTTTGTTATATTTTCAATCTTATCTTCACATATTTATTATTTAGCAGACTGTATTTAGGGTTTGCGTGTCTCAAGTATGCGACTGTTTATTTTAAAAATCTAACAATTTCCAGCAAAACAGAGAAATACATATAAAGATTTTTGCAGCAATGATTAGATAAATGAAATCAATTTAAATAGCTAGGTAGCGCAAGTGGATAGATCCAAATGCTCAAACATTAGTTTTCTAATTAGTTTTCTTGTATGAAAATGCATTTTCAATCCGATATGTTTATTTTTTAACTTTTTTAAAAAGCCAAAAATTTTATTTGGGGATCTTGAATTTTCAAAAATCTTATAGCAGTGTTTATGTAAAAAAACTGTTTTTTCATAGAAAACCTTATGATGATATTACAATAATATTGTAAAAGTATTGTAAAGATATTGTGATCATATTGTGATAAAATTGCAATAAAATTTTGATAGTATTGTGAAAATATTTTAATAATATTGTTAAAGTATTGCAAAAATATAATTTTAATTGTGATAAAACTTTGATAATAATGTGAAAATATTCTGATAATATTATTAAAATATTGCAAAAATTAGGAAATTGTCGTAAAATATTGTAAAATTTCTTTAAATCAAAATTCAATATGTTTATTTACACTCTCAAATGAAATAACTCAACATCATTTGAGTTAAGACGTACCTTTTGTGACCTAAAAAAAATTAATTTATTGTTATTGACCGATAAAACTACTACATTTAAATATCTTAAAAATAACAAAGTTGTTGATAAATTAATATAACGGCAACATCGATCAATCTAATTTTCTTCCGATTTCTAAAAAAAAGTGCAAAAATAACATTCCAAATGACATGACAATATTATTATCATTCACAATGTTTCATATTGTTCGTGTCCATCATTTTATTAGAAACTTTTTTTTTGGAAAGTGCAATAATTAATACACAGCATAATATCCAGTTTTATCGGGTGAGTCTTTTCTGAACTCTTCTATGCCATTGATTATTTCTCTGAAATTAGGTCTTTTTTTGGCTTCCATCCTCCAACATGAACTCATTACGTATTCAAATCTGATTTTTAAATAGTTTTTAATTTATTACATTTATAATTATTTTATAATTTTTAACTACTAATAAATAACTATTCATAATATTTAAACTAAACTAAAATGCGACAAATGCTTTTCTTCTTAACAACCGACTAAAACTAAAAAATATTGTAATTAAAAAAATTCAGCTAGTACTACAAAACGCAAATAGGAATTTATAAAGTGGTAACAGTCTTACACAATAATTAATGCAATAATACATTTTTCATATAAAGTATTTACGGATTTAACTATATACATTTGTATAAAATGTATTGCAATGAATTATTTTTTTATTTAGTTATTTAATTGTAACTAAAGTAAACAGTTTCATACGGCATAGTAACATTAATAATAATTGAATTTGAAATAGTTATTTCAATTAACTCTGAATTCCTACCAGAACTTATAATAAGACATAATTACCCCGTAGATATCTGCACGGGCCACCTCGAACTTTTATTTTAAGGTTGACTAAACTGGCCGGGCCAGGTCGAGGTTATTGTGCCAAGTATAAAAATTTTAGGCCTGTAAGATTGGGTCGGGGCTATAATTTCGGCCTGCGAAACTGGCCGGACCGATTTGCCGACGGACCTAGTGGCAAAAACTTTAAACGTTTGTTAAAATGGCAATGCGATAATCTATAACATTGGCCATAATTAGTTGTTCTAATAGCCCATCTTGATATACGCGGTATATTTTTAAATAACACAATGTTTTTAA
The DNA here is from genome assembly GCA_963978895.1 of Erpobdella octoculata. Classification (NCBI taxonomy): domain Eukaryota; kingdom Metazoa; phylum Annelida; class Clitellata; order Hirudinida; family Erpobdellidae; genus Erpobdella; species Erpobdella octoculata. The sequence continues at coordinate 8,730,039 of OZ022241.1, read as the reverse complement.
ACACCAGATTACCAACATCTAGGATTTTACTTATGACATTACATCACTGGCTAGATATATCGTATGGTGGTCATAAAAATGTTCTCAACGAAACAGCAAAAAACTGCCATTTTGGCTTCCCGCGTCGTAGTTAGTTGTCATGTTGTAACGCACCGACGACTGACAACTAAAACAAGAACGAAACTGTTCGGAACGACGCAAGGATATCTTGATGTAACAACTGGATCCACAACCTACTCTAGTAGGCTTAATGTTTTATCACTTCTTATATCATAACTATAAATAAATTGATGTAAAAAAAACTACAATAGCATCAGTAGTTATATCATACTTCTACAAATCTTGATGTAACTAGGAAGTAATTGGCTAAATTGTCTAGGCCTACTAGAGTAGGTTGTGGATCCAGTTGTTATATCAAGATATCCTTGGGAACGACAGTACAATATACAGCTTGTGATGTAACTATGTAATATAATCTTAGATTAAACAACAATTGATGCTAATTATGTGGTCAGTACATACATCTCTTGAGGGCAGTCTTGTGGCTTATCCATAGTTTTGCCACATATGATTGCATTTTTAGCTTCATTGCTGTTTAGTTCTGGATAAGGCTGAGATTTGGCTAGAAAGAAAAAAAATATTTTTTATATGTAGAATCTGACAAAGGCAAAAAAGACGGCCAAATTGAAAGCCATAATATAATGCAAAAGTTTCAAAACAGGGCAGTAAAAAAGTATTTTGAAACTATTATTCCATAATAAAAATGTGATTGTATCGATAGCTTCAAAACATTAAAAACAAAAATAAAAAATGTGTTTGTAAAATTATTTAAAAAATTAATATAAATCACTGATTATTCATTGTTGCAAGCAATAACTGTACAGCAATTTGTTTTGCACATCTATATCTAAAAAAACTATTTGTCGTATGTTCATTAACATTGCTACAATATTGCCAAGCGTATAAGGGCTTTTTAAAAATGGTTTTAAAATACTTTGGACATTAATAAGCACTTAATAGACTATGTAAGTTTTAATAAATTTAATTAAATCGTGTCTGATTAAACACTAATGGTGCTTACAATACAATAATTATAACTGTCGGTATGCTTTCGATCTGAAATAAGGTATACAGTCATATTGTGGATACCTTGACTATATTAAGTTATAACTAATAATTACATTTTAAATTAGTATACGCAATACAGTGAAAAAGGTATTTATTACTATCGATAGATGGCAGGCCGGCTACTTGATAACTAATCAAGAATAATAGGTTTTAAAATCAATTATTAATTTATTAACAACATTATTTATAATAAATTAAGATACTACATTCAGAAACAAAAAATAATAAATAAATAATTTAAAAAAACACGCTTTTATCAAATGCTCTAAAAAGTTCAAAATAAATTTATAAGCATTAAAGCGTGGGGCGCTTTTTTTGCACACTTACAATCACAACAAATGCACCCACGCTTTTATATTTATTTATAATTTATTTGAATTTTATAAAAACGTGTATTCAATTTTTAAGATTAAGATTTATTATTAATTATACCTTTAGTATACATTTCCCAGAGCAAAATTCCATATGACCAAACATCGGTTTTTTCATTGTAGACATATCTTATGTTGTCCAATGTTTTCAAGGTTTCTGGAGCCAACCATTTTATTGGGACTGATTTCTAGATTAATTTGTTAAAATGATTCAAAAGTTCATAATTAATATGCTTAATTAAAAGTTTTATTATTTTCTAGTTTTTTAATGGTGATATTTTGAAAAATGTTAACATGTTGTTATACATTTTTTATCATCGTTTTTGCACTGATTTATATTTGACTGTTACGCGACATAATATATGGATAATCCTAGATATGTGAGAGCTTCACGGTTCGACTCGCACTCACTGCCTAGTAGCCCATGTCAACATAAAACTTAGCGGGTAAAACCTATCCGTGGGGCATGTAAAAAAACAGCGCCTCTGTGCTCTAGAAGAGGCGCCATATAAATTTCCAAACATTTACATAGATACATTACAAATCAGAACACCTTTGAAAAGTCGTCATCTTCTTCCGGTCCAAATCCAATTAGTTTGGCAGTATATTGAGAAAAACGTTTGGTAAGTAGAACGTTTCTAGCTGCTAATCTTCTGTGAATAATCTAGTGGGGTTTAGTTTTTTTAAATACATGTAAAGATGACAAAATTATTAAAAAAATACCTGAAACTAATAATTAATAAAAGCGTTAAAATCATCACACATGTATTTTAGTTATTAATTAATTTACTAAGAAAAAATAATAATTTTTGTTTTTAGGCATTTTAATCTTTTCTAACTAAGCGTTTTTTTAAAACCAGTTTAATTTAAAATAAATAAATAAACATATACACAAATAAAATGCTAATTGCGAGCCGTTCCTAGCCTGGATAAAGGAGGAGGGACAGTTAAAAGGATCAAACTTTGATCCACGACAGGAAGTATTTGTGTGCTTCCTACATACAGCCAATTCAGTCTTAAAACACTTGGTGTAAAGGACTATAAACTATCATAAAAAAGTACGAGTATCAGAACAAACAAGAGCTTCTCAAAAAATGTTTTTAACTCTTAAATGAAACATTAATCAATTCCGGACCTGATTGGAATGAAGATGATCGACCCCACTGGCAACACCCAAGCCAATTATTGCTATGTCTTCCTGAAGTTCAGGAGTTATCTTTTGAAGACTGATAAGCCAAGATTTAAGATTCATTTCGCAATATTCTAGAACCATCAACAAACCTATCAATGCAAAATGAAAATGAAAAGGACAGAATTTTTTATAACTAAGTTTATCGCTACTTTTAAAATGTGTTAACCTCCTTGAGGCATTTCAACAGCACCAATGAACTTCACAAGATTTTCATGCGACTTCAGCATCCTTAAAAATTCCATTTCTCTCTCAAATAGCTTTGCATCGCTTCTGTTATATCCACCTGCATACAATTTTTAAATAAAACTCTTATTTTATTTCCAAAGCAAAAAATTTTAATTTTAATTTCACTGGTTGCAATTCTGTTCTGTACCACAAAGCCACAAAGCTAAATTTTGACTTTCCATCTTGTTGGGACCATTAGTAGAGTATTCGTCTCTTTATGATTTTGGCAACTATTCTTATTATTATATAAATACATTTTTACGGCTACGTTTGCAGTAGGTACCCTTATGTTACATAACCAGTAAAATCACATTTAAAATGATTTAAAATCAAAATCAATCACTTCAGAGTGATTTTGAAATCAAAATCCAAATCATTTTTTCTTTCCACCGAAAAATGATTTCAAATCAAAATCATGATTTTGATGATTTAAAATCATGAAATCATTACTAAAAAATTTGCGCTTATTAAAATTGCTACTGATGATAATTCTTCTAAGGTTCATTACAAGTCACAAAGTCTTTATTTCATAAAATGCTTTGGTTTAATTTCATGAGTGTTAATTTCTTAAAAAATTAATCAGAAAGTTTGTTTCTTCTTGGCGTCTCAATCAAAACTGCTATACCCATACTGAACAAACGCTCAACCAGCGCAGATGAAGGAATAGGTGTGTTGTAGTACACGAACATCTTCCTGACATTCTGGTATGAATCAAGGTGCTGCAAAGAGCAGTCTGTATAAAATAAAAGGTCTTGCACCAGGTATGATGGTAATGACGAGGAAGATATTATCAGACAGAATTAATGGTAAGCATTGAACAGTTGATTCAGTGTGCACCACTGCTGACATTTGGTCAGTTAACAACAAAGGTTGTTTGGGAATGACTGTACATTAGTTATCGTTGTGCTAAAAATTGCTGGCAGCATTCTTGGTCTCCTAGAGTTCCTTGTTGACACAGTTACAACAGTTATTAGCGATGACTTTTCCATCCGCTTCTTTAATAATCTTGAAAAAAAGTTCCATCTTAAATAATAGGAAAACGAGCTTAATCCATTTTTCAAACAACCTTAACAGCGGAACGTAAACAAGTAGCACGAACCAGAACAAGAAAGACCGATTAGATACATCGATGAGTAATTAGTAAAAACCATTAATATAAGAATGGTAAAAACTATAAGCTAACAGCAAAGAATTACTGAAAAAAATATTTTGATTTGATTTTAAATTGTGCAAAATCATTTTCGCTTATGGAAATTTGATTTCAAATCAAAATCACGCATTTTCAAATGATTTCAAATCAAAATCAAAATCACGCATTTTCAAATGATTTCAAATCAAATATCACATAATATGATTTAAATCACGATTTAAAATCATTTGAATTCCAATCTTACCCAACACTGTACATAACTTATTCAAGTTTTTAAAATAAAAACACATCAAACCTTTTAATCGTTTCACAGCAACTGTTTCGTTTTCCGTTTCTCCTGCATAGACAGCTTTGTTTACTGTAAATAACTTTCCTTTATAAATTTCTTCTTTTATTTTGATGTTTTCTGGCGGCAATCTGCTGGAAAGATTTGATTTCAAGTTGTATTCGTCGTCGTCTTCTTCGTTGTATTCAGAAACAGTCTCAATTGGACTTTTGGAAGACTGTTATGAATAGCGTTGTAACTTATCAAAAAAAATTATTATTTAATGTTTTCTCAATTTTTAAAGATCGTTTTTAAAGTTTTGTTTTTGAATCTATCATTTGCATGAAAATAAAAAACCCGATCTTACATATATAGTCAGTGCCACATGCTTGGAAGATAACTTAGTGGCAAAAAAGTTTTAAAAGTACATTTTGTTTTTACTCATGTTTTTTATGGGACAGCTTACATTCAATGTGGGATGCTCTATGTTCCCCCATGAAATAATAAATGTATACAGTTGTTAATTTAAATAGTTTAAAACAGAACACATTTATGTAACATCACTTTATTGGACGAAGAAGCACCACTATCGTATAGCACGTTCTCTGTGACGACTGGTCCTGACTTCTGTATTTTATTTCTTACATTTCCAATTGCTGATGCCATGAAATGTGGAGCAGGCTTTTTCATAACGTAAATCCTTATTAACAATGCTAGTATCGCAGCCAATATGACGAGTAATATTAATACACCTACAATTATTATATCAAAAATTTTATAAAATTTATATTCTTCAACTAATATGAAATGTTATGATTTTAATTAATTGTATTGAAAAACTGATAAACATACATATTACTATGGCAGCTATTTGGCCTGAGCTTAAACTGTTAGCTGTAATTATTAATTAAATATTTTTTTATAATTAAAATCAAAACTAATTATAAATAAAATAAATTTATTATTACAAGGGCGACAGGAAATTCCTTTAATATCTCCAATCTGTTAAATAAACATACAGACGTTATTAAATTCGCATAAATAGTAAACAATGCATCGTTGGCAAAAATTATTTTTAATTTCATAAAAATGACGATGAATAAAAATCTTTTTATTTAAATTTCAATTTTTTACGGCATTGAAAGGATTGTTAAATCCTGATTTTATTTTATTCAGGGGTTTTGTGTCAGAGATGTGCGGGTTGCGGACGCTAATCCGCAGCTTTTTTGCGGATTGCGGACGCGGATTCGAGAAAATTGAAACTAGCGGACGCGGATTGTGCAGATCAATAGACCAAAATTTGAAAAATAAATGAATAAAATATAAGCAAATTTTCCTACATCTAGAATACAGTACGAAATTACGAATCCATTCGCTTATATTAGACGTTAGAACAGGCGCGTCTCGTTTCGAATTTCCATCCACCTCTCCACCTTTAACATATCAGTGTTATTTTCTGGCAAAGCAGAATTGTATTTTGCTCTATGTATGACGTCATTTTAACTGAACTAGTAGTCTAAAGGCGCGTTTACACAGGCAAAGATTCACTGGCGCCAAATGTCAATGTCGCCAGAAATTAGAAAAAATGCACTTGCAAACGCTCTCACGCTTAACATTGACATCTTGGCAGCCAAGATTTTGAATGTTGGTTGCCTTCCAACTTTCAAGCCAAGTGAATAATGTATTCATACGCGCAAAAGACACATTACTTATTATATAAGAGTATATATACGTTTGTTTGTTTTTTAAATGTCCAATGTGATATCCAGTACGTCAGCGGATTCTATTGCGGACGCGGATTCTTAGTCGGCGGAATTTGCGGACGCGGACGGGTAATTAGAGGATCCGCACATCTCTGTTTTGTGGTATACCGAGGAAGTAGCATTACTTTTCTGTAACAAAATATACAGTTTATTACAAGAGGTGCATTGGGCCCTCTCATATTAAATTTGATTTTGGCGTTTATGAATAAACCGAAAACCGATTATTCGGGATTGTTCGCTATCTTTCCCGGGTAATCAGCAGCTCTGTTGTCAACAAAAAGTATTTATCTATAAATATACTAGCGGGGGCACCCGGCGTTGCCCGGGGTTTTTAGAGGTTTTTCTAATGTTTGTCTATCTCGCTCCCGTTTCCTTCTCCGCTTTCCCGTTCCCGTCGCGTTCCCGGTCGCTTTTCCGCTCCCGGTCGCTTTTCCGCTCCCGGTCGCTTTTCCGCTCCCGGTCGCTTTTCCGCTCCCGGTCGCTTTCCCGCTCTCGGTCGTTTTCCAGCTCCCGGTCGCTTTCCCGCTCCCGTCGCTTTCCCGTTCTCGGTCGCTTTCTCTTTCCCGCTCTATCTTTCGCTCTCAGTTGGCTTCCCGTTCCCGTTTTCGCTCATTTATGTATGTATATGTATGTGTATATATATATATGTATATAGTTCCCGCTCACTCACCCGCTCCGCTCATTTTGTGACGGATTTCGATTTTTTTTTCTCTATATTTGATTCCCCTTGACTCTCAAGGTTGTGTGAAAATTTCATTACGATCGGATGAATGGTGTAGCAATGCATAAAGGACATACATACATACAAACATTCATTTATATATATATATATATATATATATATATACTAGCGGGGAGCCCGGCGTTGCCCGGGATATTTAAAGGTTTTTCTATCGTTTTTCTCTCTCGCTCTCGTTTCCTTCTCCGCTTGCTTTCACGTTTCCGGTCGCTTTCCCGTTCCCGCTTGCTCTCCCGTTTCCCGTCCCTTTTCCGCTCCCGATCGCTTTTTCGCTCCCAATCTCTATCCCGATCGCTTTCCCGCTTGCTCTCCCGTTCCCGGTTGCTCTTTCCCTCTCGGTCGCTTTTCCGTTCCCGCTTGCTTTCCCGTTCCCGCTCATTCTCTAGTTCCCATCTCCGCTTGCTCTATTGTTCCCGTTTGCTCTTTCGCTCTCGGTTGCTTTCCCGTTCCGCTCATTCTCTAGTTCCCATCTCCGCTTGCTTTCCCGCCCCGGCTCCGCTCATTTTGTGACCAATTTTATTTTATTTTACAAAAACCTTTCCCACTCTTAACTATATATATATATATATTTTTTCAATTTTTTACCAATGCTTTTATTAACTCGTCGTTTCTGTTTCTCTGTCTGTCTGTTTCTCTGTCTGTTTCAAATCTTGCAATCAATTTTTGAGTTACTTCCTGATGATAGATTTTTTTCAAATTTTGCATACATGCTCAAAATAGAAGACAATGCAATATTCAATTATTAGTTTTACAATAAGTCAATTAATTTAGTTAATTTTAATTAATTTATATATATTTATGTATATGTGTACGTGTGTGTGTTTATTACATTTTTTTATCTAGGAATTTAT
>OZ022241.1:8689855-8717355 GCA_963978895.1 Erpobdella octoculata | reverse complement strand
CGGATCTTGTAAACAATGAGTAGGACTTTCGTTATCTATTCTAAGTTTAATTAATCTTTCCATTGGTTTTCCAGAAAATGGTTTGAGAGGAAAATCGCTGAATGTCACATCGGGTTTATTATTTCCTCGTTTTGTCCCTCCAAGTGATGCATATGAAGAAATAAGAAGTCTACAATTTATTTATTTTTATTTCTAGTAGCGGTTTTATAAAGTTCTTAAAAATAATAAAATAAGCCCTGTTGAGTTATTGCGATGATATTTTGATATGGTTGTATAAAGATGTTTATGAAATTATTCAAGTTTATAACAACATACTCGCTTTCGTGTTTCAGATTTAGCCCAAGTTCATTCAATGTGACTGCTTTGTCGCAAGAAGCAGAACCCTCGGGATTTGATGAACTAAATCCCTCGCAAAGTCGTTCAATTTCTGATTCATAAAATAGATTAGATTATTTGTTTGGCTCTGTTATCTAGAAAAACATGCTTTGCAACGAAATATTATTAAAATAAAACTTTTACGCATTCTTACCTGAGCCTCCAGTGAGCGAGAATTTGTAACCAGCTTCGGCAATACCGATATATACAGGAAATAAAACGTAAGGTGCAGCTGAGCTATCTGGAAGATATAATTTATTAACTTGAAATGATGACTTTGATGAAAGCACCAATCTAGTGAGTCCAGCGGAGTTTATCCAAGTTGCGACCGGCTCCATGTACTCCCCAGCGCAATGAACTGTTCCTATCTCGTTGGAGCCTTTCATCATGGAAACCTGACAGCTCGTTATAGTCGGAGTGTTAAATGCTGCAAAAGATATTTTTTATCATCACCTTTTTCCCACAATGTATTTCAAAAACGTTAAACGATTTTGAGAATTTATTTTAGTAATTCTGATCACATATTAAAACGTTTTTATCTGATTCAACCACCCAGTCATTATAACTATAACTCCCACAGTAATAATATAAATGACTAATTAACCAAATAAAAGTATAGAATATGTTCGTTATATGACTTCAAAACTTAATGGATCTCTGATGCGAAATCATTATTCTGTTAAAGTCAGCAAATATTTGTAATGTAATAATGCATTATTATACCTAGTAAACTTACTATTTTCGCAATCAGTTCCGTTGAAGTTCAAAGGGCATTTACATTTATCTTCAACGCAAGTACCCGGGTAGCAGCTTCGTGTCAAATCACAAGCAACTGAGATTTGTTTTATTTAAAAAAATTACTTGAAAAAAATGAAATTCAATTATTTAAAAACAGAATTTAATTGAATAAAATACAAAGTTTATTTGCTTAAACAAATAAAAAAAACTTTCTCACCATTTGTGCAAACTCCACCAGTAGTAAGACATTCACATCTATCCGGTGCAGTGCACACTTGTCCTTGTCGACAGTTAGTACAGATTGCTGTATTTAAATTTTAAATATCGCTGCTATGTGTTTAGCTGAAATTTGATAATTTCAACAACATATGTATGTAAATAATCTTTTACATGCTTTATGTTGATTTATGTTTTTGTTTCTCTCTCTCTTTCTTTCTCTCTCTCTCTCTCTCTCTCTCTCTCTCTCTTTCGCTCTCTCTCTCTTTTTCTCCGTCTCTCTGATTAGCTTGCACAAAAGTAAAATAAATGTCAACGCATTATTTAACTAATTTTGTTTTTTTTGTAAATAAATTTATTTTAAAAAAATCTATAACGAATGAATGCAATGTGAAAAAGCATAAAGCAATATACGGGCGTTGTTGCTATAGCGATAAGCCTGTAGACCTGAAAGTCAGTCGTTCCAACCACGCCGATGTGGGTAGGCGCTTATAAATAGTTAAAATTTGCCCACCGAAGTGCTTCTGTGCTTCTGTAAGAAAGCGCCATAAAAATTTCAGTTACATCACATTACATTACATGTCTTCACAAAAGTTGGATTTTTTGTGTTTTAATTAGTTTTATTAAAAATTTTAATCTCGTGGTCAAATCAGGTTCAGTTACAAAAACACTTGGAAGATTACAGTTGCACTGTTTCATTATAAAAAAAATTCTGCAACACTATTTTTTGTGTTTGCTTTGTTATTGGATCATCATGCAGTAGTCAGTTAAGATAGGCTGTCTTTTTTTACACACTTTTGCTTAACTTGACTTCTCTGTCTGTCTGTCTGTCATCAAATTTTGCAATCTGTTTTAAACTAACTTTCCGATGAGCTAGAGATTTAAAAATTTAAACATACCTCCGAACCGATTAACAATGCATTTGAATGCATTCTATCAAATTTTCGCATCGATTGGACAAAATTTAATTAAAAATTAATTGTGATATTTTTGTCGAACTATTTATTGTCTATGCTAATATGTTTGTTGTTTAAAAAACAACAAAAAATATAAAAGTGTGTTTTTAAAAAACTTTGTTATTGCTTCACTTGTTTAAACGCTTTCATTCAACTTTTTAATCTGTTTGCCGACAAGGATCAAATTCCTAAAAAAGAAATTTTGACCACTTCCTGTCTAACTAGAGCTCTGATACTTCCAGGATATACTTATGCTGGCGGACGGTGACCCGTCAAATGGGCCTCAGACAATAATATGCTCGTTGTTTATGTAACAGAATGTGGCCTACACAATCGATTATATAAAAGTATGTTTTTAAAAAACTTTGTTTTTTGATTCACTTGTTTTATGATAGTTTATAGTCCTTTACATCAAGTATTTTAAGACTGAATTGGCTGAGTAGAAAGCACATAAGTACTTCCTGTCGTGGATCAAAGTTTGATTCCTTTAACTGTCCTTCCTCATTTATCCAGGCTTGAAACTGGCTCGCAATTAGCGAGGCGGAGTTAAGATAGGCTGTCGTGTGGTGTTGGTGTATCTCTTAAACATGCGGGATTCGTTCCTACGTTTTTACTGCTCTTGCAACGATTTTGTTAAAAATACACATAGTCAATTAGGTTATATGTTCTTAATGCTTAAACATTATTAATGGCTGGTAAGGAACAAATACAAATCAAATAAACAAATAAAAATCAAATTTATATAATATAGACAACCTTTCGAATTTTAAATTTCAACAATTGTAGCAATGGAAATTGAATACGTTTATAAATCGCTTAAAACAACTTACGTTGCAAGCATCGAGGCAAATTTTCCCAGCCATCTTTGCAGACAATCCTTGATCTTTCTACTTTTCTAATTTCTCTCGAGTAATGCGTTACCCTGACGACAAATAAAACATATATATATATATATATATATATATATATATATATATATATATATATATATATATATATATATATATATATATATATATATATATATATATATATATATATATATATGTATATATATATATATATTAATATATAATATATAATATTAATATATAATATATATATATATATATATATATATATATATATATATATATATATATATATTAAGCATTTCGATATCTATTCCCAGAGGTGCACTTAGGTTCTTACAAACTTTTACTTAACTTAAAGTCATTATAAAAATGTTCAATAACATCCTTAAATACAATGGCTTTCAGGCGTACCCTGGGGATATGGAGGTTTCCGAATCTTAAAATTTGAATCCTCTAGAAAACGATATAAACCAGTTCAAAAAACCAAACATGGACAACAACATTACCATTTTACAGTGGAACTGTCAAAGTATACGTGCAAGAGTCAACGAACTAAATATTTTTATCGGAAAAATGGAGAAGGTTCCCGACATCATTGCCCTGCAGGAAACATGGCTGAAAGAGGGCAATAACTTCAGTATTTCAGGATATAATATTGTCAAGGCTGGATAGAGGTCGCCATCAAGGAGGAGGGGTCGCAACACTCCTCCGAAAAGGCATCTCATACACCTCGCAAACCATAGAACAAAACGAATGAGTCACTACTTGTGACCATTTTTTCTGAAAAGGGATCAAACATCACCATTATCAATGCATACGTTCCACCAAATGCCAATCATCAAACACTGCTAACTACACTGGAAAAGTCATTCAGTTATACCAACTCAATTGTATTAGGTGACTTCAATGCATACTCTGTTGTTTTCGGTGCTGAAACTTCAGATAACAGAGGAAAATTAATTGAGAAATTGTTAGATCAGTATGGCCTTGTTGCCCTTTTTTCCGGATCAGGTACCCACTTGACTCCCAGCGGAAGGACAACTCCTATAGATTTAGCAATGTGCTCTCCTTCTTTATCTCAAAAAGCCTTGTGTAAGGTGTTAGATGAAAATCTGGGCAGTGACCACTACCCGGTTTTGATCACACTAAATAAAAAGGTTAATTACGAGGTAAACAACAGAAAGGTATGGAATCTGGAGAAAGCCGATTGGTACAAATACCAACGGCTTTCAACAGGAATGTTCAATGAACTCCAAACTTTCACAAATGTTGACGAAGCAACAAACCTGTTAACGCAAGGTCTGAACAAAGCAGCCATAGCATCAATACCAACCAAAAATGGAAGACGATCAGGACTTAGGCCAGTACCATGGTAGAATGATGAATGTGAAAGCGCAATCAAAGCAAGAAACAAAGTCTTATACTCACTTCGGAAAGAGTATACTACGACTGGCTTTGAACGGTATCGAGAACTCAAACAAATCGCACAGAAGATAGTGAGGACAGCAAAAGAGAACCATTGGCGAACATTCTGTAGCTCACTTAACTCACACTCTAGTCAGACTACCATGTGGAAAGCGGTGAAAAATATGGTCCACACACATGCAGGTTTCAACGTTCCAGCGCTGAAACTGAGTGAAAATGAAACCGCTTATTCTGACAAAGACAAAGCGAATGCGTTAGCAACTGCCATCGCAAAAAACTCATCAGACAAAAATCTTGACCTAAGATTTATTCAAAGGAAAGAGGCTCTGAAAAGAGAAATTACCTTTACCATCAGATCTGGCTTTTCTTGCGAAAACGACCCACATGATTTAAACACAGAAATTTCCTTAAAAGAATTTACGGAAGCTCTGATGCAGAGTGCAAACGGCAAATCTCCAGGTCCAGACAATCTCTGCTATGAGATGCTAAGACAAATTGACGAGGTAGGTCTCAATAAGCTCTTGGATCTTATAAACTTATCCTGGTCCAAAGGAGAGGTAGAAAAACTATGGAAGCAATCCATAATTGTTCCGCTACTAAAACCGGGAAAAAACTCTGCAGACACCAACTCATATCGACCCATTTCCCTAACATCTTCATTGTGCAAGATTACTGAAAGAATTATTGCAAATCGGTTAAGGTTCTACCTGGAGCAAAATAATCTCTTAAATCGTGAACAATCAGGCTTTAGAAAAGGAAGAGGATGCACAGATCACATCCTTAGACTACAAAACGATATTAAACGCTCGATGTGGAATAAGGGTGGACACTGGCGGTCTTTCTGGACTTAGAAAAAGCCTTCGATCTAATGTGGCGAGAGGGGCTTTTGTTGAAGCTTGAAAAGCTTGGTGTCAGAGGAAAGATTTTAAAATGGATCCATAGCTTCTTGAATAATCGAGAGGCCATGGTTCGTGTGGGATCCACGTTGTCAGACCCGGTATTGTTGGAAAATGGTACCCCGCAGGGTTCTGTCCTGAGCCCCCTTTTGTTCATTGTTATGATGAGCGACATCCCTTGTCAAGAAATCCATGGAATTCGGACATCTATATTTGCGGACGATGTAGCAATATGGATTTCAGGAAAAGACCCACATACTATGCGAAACTGCTTACAGACTCGATTAAACGAAATCCAAACATTCTTCCTCAATTGGGGATTCAAACTGTCAACCGAGAAATCGGTAGCAGTCTGTTTTACAAAATACAATGAATTCCGAACAAATTCCCTACCTATTTGTATGGATGACAAAAAAATCAGCTGGAAGAGCGAAGCTACATTTCTCGGTATAATATTTGACTCAAAATTAACCTGGAAAAAACACATTGATAAGATCGTTGATCGTTGCAAAAAAAGATTAAATATCATGCGATGCCTAACAGGACAAAGCTGGGGATGCGGCAAAGAAACACTGATGCTTTTCTACCGATGCGCCATACGGTCAGTGATGGAGTTTGGCTGCGAAGCATTTGACAGTGCATCAGAATCTCAAAAACAAAGACTCGAGAAAATCCAATATAGTGCCTTAAAAACAGCTTGCGGGGCAATGGTTGGAACCAGTTTGGCCGCTCTACAAATAGAATGCGGAGATCCTCCACTCGATATACGACGAAAGATGTTAATTACAAACCTTGCCACTAAAACCAAGATCATTCCAAACCATCCGACAAAAGACGTCTTTGTACCCCCCAGAGGACAAGAAGGGGTTAAATGGTGATGGTTCTTTCACAGAAAAGTGAAAGAAGCTAAACATCCAGCAGCCAAAAGAACAGCGGCATTGAACAAAATAGTTGACAAATTCAATCCAGTCCCCTTAACTCCTTCTCTAACTCCACCATGGAAACTTATTCCACCTCTTTTTAACGAAGGGCTGGTGGGGTTAAAGAAGGATGATCCGTCAATTGTCCAAAGAGCTAAGGAACTGATTGCTACATATACAGATTCGACACATATGTACACAGATGCATCTAAGATAGACAATGTAGCAGCTGTGGGAATTTATATCCCGGAAAAAGATATGAAAATAGCTAAGAGAGTCACGAATGACGTTAGTATTTATACGGCTGAGCTAACAGCTATAAAATGCGGCTTGGAGTGGATGGCACAACCAGACGGTCCACATAAAATAGCCCTATTTACGGATTCATATAGCTCTATGATATCATTGAAAAATTCCGCAAATGCTCAAAAATCTGCTCTTGTGGAATCAGTCCTAACACTAGCATCCAACCTCTCAAAAGAAGGGAAAACAATTACCCTGATTTGGGTACCTAGCCACGTGGGCATACGTGGAAATAAAATGGCAGACTGCCTTGCCAAAGAAGCCACCAAACATCCCGAAATAGAGATTGAGATTATGCCAGAGATATTTGACATAAAAAGAACAATACGCAGAGAGCTTTTGAACGAATGGCAGACCAGATGGGATTCTGCTCAAGAAAGTCGACACTACTGGTCTCTCGAAAAAAAAGTCTCAAATAAAATTAAATTCAAGACAACAAACAGAAAAAAGGAAGTCATCATTTCCCGACTCCGACTTGGAAAATGTCGGCTGAAACAAAATTTGAAGAGAATGAATCTTCATGAGACAGGTTTGTGCGAAACCTGCGGAACAGAGGAAACAATCGAGCACTGGTTGCTGCACTGCGAAGAAACGACACAACTAGGAATGGAACTTGGGAACTTTTGTAAAAGGATCCAAAAACCAACTACACTCCAAACCATACTGAACTCGGAAATATGCCACGACATCATCTATAAATGGATACAAAATAATCCTAAAGAACTGTAAATATAGAGAAAAATTATTTAGTGTAAATAAGTATTTTTTTCATTTTGATTTTGTTTTCGCGTCTTAAAACACATGGTGTAAAAGACTATAAACTATAATAAAAAAAAAAAATTTACTTAACTTGATTTCTCTGTCTGTCAGTTTGTCTGTCTGTTTGTCTGTCTGTCGTCGGTCTGTCGGTCTGTTATTACGGCACTACTAAAATATAGAATATCGGGAATATCTTTTTAATTGTATGGGATACAGCAAAATTTATAATGAAACACTAATAAGAAATTGGGGATAACCCTTCAGAATTTATATTCTGTTTTGCTCATAGGCGCCCCCTAGCAGACAAAATGGCAAAACCAAATTTTTCAGTTTATAACAAATCAGTAATAACTATAAAACGACATGAGATAAAACAGTATGTCACTTTTAGTACATACAAACCCGATAAAAAGTGTGCATACAGATGAAATAAGTAATGTGATCGTAATGAACGATAAATTACTAAATTACTTGTATTAATTTTGATTTCAAATGTCAGCTGTTAATCAGTTGGTGCGCTTGTAAATAAAAGAGGCCCATTCTGTAATTTATACTATCTTGATTATGAGGTCATTGTTGACTGTTTGTGTTAAAGTAAATTTAAACCAGTGCGATATGTAATTGTTTTAAACTAATCCTAAACGTCGTCACAGGTTAGTTTAGTTCACCACTTCTCCAGCTTCGGAAAAGAGCAAAAATCATCTGAGTTCTCTGAAGAACGATATCAGCCTCTTCTCTCGGCTGTACATCGGATGCCAGAACAGAGATGGGAATCTAGAGAAATTCTTCCAACACGAAAACCAAGCCTGCCCTCCTGCTCTCTCAGATGGCGTTGACATCCGGTTGGTTGTCAAGAGTGATCTTCTTGCCTGTCTTGAAGAGCTCAGTCAGCCCAAGATTGAGACTCCGCCCACGAGTTGCATTGTACTTGATGGAGTAGTTATCTTCCAGATGCTGAAGCCAGCTACAGTCAAAAGCTTCACGCTTCAATGAGTATGCGCAGCAGATTTTCGTGCCATACATACTCGATCTGGTGTGGGACCGGTACAATGCAGATTCTCTAAAAGGTACTGTAAGAGCCAAGATAGGGAAAGGGGTCAGAAGACGGGTAGTGGGCGGTGCATCAATCCCCGGCAACTAGGCCACCTTCCTCAGAATCGACGACAATAAGACGGAGCTATTCAGTTTCCTGTCCGGTGCCCTCCACAATTCATTCCAGATTACAGAGAAACAGCTGGTCATTATGGATGGGAATGCTGTCATGAGCAAGCCATCGCTCCTCGATACCGCAGGTTTGGCCCCATGCAATCACGAAAAAGCGGACACCCGCATGATGCTGCATGCATTTCACGCTGCTCACGCTGGCCACAACAAGATCACTATTCGCACTGTTGACACTGATGTTGTCGTCCTCGCAATTTCTCTGGCACGCAACCTCAAAGAGAACGATGAAGTGTGGGTATCCTTTGGGACGGGCAAGGCTTTTTGTTTCTTGGCAGCACATGAGATGGCGCGGGCTCTGGGACCAGAGAAAGCACAGGCCCTGCCAATGTTTCATTCTTTGACCGGGTGTGACACGGTCTCCTGCTTTGCCGAACATGGCAAGAGGACGGCATGGGCAGTGTGGACAACGTTTCCTGCGCTCATACAGACCCTTGTTAACCTATCCACTGTACAAATACACGTTGATGAAAATCACATGCACACCATTGATAGGGTTGTCATCCTGCTCTACGACAGGACAAGCACCTCAACCGATGTCGACAAGGCACGCTACAAACTGTTTGCCCAGAAGAATAACGTTCAGCTCATACCACCGACAAGTGCCGCCCTTGAGCAGCACGTCCGACGAGCTGTGTACCAGGGCGGGCATGTCTGGGGGCAGTCTGTGGTTCCTTCACCAGAATTGCCTCTCCAACTGACTGAGGGTAGATCAAGACCAGCAAGCAGTTGTGCGAGCCCCACAGCACAACGCTCCCTCAAGCATCCAAAGTCTGCCAAGAGCTTGTCTCCTGCAAAGGCAAGAAAGGCTGCATAAAAAAGTACAAGTGCAAGAAAGCAAAACCTGAATGTACACCACTGTGTGCTTGTAAGGGACAGTCGTCGAATAAATGAACTTCTACAAGAATTGAACTTATGTTACTCTGAATGACACTGTTGTGTATTATGTTTATCAGCGTTTAACATAAATTATATATGTCAGTAGCTCACGCCTGTTGCGACAGAGATGAAAGAAAACACCTTGACACCTTTATCAATTTTATGAATATTATATGCTCGGCTAAAATACAATATTCAATACAATCATTCTTTTTAAAGTGAAAATTATTAATATTTCAAATTTGCAGCTTGCTAAATTATTTTTATTTGTTATGGAATGTAATGAGTAGTTCAGAAGTTATAGTTGTGTAACCGTATAGCTGTCTAACGTCAACTAGTGCCGTTCAAACATTATTACCTGTTTTGTATTTACTGAAAGTGACATACTGTCACTTTGTCTACAAGGGGGCGCCTCTATTCAAAATAAACTAATAATTCTGAAAGTTTGTTTCAGATTTCCAATTAATGGTTCATTGTAAGTTTTGTTGTATCTCGTGCCGTTTTAAAGTTATTACTGATTTGTTATAAACTAAAAAATGGCGTATTGCCATTTTGTCCGCTAGCGAGCGCCTGTGATCAACACAAAATATAAATTATGAAAGGTTATCCCAAATTTCCTATTAGTGTTCCATTGTAAATTTTGTTGTATCCCATACAATTAAAAAGATATTCCCGATATTCTATATTGTAGAAGTGCCGTAATGCCATCTCGTCCGCTAGGGGACGCTCCATTCAAATTAAAACATCCAATTTAAGCTCAAAATATAACCCATATGAAGAAGAACGCAGGGACATTTCAATCGTTTAAATCGAACGAGCGGTTCAGAAGATATAGAAATTCTTGGGTCATGCCGCGTATCGGAACCACTGATCTCTATAATATAACTGGATTGCGCTTAGCCCATTATTGCAATAGAAATGTTGTCGCCAGTCTGCCGCCATTTTACCACTCTCAATTACCAATGCAGCCGTCGTGTTTACGTCGATCGTCGCATGATATACGAACAATTAGGGGGTTTTAATGAAATGACTGTTTTGCTCCCTTATATTGTCTATTAAAGCAATTACAAGCAGCGCAATTTGGCATTTTTAAACTTCTAAAAAGATTCCGTCAATAGCATCAGATAGGTAGGCATGGAGTTCCAAAATGGCGACCAGCGGCGACTCCCAGGCAGGTCTAAGCGCAATCCAGTTATATTATAGAGATCAGTGATCGGAACACGTAGCGTGGCGGCCATTTTCTAAAATGGCCGTCACGTTCGCCAGGGAGCAGTTACGCTTTGGCCAAATATTTAAATTTGTTTATAATAGGTAGGACTACCTCTGTGGAAAATTTGGTGCTTTTTATCAAAAAATGCACAATAGGTTAGCTTACCTGCCCCACTATTACACAATCGATTATATAAAAGTGTGTTTTTAAACAACTTTGTTTTTGCTTTACTTGTTTTAATGTAAGAATGGTCTTTCAGCCTTTTAATCCAAAATAAAATTTATTGTTAAATCAGTTAAACTTTTTTCTGATGAACAACCTCTCATATAAGTTTTTTCGTTGTATTTATATAAGAAAAACCCCAAATAATTTCCGCACAAAGATTAGTAGTAATGGACTACAAAATTGGTAATGGCTTGTTAATAATATTTTTATATTGACCTTTCTGTTTTATAATAGCATTTGAGGGTTTAACCCCGAAAACCCTTCTTTGGGTGTGCCATTGTATATTCCACCTTCCTCCCTTCCCTTTTTTAATAATGTTTTTAATCTTCTTAGTCAAACTGCTTCACTTTTAAATATTTTCTTTAAACTTCACCATCGGTTTTGTTTGGGTTCATGAAGCTGGACAAATCTTGTGAAAGCTTATTATTTCTAATTGCCCAATCAAGCTGAAACTTGAAACGTGGAATTTCATTTGATCGGG
Organism: Erpobdella octoculata; assembly: GCA_963978895.1. Classification (NCBI taxonomy): domain Eukaryota; kingdom Metazoa; phylum Annelida; class Clitellata; order Hirudinida; family Erpobdellidae; genus Erpobdella; species Erpobdella octoculata. The sequence continues at coordinate 8,705,897 of OZ022241.1, read as the reverse complement.
AGACTACCTTATTTGCTCGAGTATAAGTCGAGAAATTTATACATCTTTTAGGATGCCAAAAAACAACTTCGACTTATACACGAGACACTGAATATACCGAAGATTTTTGGAGCTTTCTATTTGAATAAAAGGCCTTAAAAATTAAACTCTATGTTTAGTTAAACTTTTTGTTGTTTTTACAATGTTTTGTAAAGAAAAACACGTTTCTCCAAATCTTTCTTAAAATGTGGTATAGCAAACGATATGGACGGAACTGGAGATGACTTACTATTCCAAGATGACGACGAATCAGTAACTGTAAGCGACAGTGAAGATGATGTCGAATACACAGCAGATATGAAAATTAAACATGAACAATACGACGAAATGTATGGTGTTTCTGATGACGAGGCTCCAGATTTATTTAATTATTTTTTATTTTATTATTTTTTTTGGTTCGATTTGAACTCGAGCCGTCGATTTTTCACGTTAATTTACCTCTGCAAAAAATATACTTCGACTTATACTCGGATCGATTTATACCCGAATATATACGTTACTTAAAAAATTAATTTTCATAAAAATCTTAATTTTGTTGCAAACAATATGCTGGAAATAATTACCATCGCGTGTTACAGTGGATGAAAAAGATGAACCACCACCAGCACTGCCTCACTGGAACTGTGTAGGACTGGAAATAAACTTCATCTACCAGATACTTTTCCTCTTTGGTGTTGTCACTAAATAACATCATTTAAATTTTTTTAATTTTTTATATAAACGTTTTATATTTTTAGTAGAAGAAAATAGTTTAACAAGTGATTAAATCAATTGTTAACCCGAAAGACTTCACCGCAAGACATATCAAAGAAACAACAATGAGAAAGATAGACTTCATTCTTATTGACTACAAACATTAATTTTAGTTATAATTATAATAAGTCAATCATGGATATATGAAGTCAACCTATTTATACCCTTCGTGCATAAAACCACTGAATTTTCATTCATTTTCCTACTTCAAGTTCTGAGAAGAGATCAACTTCCTGGCTCTTGTGACAAAAAAGTAGAAAAATAGAAATCGTATTTAATATATAAAAAAAAATAAACATGTACTTTTTTTGTTGTCTACTCTTCTTGTTTGATCTTCCTTCTTCTTGAGAGCTGAAGTATACTTAATAAGTGACGTCTACTCAGCTGTAAATCTATTTGGACTACCACGTGACATTCAAGTAAAGTGAAAACCCGATTCCTTCAATCCATTAATAAATTTTAAAAATGTTTAATTTATTAGCAGCTTATATGAAAGCTCCAAAAAAATTAAAAAAAACAGCTGTTAAGTTTAAACAATTGATTGGTTCAAAAGATTACAGTTGAATCGTTTCAACACGCTTCTCTTTTCTTTAGCTTCATGTCCGTTGATTTGTTCGTTGATGTCCGCGAAAATATTTTGTAATCATATTTTGACCCACTTCCCTGAATTTTGAAATATAGGCGTATTGGGGATAATAAAACAATATCAGAATTTAAAGTAATTTAAAAAACTTTAATTTAAAAAATTACCGAAGCAAAATTTATTTACAGGTTTATAACGGACAAAAACTAAAAAGTCGAAAATAAATAATATTTCAAATAAATAAAAACACGTTTTCATGAAATGCTCTAAAAGGTACAAAATCAATTTATATGAAAAGCAATGTGAGTGCTTGTGTGTCTTAGAAATTTTAACGAAATTTCGCACGGAGGTGGTCTTCATTGAAAAGAATGTTTGAAGCAATTTTTTCAATCGGTATATTGTTTTAAGTTTTACGTTTTTTTTTTTTTTTTGTCAAAACGAGAAAAAACTCAAAAAAGTCGGACAACGCCGGACAGACTTGCTGGTAAATTATAACCATAAAAGCGTGGGGCGCTTTTTTTGCATTCCAACAAACGCAACGATTGCGCTCCAGGTTTTTATGTTTTTAATATATGTATTTTGTATTTTTAGAGCATTTTTCTTTTCTTTTTAATTTTATTTATTTTTAAATAATTATTTTTACAAATGGTCAATATTTTTTTCTTATTGAAAAATAATTGTTTTTATTTCAAAAAATAAAAATCAATGTTAATTCATACGAAAAAATTTTTTATAGAGTCTTTTGTACACTCAATCGATCAATCAAAATGAACTTATGCAGCACTTTTCTTCGTAGATTGTAAAGCGCTCATTGATAAATTTACTAAATAAAATTGTTTTAAGCCAATACAAAAGGTAAACACAATAATAAGTTAGAAAGTAACAAGTAAGCCGTAAAACGAGGTTTTTTATGATAGTTTATAGTCCTTTACACCAAGTGTTTTAAGACTGAATTGGCTGTATGTAGAAAGCACATAAGTACTTTCTGTCGTGGATCAAAGTTTGATCCTTTTAACTTTCCCTTTTTCCAGGCTTGGGACTGGATCGCAATAAGCGAGGCGGAGTTAAAACGAGTTTTTTTTTTCAAAAATTCTTTATATTTCAAGAATCGCTGGTTTTTCATTAATTGCAAATTTTTTTTAAAACGAAATTTTTTAGTTTGTACATATGCAATCATTTATGTAATTGTATTTGAATTTTTTGTTTATAGTTATTATTTAGATAATTATTATTTTTAATTACAAAAAAATAAAAAAATGTTCAAATTTTATTAGAATGCATTGTCATGAAGAGCAAGCCTGAATTTCAAATTTCAGCTTGATTCGATAGCAGAACGTTCATTTTCAAGACAAGCAAGTAAGCAAACAAAGAAGCAAGACCGGCGGTGAAATTAATATAAGGAATTTAAAAAATGTTATGTATATAGACCAGCATAACAAAAAGAACGTTTGACAAAAGTATGATTTATTAAGGCTATGAAATAATGATTGTAAGAAAAGACCTTAAATGGTTTCTGTACCTAAAGCTGTCCAGTTAATGGTTTCAAATAATGAAATAAAAATATTTAATTTAAACATTATTACAGATAATTTAAAAATTATTCTATATTTAATAGGAAACCACTGGAGTAATATAAGAGAAGGAACCATGCGGGTATAAGCAATTCGAGCAGCAAAATGAAAAACTTTATTCAATAAAGATTGTAAAGTATTTTCAGGTAAGCAATAGTGTAGAGAATTATAATAATCTATTTGAGATAAAATAAGAACAGAAAGCAGCAAGTACAATAAAAGATCATCTAAATATGGTAATAATTGTTGGATTCGTCAAAGATGGAGCTAACAGCATTTAGTTACAGAGTGAATTTGGCTAGTCAAAGTTAGTTTTGTGTCAAAGATCAATTTTAAACTACGAATGAGATTTGATGATTCAATTAAATTAAAGAAACATGTATAAGGATTTTTGCTAATTTATCAACTTTATCAAGATATATAAATTCAAATTTTTATGGATTAAATTTTAAAGACACAGAACTTGACCAATTTTCAATAGGTGTCAAACAAGAAGAAATCGAAAACATGGACCAAAACAAACATAATGATGTAAATAATCTGCATATGAAAATGAGTTAAGATTATAAGAAATAATTTTTGAAAGCTCTGAAACAAAGAATAAACAGCAAAGGACCAAGTATTAAGAGCCTTGCGGCACACCATATGTAGACGATGATGGGGCAGATGCTGAATGATTAGGAGAAACAGACAGCCAAAAATATGTTTAGTGGTACGAGTGTAGGTACACTACAGACACACACACACACACACACACACACCACACACACACACACAGACACAGTACAGACACACACAGGCACACACAAAAACATACACATAGGTACATATCAGTGTTGAGATAGTTTATTAAATCCCTTAACTTCACCGCTGGTCTGGCTTGCTTGTATGATGTCTTGAAAAATTAACCAACTTCCCGTCATCCAATCGTGCTGAGAGTTGAAATATATATTTAAACAATCTTTTTATCTATGTTTTTGAAAAAGAAAATGAATCAAACATAAATATTAGTATTAATATTTATAAATTTTTTAAACTTTTTCAGCTTATGTTACTTCGCCTAAAAATGTTTAACTTAAGATTTTATTTTTCCAAAAAACAATCGAAGTGTAATAGCTTTTAGGCTCACCCGGTCCATGAAAACCCTCAACGAGTAAACCCCCGACATGTGTTTAGGCCTTAGGGGTTCGGGACATTGTTGAGGTATTTATTGGTTGTTGTCGTTGTAGAAACAGACAAAAACGTTTTCACTTTGATATATGATTAAAACTTCACTTCAAATTGATAACAATCAAACATTTTCACGGAAATGTCTTGAAATCAAAGGAAATTATTGATGGAATGAAAGAAGATGTTTAGGAGAAACGTTTTCTATATAACAAGATGGAACTTGAATATTTTTTTTTTGTAACATTGCGCAAGTTTGGTTATTTTTCATGTTTATTCAAATGTATTTATTGCTTAAACGTTCCCAATTGTCTGAAGTGCACAGCGTAAACGCAGAATTACTTGTTCAACAACAATATAGTAGTTATAATAAATAACACTCTACTGATATTAGTGATACCGATTAATAAAAACTAAATTCATCTTCGTATTCTATAAATCCTTATTTAATTCTTTCTCTCGTTTAACATTTTCTTCGAAACGATTTCACTTCACTCTCCTTCTGATTCAGAAATGTCGTAGAGACGAGAGCATTTCATACGCTCCCAGCAGTGCTTGAAGTTTTTTCTGTGGTTTTTTGGAAATTTGCCGATCTCTTCTTTCTCTTGAGAAATATTGCTAGCAATTCTGTCCAACGACTGGCGTCTGTCCGTACAATCGTTTGCACTAGAGACGTGTAGATCTGAGTGGGTAAGCGCTTGATTTCTCGGCGAGCCTCTACAGTTCTGTCGGTTTCTCGTGCCTAAATACCTTTCAACTCTCCGTTCCAGAGGAATGTTCTCTTTCATGGCCATAACCTGTCTGAGAGATTCGTTCTTTTCGTCATTCAAGACGCGAGCGTTTGATGAGGACGAAGCACAGTCCGGACTGTGATTCTCCGTCGCTGGCTGCCTGCGATCAACGTTTCCGTTTCTGGCTCGTAAGACACGGCTGTTTTTCATTGGCGTCGGCGGTCTGTTGCAGCGACGTTTCTCTTCAAAAACTCTCGGCTCTTGAGAAGGCGTGGGTGCTATAGTGTAAGTGGTTGATGACAAAATAGGCGCGGGGCATGTTTCCATCCTGGGTGAATCTTTGGCGTTTTGAGTCTTATTGGCATAAAATTTATATCTCGATCCGTGATTTTTTTCGTAGATTTCCTGGTCATCAACTAAACGCTCGCACTCTTTTCTTTTCCGTTTTCCATTGGCACGTTTGACGTGACGACCGTTTTTCTCCTTGCGGTAATAATCACAAGAAGATTCATCGGAAGTCTTAGCTTCGACATACCGACTTTCGTTCGGCTTGCTGGCCGTCGAACGTTCTTTAGTGATGATGCTATTTTTATCGACAATTGAAATATCCGGGTACTTAGATGACTTGTGATCTCTATGAACGCGATGGCATCCGTACTCCGCTTTTTGGTACGAGTTGTCGACAACAGCAAGAGGAAGACACTTTCCATGAGCGGCCCCGGTGTTTAAACATTCTTGAGCGTACGAATGTTTGTGTCGTAGTTTTTCCGAAGGCTGGTGAGTGTAAGTATCTTGGAGGTTTTCTTTCAAAGAAGCCTGAGATCTACGGCACTTGGATTTTCCAGCGCAAGTTTCATCGTTGTCTTTGCAGCAGTGCTTCATGAAGCTTTCCTGGTCGTAGAAATATCCAGGAGATTGAAGACCTTGGAGGTTTAAATTTCTCCTATGACAGTGGTTTCTATTTGTCCTTTGGCTTTCTTCCAATATGTTGTCGTCAGAATGCTTTGCTAAGCACTTGGTACGACTTGATCCCTGGTCGGGCAGCTTTTCTGCGTGCCACAAGCAATTTCTCGGTTCCTGTTTCTTATTCACTCCATGCATCCGGCAGTAAACCTCTTTGCTTTCTTTGCCTTCTTCTGTAACCTCGCTGTAGTATCTCGATCCGCATGTTTTATTACCGCAGAAAATTTCATTCGGAGTGTACTCACACTGCTGTCTACCACAGCATCCCAAGTGGTGGTGGTGATGACGATGAAGAGGACAGCAATTGTGAGACTTGCATTTGGCCAACTGACTGTCTGTGTCCTTTTCAACGTAGAATCTACTTTGTTCATTCCTCGTTTTCCTATTTTCCGTTATTTTGCAGTTCTTAGTTGACTTATCTTTTGGCATAAAGCCAAATGTACTGTCGAAACTAGCATCTGAGTAATTGCCGACCGCATGACTATTTTTACATTGGCACGTGTGTTTCCTAGCTGGATTATATCTTGAATTGTCTGGAGGCGAATTGTTGTTGGTCGATCTAAAGCAGCTCTGCTTGAATCTCGCATTTTGGCAGTGCCCGTCGTAGTACTTCGTAGACTTGTTATTGCAAGCAGCCAGACTCGTGTCAGAGAACTGTCGTATGAGATTGGTGTGTCGACAGTTTCTCGGTGTCAAAATGTTATCTTGTATCGATTCGATGGATACCGAACTATCCGACCGACTGATTCGATCGTTAAAGCCGTTCTTCCTCGTATGGTTGTTATTGCTCTCCATGTGGTGTCCACCAATGAATTCTTCGTTCGTCGCATCTGAACCATCTGAACCGTCGTAGCCCTGATAACCCCTCGTCCTGTGGCCGCCGTATTCAGGCGTGATCCAGTTTGGCACGTGGTGGTTCTGCTTGGAATTGTTGTTGGCGAGCATGTTGAAAGCGCAGTTCTGTCCGCTGTCTTTGTACCAGTAGTCATTGTCGTTCGGGAAGTTCTCGTTGTCGTATCTGATAAATTTTAATGCGTTTCCTGAGAATTTGCCCAAAAATTCCATATTTTAAGCATTATTTTTAGTGCAACGAATAATTAAATTATATCACAGACAGAAAGCTAGAAAAAAAATTACTGATCGGGATTGTTTGAGAGTTTTTGAAGGGCTGATTTGTCACTCGGGCACACCTTGGAAAAGAAGCAGGCAGCGAGAATTCCAAGAAGAGGACAGAGTGAGTGCATCATCAAGAGATTTCCAATGTACGATTCGTCGCAGCCGTGAATGTAAAGAAGAGCTGTGAACGGATTCAGATGCAGGTTGACCACCGGTAGATCTGTAAAACTCAATTTTTCGTCGCACGATAAAAAAAACATTTAAATATTTCAAATTAATAATTTATAATTAAGTTTTGTTAATAAATGTTATACTAACGGAAGAAAAACAAAAAAGAGATAATGATCGTTTTGACGATGCCATCGATAGAGTTCCTGGAAATACCTTCCAGTGAACCGCAACGAACCACGCTCATTTCGATGGCACATGTTACTAGGAATTCCAGAATCACTGACAGGGCAAAAAACAAGGTGCTATTGTCTTTGTCGCATTCTGCCAGACACGTCAGCTCGTCCCGCTGAAACTCTGGACTCAAGGCCATGGAGGACAGGTACTGGATGACCGGCAGCGATATTATGACAACAAAACATTGATTGGCAAACTCTATTAAACGTTTCTTTGCACATTCCTTAAAATTGCTAGCAATTGATGTCTTGGAGATGTTAATGTTATCTCCACTGTGGGATGGTTGTTGATCGTGATGTAGTTGTCGCTGTTGTTCATCGCCTTGATCTTTGGTACTCTGATCAACGAGAAAGTGGAACAAAGCAGTGACAAACAGGACCGTTATAAACGTGCTCAGGCCAGAAATGTTGAACAATATCACCTAAATTTAAAAAAAAACTTATAATGAAATTGAAGTAGCTTGCAGTAGACGAAAATTCCACAAATTAACCTCAATGTAGCATATGAAAGCTGTTTCAAACGTGGCAACAATGCCAGCTATCCATTTTGCTTGAGGAAATTTCTTGAGAGTTGCTCTTCTCAATAGAACACAGAGACTCAACAAGCTCAATTCAAGACAGAGGATTCTAAACAGCGTGTGCCACCTATCTTGGCCGGAGACAAAAATGCCTAATAACGTTGTCATAATTGCTACGCTAGATGTCTCCTACTTCGTACGAGTTTCTATCTTTGTGTTCACCAGAGATTCATTCTGTTTGTATTGAAGCATTGAACTAAATGTTAAGACTTTTTCGATCCGGTTGATTCCAATTCGATAGAAATCTTCTCAAAGGAAAATAATAATACAGCTATTCGCTGAAGTGGTTGTGCTGTGTGTAATCTGTCGCGATGTTTTTAGCGGTTAGTCTGGGAAACAATTATCGTACTGTAACTGTAGAATTATTCATAAAATTTTATTTTTAAATTACGAGATAATTAATATATTACTTAAAAACTTGCCTGAAAATGATCGTAATTCATATTGCTGTGTTTTCAAAATAAGAACAAGTCACGATCGCTTGCATGAATATATTAAATTAAACAAATAAATGATGAATTATTGTGATTTTGAAGTTTAAAAAATGTCCAAAGTGTTTTATTTTTAAAAAAATATTGTTCAAAGTGAGTTGTGTTTTGAAGCTCGTTTGACGTCACTGTATACCAAACATATATATGTAGGTATATATACATTGAGAACAAAAAACTATGAAAGCGATTTTTTGGGTTCAATTGAAAGAAAGTGTAAACAAAATGTGATTCTAATTTGCTGTAGGATATTAAATAAAATTGCAAATTAAGACAAATTTCAGCTTCAATAAAACTTTTGCAAGTGTATACTGATGGTGTCATAAGCGCTGAGTCAGACAGTCAAGGTTATGAACATATCTATACATTGCAAAATAAAAGATCCTTACTTCCTTCAAATGAATGTTTTTTAATGGTTTTTCTGATATATCACTTACACCGTACATTTAACCGTACAAATCATATTGTTTCGTAAATAGTTTGTATTCCTTTACACCAGGTGTTTTAAAACTGTTGAAGCAGTGTGTTGGAAGCACCTAAGTACTTCCTGTCGTGGATCATAACTTGATCCTTTTAACTTTTCCCTCCTCCTTTCTCCAGGCTTGGAATTGGCCTGCAAAAGCAAAGCGGAGTTTGTTTTGTAAATAAGTTTGTTTTTTTTATATCTGTTCCACTGGTTCAAGGTATGTTATTATTTAAGTGATTGAAATGGTTTTTTTTCAGTTGTTAGTTTTAGGGTCATTAGTAGCAAAGTGCTCCAAGGGCCGAGCCATGATTTTTGGATGTTCAGATGGGCCGGGCCGAGATTTTTTGCTAAGTAAAGGAGATGGGGGCACATTGATCAGTTTGAGGTTTTTTGGTAATAGTCAAGGCATTTAAAAAGTCAACAATGTTTTGGTGCATTTTATAGAAGAACATTTATTTTACGTATTAAATTCAGTTTTAATTGTATAATGCTGAAAAACTATTGTTAAATTAAACTTTGGTGCAACCCCTACCGGAAGATCAAATTACCCCACATACGTTGTACCACGATCCCCTTCATAGGGTTCATTGATCCTAGGTATAATTCAGTATGATCCCACATTCAGTTATCTCAAAAAACACATTAAAAATAGGTACAGTAGCCATAATTCTTAATAATAAGCTTAAAAGGATCCAATGCCACAGTGTGTTAAGTTTCAACACAAATTTAAATTGTATAAACATGGGGCACTTTGATCTACAGATCAACGTACCCCATATTGGTACAGATCAAAAAGCCCCATGACATGAAGCATACCATAAATGGCGATATCTCATCAATAAGTGTTGCTTGAGAATTGAAATATGCAATAAAATAAGCCTTCCACATACGTTTACAACTGTAAACTATTATATTTTAACTTTAAAGCTTATATGTTTATATTTTTATCAATTATTTTTTTGGTTATTTGCCATCATTTTGAATTTGAAATGACTCTAAAATTAGTTACAGGCATGTTAAGCATTGTTGGGGTAAGTCATACTTATCTGCTTACCACTATTATACGAGCAGTAATATTGTAAAAATTGTAAATGAATGAATGTAGTTCTAGATTTTTAGAACTATAAGATAGTAGCTCAAGCAGTCTGATGTTTGTTTAGCCAAAATAGATCGAAGTGAAATTTCACATAAAATGATACGAAACAATACAATTTTATCTACTCATTTTAATTTCCTTCTGCCGCATTTTGCTCCAGTGATATAACACGGGTTCACAACCACTAAACCCACATTGGTGTTATACGGGGTTTACAACCACTGAACCCACATTGGTGTTATACGGGTTTTACAACCACTAAACCCACATTGATGTTATACGGGTTCACACTCACTGAGCCTCGTTTGTATGACACTGGGACACGAGTGGCAAAATTGAATAAATCAATTTGCACTTTAATTTTAGCAGTCAAAATAAATTTAACTGTCCTGGGTTGGTTAAACAAGTGTATATTTATATCGTATGTATATACTAGCGCACCACCATGTTACTACCTCTAGCTTTAATGACTGTTTTCCAGCGCGGTTATTTGTATTGTTTACACAAATAGCATGTGGAGGGCTGTATGGCTCAAATCTTGAAAATGCCAACATGAAGCTCTTCAAAACCAAAGATGTGGTTACCGACATCTGAAACTTCGAGGCCTCTGCATGAAGCATGAAATGAGTAGGGGAGACCGGGGTTATATGTTACAAATTTCACTTTTTTGTAAATTGGCTGTTCCCTATAACCTTAATTTGCCTTAGGCCAGTGGGGTTTAGTGCAGCAACATGTTACACTAAAATAAGGATAAGTAAGTCCTGTTATTAGTTCATGGATTTTTAGGAATTATGATTTTAGATGAACCACTCGAATGTAACAAATAACCCCACTACCGGGGTTACATGTTACAAGGACTGGGGTTACATTGTTACAGATGCATAAAAGACATATTTGTAAATGTAAAGGGATTATTGTACAGGAACACCTCTAACGATACAAAAAAAATCATACTCAAAGACTGAATATTTCAAGTTGTTAAACAGTTGTTGAAAAAACAAGTCAACGAAGAAAGTTGTAGTCAAAAATCAATGAAAATGCCCATATCTACATCAGGCCCAATCCGAGTCATCACAGTTGTGGCACACATAATAGTTATCTCCATCAGTGCAGTTAGCATGAGCCCATTTGTGACATTCTAGGCCTACTTCATTTATAAACAGTTTTTCTGGTAAACCATTTGTAAATTTTTGAGTTCACATCATAGGCGAATTGTCCGATCCTCTTCATCTCAGGACAATCAAAAACCGGATTCTTCTTTTATATACCTACAGAGCTTGAGATTCTTTCGAAAGGATTTAACAGAAAACATTTTTAAACTTTTTTTTTAATACGATAGTCATTTAAATATCTAGTTTGTCAAAAAACATGATCTTGGACTTCTATTTCACACGATTAAACCGTAGACAATTTTTAGATGAAAATTTTATGAAACAAAAACTATCTTGTAAACAAAGATATTAGTAGCCGTCGCCGTTGCCAATTAGTATTGTGAAGTTTGAATCAGTGTGGCAACTTTAATAGCCGTATGTAGCTAAGTACTTCAGTACCGACATCGTTGTTGACACTTATACTTCTTTTTTTTTAATTTCATTATCCACTAATTTTAAAGATCTACGTGATGTATGCAATTAAAAAGAATTGCTTACATTTGACAGATCCTGAGTAAACATTTCGCAATAAGGCAGCGCAGGTTCGTTTCTTCACACGTTATGTTTTATACACGATTTTTAAGAAGTTCAACACTTTTTACTTGGTTGTTTAGACCAAAAAAAATAGAATTTTTATTTCAATCATCCGAGAGTTATAAACAACTGCAAAGTAGAATTTACAATTAAATGACATCAAACAGGAAAGGTTAAAGTTTAAGCACAGTCCGGTAAAAATCATCTAGGGGGTCTAACCTTGTTCCCCTTCACTACCTAAAATGTTGCGTAAAAAGCAATTTTACAGGTTCTTTGTGTGTAAATAACTACACAAAATAGTATAAACGTTGGAAAAAGTCAATTAATTTTATGTCACGTGGGAATTTTATGTCACGTGGGAATTTTATGTCACGTGGGAATTTTATGTCACGTGGGAATTTTATGTCACGTGGGAATTTTATGTCACGTGGGAATTTTATGTCACGTGGGAAGCTTTCCCCCTTACGTCTCTGTTTTATATTTTTCAGTTTCTGAATCTGAACGTTCCAGCGAGAGTGAAGTAAGGTGGCAATCCAGCGATTTTATTCTAACTGCTAAGGTTTTCACTTTTCGCCATGTATAGGATGGGCCAAAAAAAGTAAGACGGTCCTATAATATGCTCTTTACATTATAAAAACATAATTGATCATACTAAAAGTCAAGGATGGCGACCGGAGTTAATATTTTGCTTATTTAGAAGTATTTTGTCTTAATTTGAAATAATTATATTTGATTGTATGAAAACGTCTCACTTTTTTGGCCCACCCTGTATATAGAATAATACTTATACAGGTTCTATCGCTATAATCGACGTGCAACTATAGGAAGTGATGATACCTATATCTTTTTTGTGGACCGTCTAATGGCGCCGTAAATAGAACTACGTCAATTATATTTATTATTTATAACTTGTTATGTAACATGAACAAAATTAAATTCAACTCAAATTAATAAATCATACTGTCGCGTAATATATTGACCAAAACTTAATTATTTAATAACGGCTTTTAAGGGATTCAGATTGAGATAAGAAACAATTTCTTGTCACCATAATCACTGCTGAGTTATCACCTTAAGACAAATCCATCTGCTAAATCAAAAATAACTGTCTCGACAATTAAATGAATAAATAAATTATCACGATCATTTTTAAGTTTTTAATTTAATTTTACTACCATTCGGAAACAGACATCAATTATTTTATCAGCTCAGTGACGCCTTCCCCCCCCCCCCCAAATAATTAGTGGGACCTTTTACTGATAGATTACATTACCGTATTTTTTCTTTAAAAAATACTCGATGACTGGGGGACGGGAGGAGGGAGTAGTCGAACCTTTTTTCAAAAATAGTTCTAAAAAGAATAAACTTTTCTTATAAAAATGGCCGATGAATGGTTAGGGTATGTGGGTGATTCTTTATTTATGGGAATAGAATAGCAATTAATACCAATAATTAATATAAATCTTGATTACAGATTAAGCCACCATAACTTGGGGGTCCCTTGAAGCCTGGGCGCCACGACCGGGGGTTTCGGGATGTGCTAATCGCGGCACAGCCTCAGCTCTCCCCAAAAATGCTTTTCTACAAACACGAGACAAATATGCGTCACATAAACCGACTAAACTCATTTCACTTGCTATCCACTTTCGTTTCCACGTCTGAAATGCCGAAATGAGTGAATATTGATTGCGGAGTTTCATAATCGTACGATGAGATGCGGCACTTAATTAGCATGAACTTCTCAATATTCTGAAATTAAAGTTAGTATATAGTGCTCGGAGGTGGTTAGTGATGTTTGCAGGATTGTTAATCAATTCGGCCAACTATAAATTTGTAGTATCCACACATATCTATATTGTTTGAACCATTTAAACTACAAATATCGTTTACTAGCTGGGTCACCCATATTTGTACGAGATTTTTAGATGTTTTCAAAAAAAAATTAGAAAGAAATATCGGTCCAAAGTCTTTTCTGGGTGGCAGATATTCACCATGCCGAGTTTCATGCAGATTCCTTCGCTGGTTCTGGAGTTATCAAAGAAGAAAACCCCACCCCATTAAATTTCGTTAAGTTTTCATAAATTGATCCAAAAAAAATTTATAAAACTTCTCTCGTCGATATAGAAACGACGAAAATTTATTCGAAGCCAAATAAATGTCTACGTTATGAAAGTTATGAAATATATCGTTTTCATCGTTTTCAGGTTCTCGTTGATTTGTGATAAGAATGTTAATCGAAAAGGTGTGGGTGTGCGTGTGAACACACAACTTCTGTGCACGTGTGGTGCGTGGGCGGACAGAATAATTTTTATAGTAGAGAGCCATGTTGAGGTTATTTCAAAGCAAGGCAATGTAATGGAAACGAATCGCTTAATTTTGTGAATGAGTTATTATTTACAAGTTGTGACAGAGGTCCACATTTAGAACAAGCGAATATTTAATCGAATTCCAATAAATGTTGACTATAAACATGAAACAATGAACAAGAAACACGCACACGCACACATACATGCACACACACACACACACACACACACACACATGCACACACGCACACACACACACACACACACACATGCACAATGCACAATGCACAATCGTATAAGCACTTCCTGGAAGAAAAATTTTTGTCTAAATTGTAAAGCGCTTCTAAAAACTCCTACGCGATTTCATAGCGAGGTTAATTAGTAGGGCTTGCAGGCTGTGACCTCTGTGACCTCTTCTTCTCATACTTCCGAGTGCATTATATAAAATGCTGTGTGTGTGCATAAGATAAAGCTTTCTTGTATCGGTAAACCGTAATCGCTGTGACATGTAATTTTTGTCAATTTACTTTTAAATATCAATTTAAGCTATACGTCGATGTGTCTTAAAAGTAGATAGGTGATCCTCTAGATGTGAGTGAGATAACCTTCGAATGTGTGTGTGTGTGTGTGTGTGTTCAGTGGCGGATTTAGCATGAGGTTTCTTGATGCGCAACAAGTTGAGTCTGAAAAAGCGCCATCACGCCTTCTTTCTTGAATTTGTAACAGAATTTAACAAGAAATAGCAATCATTTGTCACTTTTATTATTATTTTTTCTTTTGATCGAACCTGGAAAATTGAACTACGTTCGATATTATTTAATTTTCATGCCAAAACGACATCTATCAAACCGAAAGGTTTTCCATTATCTTCGCGATCTACAAATCGATTCGGTCTCTGAATGAAACCTTATGAAGACGATTATCGGCCGCATAATATCGGCCGATTACCGATAAATTAATTTCTGTCTTAAAACACCTGGTGTAAAGGACTATAAACTGTACAATAAAAAAAAAGATTCATGAATTTATATATAACGAGACTTGGCATGGAGGTAGATCTCAAAGAATAGAGGATCATAGGGTATTTTCAAAATTTAAAAAAAAATTGTTAATTTTTTATGACCAAAAAACTTTCCAAAAAAGTGCCTACTTACGAACCTCCAAAAGTCAAATTTAGTTTACGTAACATAGTTTGAATGTTTCAACCAGCTTTTAGCCAATTTATTTTACGTTTTATGGGCAAAAAAGAGTTAGGAGGGAGCGGGAGCGGGAACGAAGCGGGAGAAGGAGCAAAAACGTGAGCGGGATTGGGAAAGTGAGTGAGAGCTGGAGAGCGTGCGGAAACTGGAGAGCGTGCGGGAACGGAAGAGCAAGTGGGAACGGGAGAGCGAGCGAGAACAGGAAAGCAACCGGGAGCGGGAGAGCGAGCGGAAAAAATTAGAGAAAGCGGGAAAGCGAGCGGAAGCGAGAAAGCAAGGAGGGAAGGAAACGGGAGCGAGAGAAAAACGATAGAAAAATCTTTAAAATACCCGGGCATCGCCGGGTAAAATATGGTACAATTTAATGAAAACAGCTTGTAGGGTAAAGTCGGGTATTACGGCACTCTAAAGTTTTTGTTGAATTTTAAGAAAACGCGTTGATGATCATAAACAGCACATCACTGTACTCATTAATCTTTCCTACATGAAATAAACTCTGTTAAGAATTTTTCAAATAAACCCTTTTTTACCAATGCTTTTATTAACTCGTCGTCTCTGTTTCTCTGTCTGTCTGTTTGTTTCTCTGTCTGTCTGTTTGTTTCTCTGTCTGTTTCAAATCTTGCAATCAATTTTTCAGTCACTTCCTGATGATAGATTTTTTTCAAATTTTGCATACATGCTCAAAATAGAAGACAATGCAATATTCAATTATTAGTTTTACAATAAGTCAATTAATTTAGTTAATTTTAATTAATTTCGATATTTCGATATAATTAAGATATTTCGACTTTAATATAAAATAAAAGAGTAATATAAGAAAAAATTGATTGCAAAATTTGTGTTTTAATTACATATAAGAGCATTGGTTTTAAAAATTCGTTTTTAATTTACTTGTTG
>OZ022241.1:8524855-8684855 GCA_963978895.1 Erpobdella octoculata | reverse complement strand
ATCCACTTCGCGTCAGAACACCTTCAAGCAATCTTGCCAGGTCCGCTCCCACACTCAACAACATCAACAACAGCAATCACTTTCTCTTCGTATCCTCTCAGGGGCAGATCAAGTTCGTTCCACTTACGCGCAACAACCACGAGAGGAACGAGACCGGCGCTCACATCGTTCCGTTAGCCAGGTGGCCCCTGTCCGATGCTCAACCCAGGTCGAACGAGCTGTCCATCGATGGTCTGGCAGGAAAGTTTCCCGCCTCGTCGAACGAATATGTCGACAGTCCCGGCGCTTCGAACAGACTTAGGCTCTACAGAAACAAAACTCTGAGCCTTTCGAATAGCAATAGTCATCTACAAAACGACGTTTCGCATCTTACCGGCTTGCCGCAGCGTGCTTGCATAGCGTCCATCGTAGTCTCGCATGAGAAACGATCTTTCAGTGTTCTTCAGAAGCTCAGGAAGTTCGTCAGCGGTCGGAGTAGATCGGGTTCGGGACCAAGCAGCGAGAACAATTCTATAACGACACCGCTGACCGTTCAGTCGTCGATAAGCTCCAAGTCGCCGGAATGCAAAAACACTCTCATCTGTCGAAGGTGCGGAAAATGCAGGTGCAGAGACTGCCTAAGGCGCACCTCACGCAAGTACTTGAATCTGCCTACCAAAGACGCCGTCGTGGACTGTTTAAGCTGCATGTGCTTGGTCAAGCCGGTTTTCTACCACTGCTTGAAGGACAGCAACGGAGAAGACGACTGTTCAGAGAAGCCATGCGCTTGTTGCTCACAACCGAACTGCATGTCACGCTGGTCGATCATGACCTTTCTGTTGCCCTGTCTTCCGTGTCTCTGCCTCTATCTACCTCTCAAATATGCACTCTCTTGCTGTTGCTACGACGATACAGGCTGCAGTTGCGAAAACTCGACGCCAGCCTCCTCCGCTTTCAAGACATTACTCGAGTCTGAGAATTCTAGTATTTGACGTCTTGGAATCGGACGCTAAAATTCAACCCCTTCTGTTTCGTTTCGTATTGTTGAAATTCCCACTGTATTCATCCAGCCGAGATGATGCAATCGATTCCTTCTTCTTCATTTTGCGAGTTGATAAAACTTGATGTTCGCGCACACCTCATACATACTGTGTGTCTCAAAAAGTTTAATTAAACTAACTAGTCACTGGGAGAAAGCTGCAGAAATGAAAACATATGTGATCGTTGTACCTCTATGATGTGGGATTATGATATGAACAGGTGTATGTATGTATGTATGTATGTATGTATGTATGTATGTATGTATGTATGTATGTATGTATGTATGTATGTATGTATGTATGTATGTATGTATGTAGTATAGATACGGAGGGCAGGAGCTAGAGTTCTATTAGAAGTTCTTGGCGATCTTCGTGCGTTAGCACAATGTTCAATATTTATTGTTTCAATCCTTCAAAATGTTACTGAATTTCTAGAGATGTTCATCGTGCGGGTAAGACGTTTTCGATTTTTCCTCAGATTCTGAGTCATGCCTAGAGGCTTACAAGAGCAGCGCGTATATATATATATATATATATATATATATATATATATATATATATATATATATATATATATATATATATATATCGAAAATGAGTTTATTCTATTTTATTGATTTCATGAACCGCGATGACACACTTGTGGTAATAAAAGGGCATTGTCAGTCAGTTAGCAAACGAAATTATTTTTGCGAAGATCATTCGCCAGGCGTGGGAAGAAATTTTTCTGTATTAATTTCGAGTCTTCTAAAACGTCGACGGTTGATTCCCATTCGGGCTCGGAAATCCGAACGCCAACGATCTTGATTTATAGACAATGTCTTCCAACGGGTTCGAGATAGCTGTCCGTTTATAATAAATAATTTTCTTTACTAACTGCAAAATTTTAATAGATTTTGAATAAAATAATTCTTCACTTTATATAGTCACTTATTATTATTTGTGCTTGAAGAGCCGGCCTATTAACAGATCCATTCTCAACCGAGTGAAACACCTCTTCTTATTTTTGTGAAGTGATATTTCCTAATGGAGTCTATTATTAGATCTAATAGTTGAAATGGATTTAGCACTTGCGTCTGTTCCATCGTGTAATTGGGTTTCATCATTAACTATAAGACGAGGAATTTTATTCTTTCTTTTTTATTTTATTTCGTTGATCACTTCGATAGTGGTTTACTTTTAAATATTTATACTCCTCATCTGTTTTGTTATTAACGTCCTTCTGATCCTCTCATCTGTTTGGAAAATCTGCTAATTTATATGTTTTAGGAAATTAAATTTGACAACGATTTGGTTGAAACACGTGTTGAAGGCTGACTCCCCTATCTCTCAATCCAATCAAATCAAAGAATCATTTGATTAGGCGCTCCCTTAATCCCCTACCTCATGGGCGGATCCAGTTTTGAGTGGTTGCGGGGGAGGAAATTTCATACAAATAGATTTATGGCTTTTTATAACGAGTTCTTATTTAATTTTGTTTTCTTTTATGTTAGGATGACGTTGATGTTTTCACCGATTTCAACCTTGAAATTTTCTAAACATAATTATCAAGAGTTAAGAAAAAATGTTTTTAATTTTTTGAATATGGAAATGCAAGCTGTTTAATAATAGTATTTATTTAATATATAAATTAATAAGCATAATATAATAAGTGGACAGTTAAAACTCAGTTTTTCATGTAAATCTGTCGCAAGATTTAACGTTTGCTATTTTTATTCTTAAAAAAGTGAAACTTAAAATTCATTTTGGGTATTAGGAGTCCTTCCAAAAAAGTAAATGACTGGGAGAGAGAAAAACCTGGTGAGCTTTTCCTCCAAAAAAAATAAATAAGCAGTATGGTAATAGTTAGTAGTAGTTATATTGTTAGTTAGTAGTTAGTCAACATTTCCTCATAGAAACGTTGATAACCAGAGAGAGGGGGTGAAATAATAAATGTTTGGTGCTAGGCTGAAACAAAGCATACGATTAATTTCCTAGCGACATGGAATCACTCGTTGACAGTAGGTAATACTTTGCTTTTTGGTGTCATTCAATGTAATGGTGTCTCCCCCGTGAGGTCCGCACCCTCCTCGTAGTGACGCTACTGCAATTAAAATTAGTAACTAAGCTTTTCAGAAAATAGAAGCATTGCATAATACTGATAATAACAGATTATAATTAAGATATTATATATATATATATACTAGCAGTGCCCGTAGCGGCTTCGCTCGCATGAAATTAGAGAATTTGAACCGTGCATACATATTAGAGTACTGCACGGATCAATTTTTTAGGTCTCGGCTCGGCCAGTCGACAACTTAGCCAGCCCGTTTCAAAAACCGAAATTCCTGGCCCGGAACGGCCCGGCCTATTTTTACAGGCCTATAAGTTCTCTATACTTGATGAAAAACTTCGGCACGTCCCACCTTGACTTCAGGTTTAGCCCGGCCCGTCTGAACACCCTAAAATTACTAAAATGTCTATATACTTGGTTAAAAATCTCGTTTGAGCTCGGTGTTGATTATCAGTCAGTCAGTCAGTCAGTCAGGACATGTACTTTTATATATATAGATATATTAAAAGTGTTGATTAAAAACTCCAAAAAATGACTTGTGTTCTTAATAACAATAATTATTATTCATTTTCGCTTAATCAATCACATTTAATAAAGCAATTTGAGACAAGTAAGCCGCTAAAAACCAGGTTTTTTTTACAAATCCCTTCTTATTCCAGGATTTCTTTTTCAAACGACATTTGTTAGAATTATACTTGTAAATATCTATATAATTGTAATTAATTTGTTTTTGATTTAAAACAAAGATAATTATTATTCTTAGAATGCATTGCCATGATGAGTGGCACATCCCTATTAAAAATTTCAGTTCGATTCGATGACGGGAAGTTATAGTTATTAGTTATTAGTTAGTTTTCATTTTCAAGGCTTGCAAACATTCGAGCAAGCTAGCAAGACCGGCGGTGAAGTTAGTATAAGGGATTTAAAAAGCGAGTTTGTTTGAAAACAATTGCTTCAGCGTGTAATTATAACATTTATATGATAATACATAACTTTATTACCTGTATTTTTTTTATAAGTTGTGAAAAACGAGTGATCGCAACTAACGCTTCCTTGGATCCGCCAATGCGCTTCCACTAAAAAATATGAACAAGAAAAAACATAATTTTAAAAAATGAAGAAAACAAAGATGAAATGCAATACTCACTTAAAAATGAAATAAACAACATTTTTTCAAAAAATTTAAAAAAATATGAACAAGAAGAAACATAATTTAAAAGAATATAGAAAACAAAATCAAATCAAAAACAATACTCACTTAAAATATGAAACAAGCGGGTACCTCAGACTTCTTTTTCGGCACTCACCCCCTGGCTGCTGGAAGAATCTCCCTCCTTCCTGGGAGACAGGAAGAAATTTCTTCCCATAGAGAAGGAATTTTTTCCCTAGCTTTTTGAGAATGCATTTGCTTTTTCACCCAGGGCTGGATTAACTGTCTCGTAGGCCAAGGCACATAAGCGAGTATAGGTAATATTTGTATATTTATATATACTATTAATTGGCATAAAATTGATCGACATTAGATGATAAGATGAAAATTTCTGTTGATATATTGACTCATAATTCAATGAATAAATGATACTTTATTTTATTGTAGTAATTAATTTTTAGCAATTGTAAATTTGTAAATGTCTTATAGATGACTTATGGTATCGTTCGTGAGTATCATTACTGACAGGTTTACAATTACAATTTATAAATTATAGTTGTACTTTTTGTGATTTTTTATGTGCAAAGAATAACAGAATTATTTTAAAATTATCTTTCGTAGGCCAAATTTTTTTCGTAGGCCAAGGCACTCAGTGCCTAGGCCTTAATCTGGCCCTGTTATCACCCCCTCTGTGGGCGTCCCTGCTTCGAACTAAACGTATAATTTATAACTCAACTATAACCTCCGTCTCTCGGAAAAAAAATCCAGGGGTGTGTTAAAAGATAATCAGAGAAGTGACTGGCTCTGCAAGGAAACAAAATTCTGTAGCACCATCACACAAGGTCTATTCAAGATTCTTCACTGAAAAACTCAAGAGCATTCCCCAATCGACGGCGAATGCTCTCCCGCCTGTCTACTCAACTTTATCTCAAGCTGCCGACATTGGTCAATTGGATCTTACCACCTTTGCTTATTGGCTCCCTATCAAACAAGCAATGTCATCTTGACCCAATCCCTACTTGGCTCCTCAAAAAACTTTTTCCGGTCTAGCACAATATCTAGTGAGTTTCTTCAACTCACTAATGGCTATGTACCTATATATATATATATATATATATATATATATATATATATATATATATATATATATATATATATATATATATATATATATATATATATATATATATATATATATATATATATATATATATATATATATATATATATATATATATATATATATATATATATATATATATATATCTATATATAAAAATGAATGTTTGTATGTATATATGTATGTATGTATGCCCTTTATGCATTGCTACACCTTTCATCCGATCGTAATGAAATTTTCACACAACCTTGAGAGTCGAGGGGAATCAAATATAGAGAAAAAAAATTGAAATCCGTCACAAAATGAGCAAAATATATACATATGCATACATAAATGAGCGAAAACGGGAACGGGAAGCCAACTGAGAGCGAAAGATAGAGCGGGAAAGGGAAAGCGACCGAGAACCCGAGAAGAGGAAAACAACCGGGAGCGGGAAAGCGACCGGGAGCTGGAAAACGACCGAAAGCGGGAAAGCGACTGGGAGCGGAAAAGCGATCGGGAACGCGACGGGAACGGGAAAGCGGAGAAGGAAACGGGAGCGAGAGAAACAAACATTAGAAAAACCTCTAAAAACCCCGGCCAACGCCGGGTGCCCCCGCTAGTATATATATATATATATATATATATATATATATTATTATGAACATAATTTGGCGTTATATTTTCTTTAATGCATGCTCCGTTAAATATTACTGCCCATTGGAATTAATTAATTTTCTTGCCAAATTCTCAACGTTGCGAAACGCAGGAGAAAAACGAATATTATTGGGTTTGTCAGTCATTTTATTTCAGAGGCTGACTGCAGTTTCGGAAGAAATCCATCATCAGAGCCGAAAAATAAAACAACTTAAAACATGATGATGATGATGATGATGGATTTCTTCCGAAACTGCAGTCAGCCTCTGAAATAAAATGACTGACAAACCCGATAATATTCGTTTTTGTCCTGCGTTTCGCAACGTTGAGAATTTGGCAAGAAAATTAATTAATGCCAAATGGGCAGTAATATTTAACGGAGCGTGCATTAAAGAATATATATATATATATATATATATATATATATATATATATATATATATATATATATATATATATATATATATATATATATATATATATATATATATATATATATATATATATATATATATATATATATATATATATATACATGTCTTAAAAACGCTCACGTACTCCAAGTGCTTAAGAAACCAACTCTTGACCCACATCTACCATCGTCTTACAGACCAATTTCCAATCTCAGCGTTTTGTATAAACTTCTCAAGCGACTTGTGATGAGGCGCTGGCTTGTCTACCCAGAGCCGGATTAAGGAGAACCCGGGTCCTGGACCACCCACCAAAAGGGGCCTCCATACAAAAATTTAAAAAAGAACCTCTCTAAAATACTTTGATAGGCTTTTAAAACGAGCAGACTTTGAGGAAACCAGTTCCGGATTTAGGCATGGTCAGGGTGTGACAATCCACCAACTACCAAAAAAACTACACGTGATTATAATTTAACTCTCTGTTGGTGGTACGTCATATAACAGTCAGTTAGTTACAGCAAATGCAGTCACAAAACAAAAGGACGTAGAGTCATTTAAAAGTTGTAAAACTGTTCGTGCTTTCTTTGTTGCAAATTCAGCTACTAGGTCCTCGAAGTTGACCTGAAATGTCTGCTTCTATGCTTGAGCATGACGAGACAGTCGATCACTACACATTGATGTGCGAAGTCTGTTCTTTATCAGTTTCATTTTTTGAGAATGAACGCTTCGCGTTGCAATTGCTGACCATTAACACCAGATAAACGAAGAGAACAATCTCCACATTAGTAAATGATTCCTGAACTTATTTCTTGTGTATCAGCTGATACGTGAAAATCTCATGAGATATCATCAGCTTGTTCGTTCTTGAATGTCTTAACAAACACCAGAAACTCATTTCCGACTCCGAGGCATACATCAAGGTCATCTTTATAGACTTCAACGAAATTCGATGCTGCTGACAGTATTTCCTGTGAAAAGACACATCCAGTTTTCGCAAAAAGCCGAACTGTGATGAAAATAAGCTCGTATGCAAGAAACCGATGTTCCAAAGCAGTGACAAACTGATCTATGACTGGTAGAAAATTTTCTATGCAAAATTTGTCCGATTAACTTTTGCATTATTTTGAAAAAACTTATTTTTTTAAACAGTCTTTTAATAGAAGTTAAACTTTTTAGTCTATTATTTTTTACTATCTGTTTGCTGACTTGGATTGAGTGCATTTTATTTATTTTTTTATTATTGATTTGAATGCACTATAACAACTGGAATTAAATAATTTTTAAAGAAAAAGTTGATAAAAAAAAAGATAGTAATGAAGTATATAACGTCCATCCAATTTCATCTAATAGGTAACATAGACAAGCTTCTTTAACAGCACATCCTACAGGTAGCCGATGCGGCCATCCAAACTTTAACCTTTTACAGGTTTCTTGGATAGCATTTGAGGCCAAATAACATTATTACGGTTTCAATTTGTATCCTTATTCAATGTTAGCTCTTGTTGACGTTTTAAGCTTTTTTTAAACTATGTTAGTATTTCTTTTGACTTCAAGTGGCTTGAATTTAAGAATCAGAAGACTTTGTTGAGCACAAGCACTTACAATCAAACGTGTATAATCAAATATCATGATAGAGCATAACTATTATGAATGAAGTTCAATTTTGAAGTTGCCAGATGGGGAACCATAACTATTAAGCCCTTCTTTTTTTTAAAGAGCTATCAGGGTTACCTGGATAGTCCGGTTTTTTCGTTTATTTTTCTGGTCTTTGTTGATAAAAAGTGAAATAAAGAGCATATTTTATTAATTTCTTAAAACCTTCTCCCTAATGCAAACTATGCCAAATTTTGTTCTAATTGCTTCAACGGTTTGGATATGAATCTTGAACACACACACACACTTTTTAGTTTTGCAATATCACACATCATAAAAACTAGGAGTGTCAAAAACTTTTCCACTTCTTCCATTATCCTCACTTCAAGTGTGTGAACTCATTAATAAAGTTAACTCCGCCTTGCATTTGCAAGCCAGTCCCAAGCCTGGAGAAAGGAGGAGGGAAAAGTTAAAAGGATCAAATTATGATCCACGACAGGAAGTACTTAGGTGCTTCCTACATACAGCTATTTCAGTCTTAAAACACTTGGTGTAAAGGACTATAAACTATTATAAAAATATAAAAAAATAATAAAGTTAAAGTAAAAGCAATACAAAATTTAAATATTCACACTTTGACCAATCCACATACACAAGAATGCAAATGGTATCATCTAGCAGGAAGACAAGAGTTCTGGTTGATTAAAAACTAAAAGAAACAGTCTCATTATAAGGGATAGGTTCACGTTGTTGTTAACCATTCTTGATCAGAGGCATCCAGTGGTTTAAGATTGAAGCCTTTATGTGAAACTTTTTCTAAATCTTGTAAATGTTGAACCTTTTCTTTGAGTATGGCTCTTTTTTCCTCAATTTCTGCAAGGACAGAAGCATATTCTGTCCGAAATAAATAGCAAGTGAAAGTTAATTTAAAAAATTAAGATAGATAAAAAATTGCATAACGACATCACAATGTAAAAATATTACTCTGGTGAATAGTGAACAACAGGTGTTTGTAGTTACTATGACGATGAAATTTTTTTCGTTGTTATTATGTTTTCTATAATTTATTTTTTGTAATAATTTTTGTTTCTTGAATTTCATTTTTGTTTAATTAAACTATAAATATTTTTGAAGTAGGTGAATTTTACAACGACATTCCATGGACATCCGGACAAGTGAAACTTAATAAAAACATAAAAAAAATAATTTAATGTTTAATAACTAACTTAACTTTTTCTTTGGTTTAAAGTCATCTCTGTTTACTTACTTTTTTCAAGATAGCTTTTTGAATCCAAAGTGGTGAGTTTAAAAAACATGCCTCCCACACATATCGAGGTGTGATCATCTGTTTTCCCTTTCATCGCTCTAAAAAAACAATGGTTTAAATAAAATGTTCAACTATGATTCTAATTTGGGTAAAATTGAAAAGTTTTTTAAACTCCATATAAGGGAGAAAAGGTGATTGATAATCACTGCCTGCTGATTTGTAACAGAAAATGAATAAAGAAAACATTCTCTAGATAGATAATTCAAACTATCTTGATTATTTTTTCTATAAAGAAGTAAGCCATAAAAATTAGGTTTTTTCACAAATCCCTTATATTTCAGGAATTGCTGGCTTTTCATTTAATGCAATTTTTTCTTTTAAAACATCATTTTCTTTGAATTTATATATATATAAACATCTATATAATTGCGTTTGATTTTTTTCATTTAAAACTAGCGGGGTACCCGGCGTTGCCCGGGATTTTTAGAGGTTTTCTAATGCTTATCTCTCTCGATGCTGTTTCCTTTCCCGCTTGCTCTCCCGCTCTCGGTCACTTTCCCGCTCCCGGTTGCTTTCCTAATCCCGCTCGCTTTTCCGCTCCCGGCCGTTTTCTCGCTCCCGTTCGCTTTCCCGCTCTTGGTCGCTTTACCTTTCCCACTCGCTTTTCCGCTCTCAGTTGCTCTTTCGTTTCCTTTTGCTTTCCCGTTCATTTTCTATGTCCCGTTCCCGCTCGCTCCGCTCATTTTGTGTCCAATTTCAATTTTTTCACTATAATTGTCTCCCATTGCCTCTCAAGTTTGTGTGAAAATTGCATTGTGATCAGATGAATGGTGCAGCAATGCATAAAGAACTTATATAGATACTTACTTACTTACTTACACAATCTTATTTATATATATATATATATATATATATATATATATATATATATATATAATTTTGATTAAAAAATGTTTTTTAGTATGTTTTCAAACTTTTATAAAATGCATTGTCTTGAGGAGTGAGCCTATATATATTAGTTAATTTTCACTTTCAAGTTTTGCTAACAATCAAGCAAGCAAGCGAACAAGCAAGCAAGCAAGACCGGCAGTGAAGTTAACATTTAAAAAATCTATTATATTTTAAGAGTATTTTATTCTCAAGCAACACTAGCTAAGTCATTAATAAAAGAAAATGTTTTTAACATAAATTTGCATAGAATGGAGGGAAAGCAAAAAATTTTAGAATAGTCAACTTAATTTCTACTCACATGGAATTGGTTTAGAACATAAATTTTCTCATATTATATATAGCTGCTGCAACATATGATTTTACACACCGTATGTTCAAAAAACGTTTTTCCTATACCCAGCATACTCTTAGACAATAGAAATTTTAGTATGTTGTAACTGCATAATTTCTACGTATAGTAGCCTTAACAAAATAGAAAAAAAACACCCTCGTTTTAAGATAAATGATCTCAAAGAACCACTAACTTTGAACGAATGTTCAAGGAAAATGATTTGAAAATAAGGCTATTTATAGGCATCATCAAAGGCACGGGTTTATTACAAGTTCAATGATGTAACCATTTCTAAAATTGACCCAGTAAATCTGGAGATATTCAAATTCTTGTGAACCCACTTTGAACTGTCCATTTTATTACGTTGGTCAATATATTGGACATAGATAGGTCGGCTCGATTCGCCTGCGCGTCTCAGCTGTGCGACTCCCTAATCTAGTTGTTCCTTCAATCGGATTTGCCTGACTATCGTGCATATAGCCATTCCTTTTAATCGAATTTGCACGACCATAGCCATAATGTGTATGACACCAGCCTTTCTTTAAGTTTAAAGTTAAAGTTAATGTTAAAAAAGCTAGTAGTTAATGATTGCTATTTTTCGCTAATCGACAATTGTCAACAAACCAATCCTTCCTAATTTTTTTCACGTGCAATGTACGAAATTGAAAATAACTAATATAAACTTACCTAACGGCCTCTCGGAACTCTTCTCTCATCTCGCCCAAAACTCTTAGTTCTGCCTGAATACTCAGCACGTCCGCCGCTGCCAGTTCTGTTTCGAGAGTGATTTGCGTTATCTTTTTGGCGTTATTCATTCTTAGAAAGTTAATTCAACTGAAAACAAAATCTCAACGGAGAAATAAGCACACATCAAGAATGGACGGGTAGATTCAGTTTTTTGTTGATACTATTTTATCACCGCACCCGTCCAGAAGTTTAATTGAGAATTCAGCAACAGAATGTGTAATTTTAGTAATTTTTAATAAATCATTTCTTTTTTACTTCTCACTTCTTTTAATAACCCGTACTAAGCGCTAATCGCTAAGGAATGTTTGCTAAAATAAAAACATATAAAATAAAAACATCTGAAATGTATATAATCTAGGTGAAAAGTGAGTGTAAAGATTAAAAAATGTTAAACACTGTATCAAGACATTTTTTATCAACAAATTTAGTTGAATCAATTAATAACATTTTACAATTTACAATTGAATATATTCACATGATGTATAGATAGGGACGGATACATGGAGGTCCGTGGGTCCCGACACCCCTTTCGTTGCAAAAAATCACGTCATTTAGGGATCATCGCAACTGATCCCAGGACAACTGATCCCAGGACTACTGATCCCAGGACTACTGATCCCAGGACAACTGATCCCAGGACAACTGATCCCGGGACAACTGATCCCACGGACAACTGATCCCACGGACAACTGATCCCACGGACAACTGATCCCATGGACAACTGATCCCATACACAACTGATCCCATATCTGCATCATTTTATATTTCACTGTTTCTGCAATCAATAAACTGATATTATCATACATAATTTCCGATTTCTGTTTGTATGTACGAATGTATGTGTATGTATGTATGTATGTATGTATGTATGTATGTATGTATGTATGTATGTATGTATGTATGTATGTATGTATGTATGTATGTATGTATGTATGTATGTATGTATGTATGTATGTATGTATGTATGTATGTATGTATGTATGTATGTATGTATGTGTGTATGTATGTATGTATGTATGTATGTATGTATGTATGTATGTATGTGTGTATGTATGTATGTATGTATGTATGCTGTAGTGATGGTCCTAGTCATGGACTCCTAAATAAGCCGATAAGAATTAATGTTGGAGTGTCTTCATTAATTCATTTAATTTATATTTTCGAAAAAAACAACTTCTGAAATGAGCTAAACTCTTTTATTTTTGGATTGGCACGGTTCCATTTCTCATTATGAACTTCACGCAGAATGGAGTGAAACGATGAAAAGTAATACGAACTTGTCAATTTCATTTCGAATGTGTATCGTGCCCTCGTGCGCTTATACTAAATATTATTTCTCCGTTTACTAACTGGAGTAGCCAGTATCATTATCACCACCACCGTTGTCGTATGCAGCCAGCCATCGTAAGCTGGCTACGTAAGCATCATCACCACCACCATTGTCGTCAAAAAATGAGTTAACAAATGAGTTGCTTATGTCTATGGGATCAGTTGTCTATGGGATCAGTTGTCCATGGGATAAGTTGTCCGTGGGATCAGTTGTCCGTGGGATCAGTTGTACTGGGATCAGTTGTCCTGGGATCAGTTGTCTTGGGATCACTTGTACTGGGATCAGTTGTCCTGGGATCACTTGTCCTGGGATCAGTAGGCACTAACCCAAAAAATAAATTTTTTAAATTTGAAACAAATAATCTAAAAAAATTTAATTTCTGCGGAGAATATTAAGTAAATTTTGAAAATCTTTAATTTCGAATTTTTCTGTATTTTTAAATCTTTTATTTTACCTTAACCATGTTTTCTTGTTTAAACAATAAGTTGGGACCCTTTACCACTAAAAAAACCAAATTCCCGTTGTCCAATCGAGTTGAAATTTGATGGGTTTATTTTTTGCTGTGCAATTCCAAAATTGGTGAGGGGTATTTTTTACACACTTTTACTTAACTTGACTTCTCTGTCTGTCTGTCTGTATGTCTGTACGTATATACGTATGTACGTATGTACGTATGTACGTATGTACGTATGTACGTATGTACGTATGTCTGTATGTACGTATGTACGTATGTACGTATGTCTGTATGTATGTCTGTATGTCTCTATGTCTGTCTGTCTGTATGTCTGTATGTCTGTATGTCTGTATGTCTCTATGTCTGTCTGTCTGTCTGTCTGTCTGTCTGTCTGTCTGTCTGTCTGTCTGTCTGTCTGTCTGTCTGTCTGTCTGTCTGTCTGTCTGTCTGTCTGTCTGTCTGTCTGTCTGTCTGTCTGTCTGTCTGTCTGTCTGTCTGTTTGTCTGTCTGTTTGTCTGTCGTCAAATTTTGCAATCGATTTTAAACTAACTTCCCGATGAGCTAGAGACTTAAAAATTTAAATATACCTCCGAACTGATTAACAATGCATCCTATCAAACTTTCGGATCGATTGGACAAAATTTAAATAAATAATTATTTCTGAAATTTTCGTCGAACTATTTATTGTCGATGCTAATATGCTCGTTGTTTATGTAACAGAATGTGGCCTACACAATCGATTATATAAAAGTGTGTTTTTAAAAAACTTTGTTGTTTGATTCACTTGTTAAAAAATTTGAAAGACATCCACTTTTTAAAAACTTTTATTTAGGTTACAATCTGTGTGCGTGTGTGTGTGTTTGTGTGTGTGTGTGTGTGTGTGTGTGTGTGTGTGTGTGTGTGTGGCTTTCTCTGTACACAAATCTTGCAAGTAAAATTTAACCAGCTTTTTGACTAGCTAGGAAGCTGAAACTTTCAGCATAGCTTTATATTGGATGACAATACATGATTCAATTAAAAAAAAAAACTTAGTTTGAGCATCTTTCGTATTTCTAAATCGAGTGTATTTGAAATTAAAGTTTGTGTTAAAAAACTCGTTTTTTCCTTTACTTGTTCCTTCCAAAAAAGCTAATGACCGGGAGGTAGTTGTACGTATTTTTCAGTAATTTTACTTTGGGGAAATGCATTCCCCCACCTCACGGATCCGTACCTGGTTATCACTTCAACTGGCATTTCAAAACTGAAAGGGGTCAAAAAAACGGAAATATTCAGAAGGCTGTGTTTAGTATGGTTTCACTTTTATCACTGACAAAGAACGAGCGAAGTGTTTTTCAAATGACAAAATCCGGTCAAACAACAATTTAAAACAGAACAAACTAAAAGAGAATTTCCGTGCAGTACATTCCAACAATTCCAAATTGATTGACATTTTTAACCAGAAAAGAGCTTGGTGTAATGCCAGAACAAGTTTACTTCAACTAGGGTTTTGGTCAATTATTGACAAACTAATCTATATTGTCTCTTACCTATTTTACTATGGAATTGTTAAAAGTAAAAAACTTCACACTCTTTTTTAGATAGCTAACCAGCTTTGCCAAAAGTGCACTGACATTCATCATTCATTTTGCTACTGCCTACTTGTGTGAGATTAGCTTTTCTATGCGAATTGCTTTATTGAAGATTGGTCCTCATTTTTCTGACATAATCGGTGGGAAGCAACCGAAAATCTATATATATATATATATATATATATATATATATATATATATATATATATATATATATATATATATATATATATATCTATATATATATATATATATCTATATATATATATATATATATATATATATATATATATATATATATATATATATATATATATATATATATATATATATATATATATATATATATATATATATATATATATATATATATATATATATATATATATATATATATATCTCGTGTCATAGTGTTTGACTTCAAACTCCTCCGAAACGGCTGAACCGATTTTTATGAATTTTTTTGTGTACATTTGGTAGGTCTGAGGATAGGTTGTAGGCTATTTAGAATATTTTTTTAAATTATTTTAAAAGGTTATAATGGAAAAACAAAGAAGTGCAATTATGTCCTTTTCATAGGAAAATGCAACAGATAGAAATGCATATATTCAAATATATATATATATATATATATATATATATATATATATATATATATATATATATATATATATATATATATATATATATATATATATATATATATATATATATATATATATATATATATATATATATATATATATATATATATATATATATATATATATATATATATCTGTTTCCTATAAAAGAGTATCTTGAACTGTCTGATTAATTTTAATTGATTAAAGGCCTTATTCATGTCGAAACATTAAATTCATGTATTGTCATCCAGAATAAAGCTTTCCTAAAAGTTTTAGAGCTCTAGGTGGTCGAAAAGTGGGAAAGCGACCGGGAGCGTGAGAGCAAACGGGAAAGGAAACGGGAGCTTGAGATAAAAACCTCTAAAAAGCCCGGGCACTCCGCTAGTAAATTAAAAAAAAACTTTATGCCAATCACTTACATTTCACTTATTGTATGAAAAGTAGGGGGTGCGGTCAAATCGAGTTTGTCCGAAGGGGTGCGGGAAAAAAGGTTAAGAACCACTGCTTTACACTATGTTGCTTTACATACACTGCGCCACTGGTCCACGTAAATGTTCAAACTCGTTAGACTGATTACTTTTACAATTAGGGGGGATGGGGGCACAGTGATATCTTTGGAAGTTTTTTGGTGACAACAGGCATTTTTATTATTTTTTATTTAGAAATAATTACGTTATTTTCAAAAGATCAATGTGCCCCAGAGATCAAGTATTCGCCATTTTCCCTATAGGAATCAATGAAACATTCTTATTTTCTTAGTTTTTGAAGAATGTCAGTCAGAGTTTTATTAACCAGGGACGTCATTTCTGCAAAACCTTGGAAAGGTGGGGGTGGGGGGGGGCAACTTTTTCCACCAGTTTTTCCCAAAACTTTTCAAAACCTTTTTTTTCATTAAGAAAACTAATGACGAAGGGGGAAGGATAATGAGACTTTCGACCATTTGGATTTCCAGCGGAAGTATTCACCACGAACAGCAGATATGTGACCAATGTCACAGGACAGGCGTAGTATTTGAGTGTCTCCTCTAAGCCAATGAAAGATTCTTGATCAATATACCTTGGATGCAGATGTTGAATCTGAATGCAGACTTGCATAGACACAAAAAAGTACGTAACAATGGAGATGTGCAGAGGGCACAAAATATTAGAGAAATAATAGATAATTATACATCGAGGAAAGAATTGAAAAACAACCCAATACACGGACACGCGCGTCACTTCAAAATCAAATTTATCAAGTTTTCTGGAGGGGCCGGGCCCCCGTCCCCCTGGCTGCGCCACTGGTCTAAATATCTGGTTTCATTCAAAGGTCAAATCAATTTGTAGATCACAAAGAAATTTTATGGTTTGGTGGATTTCATTTTACTGTGGAAATAAAGTAAATTAGGTTGAAGTTCTGTTTTCAAATTCTGATGGTTCTAGTGAGAGGAAATAATCTTGATGAATGAGGAGGTTAAATTTGAAAAACCTTAATTTTTAAGGTCTGTTATAAATTTAAGGAAAGCAATGGGAGTGTTTTTCAGATTCAACTAAGAGCTAAATTTTTAACTGTTGTGGTTCCTCAGCCCAGCGGAGGCCTAGGCGAAATCCTCGCCAGCTCCCCTTCTCGACGTACCTGGCTCTACTTTACATTTTTGGAGGCAGTTTAGGGGCCCACTGGTTCACTCCTATCTTTTGGAAGCCAAAAATACGTCAGGGCCCACTCAAAAATCAGGTGGCAATATCCCCGCCCCCAAAATGATGTCCCTGTTATAAACTTTCCTGTTTCAAGCCTATCAAGAGCCAACTATCTACTAGTTAGCAAGCCTAATTCACGTCCGTACAATAACGTTTCCAGGAAAAACACTTTTTTAAACTATACACAGACGATGACAAATAGGACATTGTTTCTTTTGTAAATGCCGAGGTCTTCTGCTGCAATAATGTAATGGCGTTCAGATGTTAATATGCCAACGCAATTGCCTATTACAAAAACGCTCTACCTACAACTGTCCACCGTCACACACTATAATAGCTCTCACTCTTACATCCTTGTTTTGAAGCATTGTTAAGTTTAGTTAAATTTAGTTAGTTTGTGTTATTATGTATAGGAGTCGCTAAAGCGGATTTGTCGCCTCGCTGCTTTGTTACACGACTGTCTATTGGTGTCTTTTCTATATTATACTCTATACAACAGTTACAGTACAGTACACTGTATGTTAGTCGCTATAATATGCTCCTTCTTCAGTAGTTTGTGCTGTCGAAGTTTGCATAATTAGGACTTTTATTACAAAAGACTAATTTGTTTCAGTTGAAACTTGTATAATATTTTGTTTTATTGAAAGTATTTTTTTTGAAAGAATAATCAAATAAAAACTAAAACGATGAACAACAACAAAGGAAGCAACAGTTATAGCTTTTCATTCTGGGTAATTTTGTTGGTTTTTGTTGTAATTTAATTAATCATGATTTTTCGTCATTTCTGTTTTATTGCAAGTTCTTCAAATGTTGTTACAACTTTATAAACAATTCTTTAGTAATTTATGTTTAGTTTTTGTTTGTAACCATCATCAAGAAATGTGAATTAGATATTTTTCTAAATACTAAATTATTTAATATTTATGTATTTTAAATGTTTAACTATAAACAAAACAACAAATCAGCTGTGAAGTTGCTACATAAAAAATGTCAAATTTTTATATAAAAATATATAAAGAAATTTGTAGAAGTATTTTATATGTTAGTAAAGTTTCATTGAATACAGTTTTATAACTTAAGTTTTTTGATGACATTCAAGTTTTCAATGACATTGATACATGTTTCTTTTACTATTGTTTTTTTTATTATACATCTAATATAAGTAGATACTGTAGGAGTCTTGTTAGTTGACAGGAGTAATTGTTAGAAGTGCATAGATCTCAAAATTCTTGAGTTGAGTTCCTTTTAGATGAAAATAATTGGAGTCAGAAATAAGTAATAACATCAGGAAAATTGCCTCACAGTTTATGTAGAAAAAGAATTTATTTCAACTCTATAAGATGTGTAGAAGTTCAGCAATAGGTTTATACATGACTCTACAGTGTTTTGAGAAGATTGGTAGGGGCTTGCAGTAAAAATAGCCTTGCAATGATTCTCTGAAACTCGTAATAAAGTTCTGAATTGACGTTATTTCAATTCAAGTGTTATTGAGTTTGTTCCTTCTCTTTTGCAAAAAAACATATTTGGCTAGTGATTAATTCTAAAAAAAAAAACAGTTTTAAGTAAAATACAAATTAGTACAACTATGCTGGTTATCTTGCTTTTAAGATTTTGAGAAGCCCATTTGAATTAATTTTCAATAAAATAACTGAATAATAATAATAATAATAATAATTAACTTTTGCTTAAAATAAGGGGACAGACTTCACCAGTACATCGGGTTTTGATACTCTCTCGAAGCACATGGAAGATGGACGGTTCACATGCAAAACAATTGAACAGTTTTTCAAGCAAAGGTTACTTATCAACATTATTACTAATCTTAATTAGCAATATAATCAATTATCTTACTCAGCAATATCAATATTACTACTTAGCCACATCATGACTATTACTTTCACAATTCAGTTGAGTCTTGTTTAATTATAATTGTTTTCTTTATTTTGCTAAATCATCCAGGAAGCACGAGTGTTTGCTTAACTCGTTTAGCTATCTATATAATTTTTTAATTGATTCATGATTCTTTTAGGAAATTGCCATTATTTGGTAATTTATTATGACTGTTCAAATTTTTGTTGTATTTTAATCAAAAATTCAGTTTAGTGTCAAGCATCTGAATTTCTGAGTTGAAAACTTAATAGTTTACTCTTCTGTTGAAACCAACTGTACTGATGAAGAAATAATTTATTCTTTTATGGATGATTATCTGTTTCTAATTGGTGTTTCTATAGCTGTTGCTTGATGAGCTGTCTGAGCCCTATGAGTTTAAATATCAACTCTCCGATGTGAGCACTTTATTAAAAAAAAAATCCTTTTTACTCTAGCTTATATGACTCTGAGAATTCGTCAAGTGATTAGATATATCTGTGGTTAATATATTTAATAATTACATTCATAGATCGGTTCTTACTGTGCAATTATAAAATGGTCTGCTAAAAATATTAACTTATGAGATACAAAATGCATGTTGTCATCAGTTCCTGGCTGATACATTAAATTGATAGAATGCATTGTTAATCAGTTCGGAGTTATGTCTAAATTTTTAAGTCTCTAGCTCACCGGGAAGTTAGTTTAAAATCGATTGTAAAATTTTACGACAGACAGACAGACAGAAAAGTCAAGTTAAGCAAAAGTGTGTAAAAAGACAAATCACTTGAAAAGATAAGGTCACAGAATTAATGAGGATATATCACTATATATATATATATATATATATATATATATATATATATATATATATATATATATATATATATATATATATATATATATATATATATATATATATATATATAAATTCTACAATTTGTTTTGGGGATTATATATGTTTAAACAAGTTTATGTTTCTGAGTACAATTTCTATTTGAAGAGTGCACTCAGTTAACCTGGGTTTCTTTTGCGATATGATGGTTTTAGTTTTTATTCATGCTGAGAGTAACTTAACTAATATGTATAACAGTAGTCAAATTAGGATACTGGTTTTGTTGGGTACTGTGGTCAAGTAAATTTGTCTTCGATTATATTGTTCTTGCTTTGAATTTTTGTTATCACTTTTCAAGTACTTTTGGTTGTAATTCTGTCAGGTATTTGTATTTTTATTGTTGAATGATTATTGGCAAACGATAATTGGTTGCTAAGTTTTATCTGATAAACTACTTTTGTGCTAATCATCACTCTGATGAAAATTTCAGCTCACTTACAAAAAAGAGACATTTTTGTATCAGCACTAGCAGGGTTACCCAGCATTGCCTGGGGATTTTAGAGGTTTTTCTATAGTTTTTCTCTCTCTCTCTCTCGTTTCCTTCCCACTTGCTCTCCGGCTCCTTCTCGCTCTCCCGCTCTCTCTTTCTTTCCCGCTCACTCTCCCGTTCCCACTCCCACTCGCTCAACCGTTCCCGCTTGCTCTCCCAGTTCCACTCGCATTCCCTATCCAGCCCGCTCTTCCACTTCCACTTGTTCTCTCGCTTCCTTTCTCCCTTTCTTTCTTTCTTTCTTCTCACTCCTAACTTCTTCTGCCCATAAAATGTAAAATAGATTATAATGCTATGTCAAATTTTCTTAAAATTGGTCCAGTGGTTTGAAAATAGCAGGTGTAAACAGTTTTCATGCCATTGTGCCAAGCTAAGAAGAAGCATTTCTCTACAAAAAGACTATGGGAAAATTTGATTTGGATATTTTTAACCTGCTGCTAGCATTTTAATGATAAATAATACATACATTGTCAATTGCTGCTAGGATAGAATAATGTATTTATTCTATATTATTTTTTGGCCATTTTAGTCTAATTCGGAATTGAATTTTCAAAAATATTTTTTTGATTAAAGTTTTTCAAGTTCAAACATGTGTGATTTTTATAAAATATTTTTTTAGCTCATAACATCATTTAGCTTTATTAGGTGCTAAATTTGAAATTTGATTATATTAGTGATAACCAGCCAAAAGTTACAAATTATTTTTAATATCAACATAGTTAATTACTGTTTACACGAAGTTTTAATCTACATATATACGGACATTGGAAATTATGTATGTTGATAATTATAATAATAATAATAATAATAATAATGTGTTATTAACATGCCATAGTCAAACCAATTGAAGGCTAGACTCAAAGCCATGGGCAGTTGCCAGAGGTTAAATAGTAAGTTTTAAGCTGTAGTTTAAAAGAAGAAAAAGAATGGACAGACTTGATAAACAAGTTAACTTGCTTATTTTACTTTCAGGGCTAAAGCTGATGAAGAATATTCCAAATCCCTTTTCAAAATAATTAAATCAGTCACAACAACGGAAGAAAAAGGGCAAGTTTTTGTTTTGTTTTCATTATACAGAATATAATACGATGATATATTTTTGTAATCAATTAATTAAGAGTAATATGTCTTTACAAAGTAGATTTTTTTTTATATTAATTTTTTTCTGTTTTCAATCAATTTAAAGAAAAATCCTTGCATAATTAAGAAAAGAAAATTACTGCTTATTCTATATCAAGGTTTTTTTATGCGAAAGATTTGGAAATCTGTCTTCTGGGTTGAAAATTTGTTATTTTTTGTAAAACAGCAGTGACATAACGTTTGTTTATATGTATGTATGCATGCATGTGTGTATGTTTAAACTCTTTTCTATATCAAAAGTCTTGAAAAATGAATTTCAATTAGCTTACTATTTAGACCCTTTAACTTGACAAAGAAAGAAACCCACATCGGTTTATCAAGGGAGCAATCCCCCTTATGAGAAATATTAATGGTGCTTTTTCATGCTCATTATTAAATGTTATTATTAAATGTTTATTTATAATGCTCTTTTTAAAGTAAGTCACAAAATCGCGTCACGTCAAATCATAATGTTAAGAATAGAGTTCAGTCTTGAGCAACTTCCTGAAACTGCTGAGGTCTAACGCTGGATTCCTCAGGTCAGCAGATAGGTTGTTCCAAACAGCTGCACCAGCAACAGAAAATCCGCACCTGCCGAGGGATAACAGTGGATGAAAATTTCAGAAACTTACAACTAGCAAATTCTGAAAAAAATTTTTTTTATTCAAACTTCTAACTCAAAACCAAGATCATTTGTGTGAGGTGACAGTAGTAAGATCTATTGACAGGTTTTACCCCACTTTTCCAATCAAGTTGAAATTTTTAACACTAATGTAGATCTCAGTACTGCTTTGTTTTTTATGTCAAAAAATCAGTAAAATCTCATTCGTGTGGAAAGCTTTTGACCTTATGCAGAGTTGATAGATTTTATTCATGATTTTGTCGCTTTAATTTAACATTTAAATTTTTTAAATACTTTAAAAATAATCTAATTGATTTATAAATATAAACATTTAAACCTATGAAATTTCGGAAAAAAATCTATGAGGTTTAATCTCAGCTCTGTTTGTTCTTCAGGAAATTAATGGAAATTTGTTCCTTAGACTCTGTCCGCTTTTCGTTTCTTTGAACTGTCCATTCTTCAAAAACCCATTTAGGCCGAATACAGATCTAAAAATATCCGGGCTGAGAAAAAGTGTCTGTTGCCCTTAACATCCGCTATATATCTATATTTTAAGTTATTATAAATGACTGTCTGTATGTATGTTCTTTATGCATTGCTACACCATTCAGCCGGTCATAAGGAAATTTTTACACAACCTTGAGAGTCAATGGGAAAAAATGACTGAAAAAAAATTGAAATCAGTAACAAAATGAGCGGAGCGAAGCGAGATAGTGAGCGGAAAAGGGAATTTGAAAGTGAGCGGAAACGGGATCGGGAAAGCAAGCGGGGAAGGAACTGGAAAGCAAGCAGGAATGGAAAAGCAACTGAGGGCGAAAGCAAACGAGAATGGGAAATCGACCGGGAGCGGGAAAGTGCCGGGTACCCTGCTAGTATATATATTATATATATATTTATATATATATAATATATATATATAATATATATATAATATATATATATATATATCTATCTATATATATAAAAGAACATGTCCTGACTGACTGACTGACTGACTGACTGACTGACTGACTGACTGACTGACTGACTGACTGACTGACTGACTGACTGACTGACTGACAGATGACTGACTGATAATCAACGCCGAGCTCAAACGCCTCATCCTAGGAACGTGAAATTTGGAACTTATATTACTTTTATAGCGTTAACATCCGCTAAGAAAGGATTTTTGAAAATTTTGCTCCTGAGGGGAAAAAACTGGAAAACAAACTTTTTTCTAAAAGAATTTTCTAAAATTTTTTTCTGAAATTTGGTATATAGATTCTTTTTGAAAAATAAAAAGATACGTGTTTCACCATTTTTTGAAAATTCGGTTTCCCGGACCTCAAATGTGGGTTGGAAAATTGGGTTATTTGGTTTTTAAAGTAGCTTCTACTCAAAAACTGTTAATGCTACAAAAG
This sequence comes from Erpobdella octoculata, assembly GCA_963978895.1. Lineage (NCBI taxonomy): Eukaryota > Metazoa > Annelida > Clitellata > Hirudinida > Erpobdellidae > Erpobdella > Erpobdella octoculata. Next base: position 8,661,532 of record OZ022241.1, on the reverse strand, counting down.
TAAAAATTAGTATTTAGTTTCTACTCTAAAAATAAAGATATATGTGTTTCACCATTTTTTGAAATTTTGGTTTTCAGGACCTCAAATGTGGGGTGGAAAAAAGGTTTCTTTGGTTTTTAAAGTAACTGCTACTCAAAAACTGTGAATGCTACAGATGTCAAAATTAGTATTTAGTATTTACTCAAAAAATTATGATATAAGTGTTTCAACATTTTTTTAAAAATTTGGTTTCCAGGACATCAAATGTGGGGTGGAAAAAAGGGTTATTTGATTTTAAAATAACTGCTACTCAAAAACTGTAAGTGCTACAAATGTAAAAATTAGTATTTTGAAGTTTTGTGCCGGTTAAAAGTAGCTAAGTTCAGTTTATCACCGGCCGGGCCAAGCCGTTATTTTAGAGTCTTCACACGGGCCAGGCCAAACCTTAAATCAAAGTGGAACGGGCCGAGGTTTTTCACCAAGTATATAGATATTTTAGTGATTTTAGGGTCTTCAGTGTGGCCGGGCCAAACCTGAAGTCAAGGTGGGACGGGCCGAAGTTTTTCATCAAGTATATAGAACTTCTAAGCCTGTAAGAATAGGCCGGGCCTAATTCAGACGGGCTGTGCCGGGCCAGGAGTTTGGGTTTTTAAAACGGGCTGGGCTAAGTTGTCGACGGGCCGAGCCGAGACCTAAAAAATTGATCTCTACTATGGATGCACGGTTCAAACTCTCTAATTTCATGCGAGCGAAGCCGCTACGGGCACTGCTAGTATATATATAAAAGAACATGTCCTGACTGACTGATAATCAACGCCGAGCTCAAACGCCTCATCCTAGGAACGTGAAATTTGGAACTTATGTTACTTTTATTGCGTAAGCATCCATTAAGAAAGGATTTTTGAAAATTTTGCTCCTGAGGGGAAGAAACTGGAAAACAAACTTTTTTCTAAAACAATGTATATCTCAAAAACCAAAAATGAGGAGATTTTAAAATTTGGTATATGGATTCTTCTTGAAAAATAAAAAAATACTTGTTTCACCATTTTTTGAAAATTCGGTTTCCCGGACCTCAAATGTGGGTTGGAAAATTGGGTTATTTGGTTTTTAAAGTAGCTGCTACTCAAAAACTGTGAATGCTACAGGAGTAAAAATTAGTATTTAGTTTCTACTCCAAAAATAATGAAATAGGTGTTTTAGCATTTTTTGAAAATTTGGTTTCCAGGACTTCAAATGTGGGGTGGAAAATAGGGTTATTTGTTTTTTAAAGTAACTGCTACTCAGCAACTGTAATTGCTACAGATGTAAAAATTAATACTTAGTATCTACTCAAAAAAAAATGATATACATGTTTCACCGTGTTTTAAAAGTTTGGTTTCCATGACTTCAAATGTGGGGTCAAAATAAGGGTTATTTGATTTTAAAATAACAACTGCAAGCATTACAGATGTAAAACTTAGTATTTTGAGGTTTTGTGCCGGTTAAAAGTAGCTGAGTCCAGTTTATCACCGGTCGGCCCAAGCCGTTATCTTAGGGTCTTTTTACGGCCCAGGCTAAACCTTAAATCAAGGTGTTACGGGCCGAGGTTTTTCACTAAGCATATAGACATTTGAGTGATTTTAGGGTCTTCAGACGGGCCGGGCCAAACCTGAAGTCATGGTGGGACGGGCCGAAGTTTTTCATCAAGTATATAGAATTTCTAGGCCTGTAAAAACGGGCCAGGCCCAAATTAGACGGGCCGTGCCGGGCCAGGAATTTTGGTTTTGAAACAGGCTGGGCCAAGTTGTCGACGGGCCGAGCCGACACCTATGGATGCACTGTTCAAATTCTCTAATTTCATGCGAGCGAATCCGCTACGGGCACGGCTAGTATATATATATATATATATATATATATATATATATATTAGGGCTGTTAATGATTAATTTAATTTTAATAGTTAATTTTTGAAAAATTAACGATTAATTAATAGTTAATTTCGATTAAATCCAAAAATTAATTTTATAGTGTCATAAGTAACATTTATTAAACACTAGCGGAGTGCCCGGCGTTGCCCGGGGTTTTTAGAGGTTTTTCTAGTGTTTGTCTCTCTCGCTCAGGTTTCTTCTCCGGTTGCTTTCCCGCTCCCGTTTGCTTTCCCGTTCTCGGTAGCTTTTCCGTTCCTGGCCGCTTTCTCGCTTCCGGTCGCTTTTCCGCTCCAATTTGCTCTCCCGTTCCCGGTCGCTTTCCCGTTCCCGCTTGCTCTCCCGTTCTCGCTCATGCTTGCTCTCTCATTCCCGTTCTCGCTCATGCTTGCTCTCTCATTCCCGTTCTCGCACGTGCTCATTTTCTCTTTTTCATTCTTTCCTAACTTCTTTTAGCCCATAAAACATAAAATAGATTTGGCTAAATCTTGCTTGAAGCTTTCAAACGTTGTTACGTAACCTAAATTTGAATTTTATTACGCAATTACCGATTTTGAATTTTATTACTCACCCCCGAATATATATATATATATATTATATAGTTCCCGCTCGCTCACCCGCTCCGCTCATTTTGTGACGGATTTCAATTTTTTTTCTCTATATTTGATTCCCCTTGACTCTCAAAGTTGTGTGAAAATTTCATTATGATCGGATGAATGGTGTAGCAATGCATAAAGGACATACATACATACATACATACAAACATTCATTTTTATATATTATAGATACTTATCGAAAATCGAAATAACACTGAAAAGTCTCCTTTATATGCCATCTTTTAACCAACTACGCAAACAGACAAGTTGACATTATTTGGTCCAATTGATGAGCGTGTCATATTGACAATATAACCAGCCGAGCTGAACAATCGTTCACATGGAACTGAGGTAGCTGGTATGCACAAAATGGTCTTGCCAAGGAATGACAATGTCGGATATCGGTGTACATTAAGTTTCCACCATTGTAGAGGGTCAATGGATTCAAGAACTTTCATCTCCATTTTATAACGCAGTAATTCATCAGAAGAGTTATTGTCATTTTGAATTAATCGGTAATTTTTTTAAAGATTAATCGATTAATTAATCGTTAAATTTAGCAGCCCTAATATATATGTATGCATTTGAATTTTGAACACAAACTTGTTTTTATATTTTTCAATTAGGTCAGTCATAGAAGGATTTGAATGTCTGAAGAGTGAAACAGAGAAAATTGCTCAACAGTTTGCTGATTCATCTGCTGCTCTTGCAAACATTGCAACCAAGGTTTACGAATATCATAAAAACCAAAAAGAAGAACGAAAAAAAGTATATTATTTGTTTCATTATTATTAACCTAGTTCATTATTAAAATGACTATATAACAATATATATATATATATATATATATATATATATATATATATATATATATATATATATATATATATATATATATATATATATATATATATATATATATATATATATATATATATATATATATATATATATATATATTAAAATTTGGTTAAAAGATGACATATAAAGGAGACTTTTCAGTGTTATTTCGATTTTCGACAAGTATGTTTAATAAATGTTACTTATGACACTATAAAATTAATTTTGGATTTAATCGAAATTAACTATTAATTAATCGTTAATTTTTCAAAAGTTAACTATTAAAATTAAATTAATCGTTAACAGCCCTAATATATATATATATATGTATAGACTATATAATAACTTGCAGCTTGAAGAGCAAATTAGCGCCATAGCGAAAGAAAAATCAAGTCAGTACAGGAAAACACTAGATGTATGTGATTGATTATTTAAATCTGAGAATGGTGATGAATCTCATGGGTCCGTTATTATTTTCATTTCAGGCCAAACGGAATTATGATCAAAGATCTCAGGAACATGAAACAGCTATCGGTTTACTTAACCAGGCAAAAGCCAATGAACATGCATGCACAGCAAAAGAGTTTAACAAGGTATTTATGATGTATCCTCGCTTGTTGTTGTTTTGAAAAATGACCTTTTTCTAGCTCTGTTTTTTAAATGCTTTCATTCAACTTTTCAATCTGTTTGCCGACAAGGATCAAATTCCTAAAAGGAAATTTTGACCACTTCCTGTCTAACTAGAGCTCTGATACTTCCTGGATATACTTATGCTGGCAGACAATGCATTTACATTGCATATGCAAGTATAAACAATGGCCCACTAAAAGCATAATAGCCTATTTCAAATTAAAAGTTTCGGTTTAAGTCGGTTGTGATAAAAAGGAAAGGAAATAATTTGTTTTTAATTTATTTTATAAAGTTACTTATTTTGTTTTTTTTCTTTATCATCAACAGGTGAATCTTTTGAAATTATTCTGCAATTTTTTTAAAAATTATTTTTAGGTTGTATCGAGAGCAACATGTGCAGAGCAGGAACGTGCCAAAGCAGGTAATTTTTTCTTTCGGTGAAGTTTTGTTTTCCTGCTCCGATGATGATTTTATAGATGTGCTTCTTTTAAGTTATCAATTTTTAATGATTTTTTAATTTAAGTTTATTTTTTTAATTCAATTACAGAGTCAGCATACAGAGACTTTCTACACAGGTTAGATGAAATCAGAATCACTTGGGAGAAGGAAATGCTGCGATTTTGTCAAGTAATATTTAAATTAATTTTACACTTATAATATCAATCAAATATTGTTGAAAATTTGTATATATTTGTTAAACAAATTCATTTTGTTAATTTATTATCAATATATTTCCTTGAAAGAGTTGTGAAAAATTTGATGAATCGAGATTGACGTTTTTGAGAGAGCATATGTGGATTTACTGCAACACAATCTCAACCAATTGTGTGGAAGTTGACCAGGTTTATATAGGATATTGATTTTTTTAAATGCATTCCTAAGGAAAATGACACTGACACATACACACACATACACAGATACACTCAGACACACCTATGCATGCAGATACACTCAGACACACCTATGCATGCAGATACACACAGACACGTCTACACAGATACAATTATATACAAAACACAACTTCTACACAGATACACTCTCATACACCCACAGACAAATACGCTTACACAGATAAACAAACATACGCCTACTCAGATAAACGCTGTAAAGCATATGATGCAATTTAAATTGTAAATGTATACAAATAATAATTGTACATGTATCTGCATAATAAGGATAGATTAGTTATGCTAGTTAATGTAGATAATGTTAACGATAATAAGCTGACATTTGAACACACAGCGTGAGAGTTTTGCATGAACATTAATATTAATTAATTTTATATCGCACAAAATATTCATATTAGCCTATTCGTTATTAGAAATGCGAAAACGTCAGAAAATCTCTGGAGAAAATAAACATCGGTTCAGACATGGCGTCGTTCGTGGCAAAGAGTCGAACTGGTTCCGACAAACCAGGTTAGTCAAATGTTGTGGGTCAGCAAAGTAGCCTTTTTTTAAACTGGAAAACTTCTATGCTCTCCCCAAATTCGGCCAGTACTCTCATGCTCTACAAAACTGATAAAGCCAACTAAAACATTTTTTCTCTTTCATACCAATTGAAGTCTATCAGAAACGCTTTCTTTGTTATCATTAGAGGTGTGCGTGGGGACGACTTTTCGTTCCCATTCCCGCGAATGTCATCCCCATCCCCATCCATCCCCACCCATCCCCGCAGTGTTTCATCCCCATCCCCAACCATCCCCGCAGTCTTCCAATCTTTTATCCCCATCCCCATCCATCCCCGCGCTGTTCATCCCCATTTTTAATCAATTCTGTACTAGTCATTATTTTTCCGTACATTATTTCAATGCAACTATAACTTATGTGTTGAGTGTTGATATATAGAATTGCAATAACACCGTAATAGGACTCAATACAATTTATTTATTTAAGTCCATGACCATGACTAAATAAAAGTCTATCAATGTTTTTCCACCTAGCTCAGTTCTTCGATCACTAATGGTTAACGCACCCATAGAGAATGCTCTCTCAGAAGAGGTGCTAGCTGCTAGCACACTCAAAATAATCCTTGCCACTTGAGACAGTTTTGGCCATTTCTTTTCCAAAAAACTCAGCAAATCACCTTGTGCACCTTCATCGTTGAATGCCAAATAGTCAGCAACCTTATAAAAATAATTATTAACATTGTGAAACTAGTTGCTCATATAAGCATAATTAATTAATAACAATGAACAAGCTTAATTATAAGTTATTACTGAAGTCTAAGAAACTTTTCATGCTTTTAATATAAAGACTGTTTAATGACAAAACCTCATTCGAAACTGAGCTTTTTGAATTTGTAGACTACAAGTTTGCATAAAAGTTGTCTTCATGTTTTCATTTTTTACTAGTTGATGTTATATGAAGTCATCTTGTGGCACTTGTGGGCTCAGAATGTAGTGTTACATCATGAATGAGCTTTAATAGATCTCTAACAAAATTAAAAAAATTCAGTTTTATGTAAAACCTAATGTGAAAGCAAATTAATCAAACCTTTAATTGCAGTTTCTCGCATTGCTTTTCACCGGGGTTATAGAGTGAAATGTAAAGGCGAATGTTGCAGCTAATTTTTTATCTTTAGCCTTTTCCATATTTAAATAAAAATTTGAACTAGGACTTTGGAAATTTAACAAATAATGCAACCCATGACTTTAAAACTTTCGGTAAAACAACAGTGCGTTGCAAAGATTAAAAAACATAAACAATGATATATGCATGACTCTATACATTTGCAGTGAATTGGAAACAATTTTGTTTTATAAAAAACTTATTTTTGCAGTGATACCGCAAAAACTCGTCCTCATCTCCGCGGTAGTCCCGCAACGTTTGGTTCCATCCCCGCAACTTCATCCCCATTACCGCGGTATCCCCACCTCATTCGTCTCCATTTCCGCGGTAATACCGCAAAATCCGCGGTAATCCCGCTGTCCCCACTACCGTGCACACCTCTAGTTATCATTAGTAGTTAGTAGTTGCTATTTCTAACAAGTCAAAATATTTAACTAACTGATGTTTGCAATATTTTACAAACCCGGTTTTCCATTTGAAGCAAATTTGATTGAGTTTTTCTGTAACTTTTATAGAACCCTTGAAGTTTGAACAATACAGATCATCTGTGCCTCACAACAGAGCCTAAGTAAGTTGAAACCAATCCCTAGTAATCCAATGTATCAATCTTAAAAACTTTTATAACTATTATTTTCTTGCATTTCAGTGAAAAAGTGTGCCATTGAAGAATCAGTCTTGTACAAAAACAAAAACTTGAAAGATTTTACACGAATTGGTATATTTGGGACCCACTTACTGTTCTTCTTCGTCACGCAATCAACCTAATTTATCGACTGTGATATTGGTATTCTGTGAAGACTTTGTTGGTCCTTTTATTTGTTGCTTTTACAAAATCCAATCGTGCTGCCATTTCTTCTCCAAGCAATCTGACATATTCTCATTTAATTGCTCAAAAAGTCTTTTCTTTTTTTGTTTTAAATGTTGCTTTAATGACAGATTTGTTTGTATAGAACTTTATTTTGGAATTGAACTAATGCTTGACAATAATGAATTTATGTAACTAACTACCATTCACACCTGGGCAGGTGTGTTTATTACTAATTTAGAAAAGCATTAGTCATCTTCGTAATTTGGTTTAATTCACAGGTAACTTTCTAATTCCTTTCAACTGTTTTGTGTTAGGTAGTTAAGTGTTTTACTGTAAATATAGTTACTGATTCTATCAGTTTATAAGAAGTAATCTCAACTGCCTGAGATCTATACTATCCTTCAAACCATGCAAATGATAGTTGAACACAATGCTTTGATGTCACGTTGTTGCCTTATTACTGTTGTTGCTCATCATTTGCAGTTATCATTCTTTATTTTTGTTATCTTTCATTTTTAGTAAATTTATTTTTTGTTTTGTTAATTCAATTTGTACATAACAGGGTACACTGTAGGACTTCGTTTTTTTTAACTTAACAAAGTCTTGTTTTAAGCAAGGAGAGAGAATAATTACTTCTTTGTTTCTTGTTGTACAAAATCGGAACTATCGAGTCATTTAGGCTGACATTTATTGAATCTTAATTTTCACTCACACAGAGAACAAAGTATCAAACTGAAAAAAAATTGGCTAAAAAAATACAGAGATGTACCACCAACCAACCAACCAACCAATCAACTGAAAAAAAACAGCTCAAATAGATGCGATGTTTGATTCAATAACATTACACTTTCACACCAGTCAGTCCACAACAGGAAATCTTAGACCCATACATACATACATACACACATACAAGTATACACAACATCTCATTTCATTAGATTGGAAAGTTTGCTCCAGGGTAACAAATAGTACTAGAGACTTGCTATCCTAAAATGGGGAAAAAATCCCTTTAGGCTATTAAAAACAGACAGGCCACTGTTTGGCAAGTTAGCAGATGAGGTCATAAGCCAATGCACGGACTGATATTTTTCTGATCAATCTGTATTGCAGCACTGAGGTATGTTGTCATTGTCCTTGATAAGTTTTTCAAAAAATGTATACGACGGTGTCCCTCAAGGCATGAACCTCTTTAAGAGTCATTCATCTAGTTATTACAGCCAAGACCAAAGAAGCCGTTACGACTGGCACATCACAGCTGATAATCTCTACATGAATTTTGCAAAATATACAGTTAGTTACTTTTGCTACTAGACCTGACCAACATAAACACACACAGACAACAACAATAAAGGTGGTCAGCCCCAAGGGCTCAAGCCCGCATATGAGCAAATAGTACACACACGTACATACATATGTGTCTTTTACAGAAATGAGAGGTAGGAGATGGAGATATGAAGACACAAAATTGTGAAATGCACAGTCACACACAGGCAGACCAACAGACCAAAAGAATGGTCACGCAATTGAATAAATATGACAGATATAACAAACTTCAATTTTCATTTTTTTAGACATAACTGAGCAGAAAACAGCTTATATAGATAATAATAAAGAAAGAGCATGAACACAATCAAAGATTCAGTGACCAAGAAGAAAGTTGTGTGGAATAGCAGGTAACGTACGAGACGTGAAGCAACAAAGCAAGAGTGGCAAGAAAATTTATCAAAACAAATAACAAACATTTTACCAATTGTTGTTCAATGTCAACAAAAATGCTAACAAACTCTCGTGACAACCTACGACTGCTGAAATGCGGTGATGCATACCCCTAAAAACGAAGGCAGAAGATGAATAAAACAATTTTGAACCCTGTCAAATAAGTAAGCAAGCAGCACATAAGCAATCATACAGACAACGAAGGGCTCTACCAATTGTTAACTCAGCATTGTCCTAGGAGACAAGATGAATTGAGCTGAGCAGTTTCTAATACTAATAACCAGTGCTGGAGGAACTTTCTCTTCAACGCGAAACAAATTTTTTAGAGATGTCGTCATTCTGAATCACAGGTCAAAAAAATTACTGGTTATATATATATATATATATATATTTACAGTACAAGAGAAGCAACTGTACTTTTTCGACCAGGGACAAATAAAAATCACTATTTAAGTTATTAAATAATTATATATATATATATATATATATATATATATATAGTGAACAAAATAATTAAACATTTGTAGACAAAACTTGGGATTTTCCCACAGTAAACAGGAGACATCATCAGTTGACAAATACAATGTCATTACAAAAGACTCCTAAGAATGCATAAAACAGTGTGGATTATTCTGACAACACACACACACATCCAACCTACTCAAATTTACTTCTTTGTATTATAAAATGTTATCTACATAATACTGCTAGTAGTGCTGTATCTTACACACAGAACACAAACAAACAAACACACACACACACACACACACACCAACCAGGAATTATAATCACAAACCTTAACCCACAGTAGTGAAAAATTAAATCTCAACATAAACATGATTTTCTAAAAACCTGAAAAAGAGAAACAAATCACAAAAAGTAAACAAAAACAAAAAAAAAAGAAATTTACCACACATGAGAAAAATCAATTTAAAACACTACATCAGTCAGAGAGTTAGGTAAAAGCAAATAATCAGAAAAGAATGAAAAAAAGAACAGAAAATTACTCAGTGGTGAAGAAACAGAGAGAGGAAAAAGTGACATGTACTTGATTGACAAGATGATGAAGACAACAGACAGTGACCATAGACGTTAAATTAATTGATTTTTTTCTCTATTTTCGTAGTAGAAGATGCATCAAGACTGATCCAGCGTCGAAATTGCAGTCAGCCGAGAAGTGCTTTTGAGAAAGGAATCGGGCGAGCATATTATGATGGGGGAGATGAGATGATGAGGAGAAGAGAGAGGCTGCTGTAAAATCTGGGGAGGCGTTGAAGATAGAGGGGGAGAGGAAAGGGGCGAACCGTAGGGAGAAGAGAGTTGACAAGATTGAACAAGAGAGAGTAATTGGGGGTGGTGATGACTTTGAATGTGGATTTGCTTCGGGATTTGTAGTACTGGAGTAGGCTTGCTCTGCTGTTGCTGTAACAACTTCAAAGTCTCCAGCTGGTGTTCTTCGTCCGAGAGACTGTGGTGCAGTAACTGACGGCTTACGGCCTGCGGATTTTTCTGTAGACCGGAAAGAGATACTTGTTGGTGTTGTGGAGAAGAAAGAGAGGATTGTTGTTGTTGTTGGGAAGAGAGAGTGTTATCAGGATCCCCTTCAAGATGTCTAATCGCCTCCACGATGGTCTCCAAGTTCCGCCGCGACATGGAACAAGTAACGAGTTTGTTGGTGTCGACCGTAGATGTACTTGTGTCTTCGTATTCTTTTAAATCCTGATTCAACAAAAAAGTAAAACTTCAACAAAACCATAGAAATTACGTAGCATAGATTATCTTCTTTAAAATAAAGATGATTTAAGTACCAAGGTCAGAAGTTCAAAATTGAAAGTTAAATATAGTGGTGAGTTACAAGACAGATGGTCACTACATGACAGATGATCACTACATGACAGATGATCACTACAGGACAGATTATCACAACAGGACAGATGATCACTACAGGACAGATGATCACTACAGGACAGATGATCACTACAGGACAGATGATCACTACAGGACAGATGATCACTACAGGACAGATGATCACTACAGGACAGATGATCACTACAGGACAGATGATCACTACAGGACAGATGGTCACTAAAGATCAGTGACAGATGAGAAAGCCAGCTCACATCTCCAATTATCAACAAGCAATGTTTTTTCATTAAAAAACCTTTATGAGTCTCAATTTGAATTTTTTTCTCAATTAACCATTGAAGTTTGTACTAAAATAACCTTAGCACACTTAATTAAAACTATGGAGGCGAAAAGATGAGCCTATAAAAAAGTATTTTATTCATTGAAAATAAACTGATGCTCAAAAATATTCTTAATAAAGTTTGAAACGATTCAATTTTCTTAATATATATATATATATATATATATATATATATATATATATATATATATATATATATATATATATATATATATATATATATATATATATATATATATATATATATATATATATATATATATAATTATTACACTTTTTAGGTATAAAAGTTTTTCTTAGCAAAACCAAATGAAATATTAACAAATTGACTTTAGATAACACAGTCTCATGGCTCAACCATCACAGCTTAACCATCATGCAAACAAAAAGAAAATTGGGACTATTTTATTCTACTGATTAGCACATCATCTCAACATAGTCTCAGACAGATGACAGCACACCTGAAAAATACAGGTGTCAGTACAATACCTTGATGGCTTGTTTTACCTCCCACGTGGCTTGTGGCTGACAGCAGTCAACAAATCCAAGCCACCTAACAGCTAGCAGTCTCAAAGTAGGCATTCATTATTATAATAAGGACTCAAGAGTTTTATGAATGAAATATTTCTGAACCAAAATTCAACCACCCACCAGCATACTTTGAAACATTTATGAATCTCCTACAGAATTTCAGGAATTTCAAAGGCTTGTAAAAATAAAAATGTTAACTATGATTTTAATTATTATCATTAATTTTTAATAATAACTTTTACACTTAATTATACATAACCAAAAATCTATAGATAAAAATAATTTGAAGATTGTATGCATGCACTTAATAGAGCAGCTTTCCATAATAATAATAATTAATCAATTAAAATATTAATTATTTAGAACATAATTCTATAATAATAATAATAATAATAATTAATTAAAATATTAATTATTTAGAACACTCCACAGGCAATTAATTTCCAAAACATTTAATTCAAACATTGCCAGCAGCCTATCAATGTCACCAAAATTTATTTAGAGTCATTTTATAATTTGTGATAATAGATTTAAAAAGTTTATAGATCCCAAAATAAGATTTCAAGTGTAATAAAACAAACAAATGTTCACCTCAACAACTTCTGGTTGATCGAGGACTGACTCTACAGTTTCGCAGCTCTTTTGCAAAACGTTCGTAGAAGAATTCTTTGTCGTCTTTGAGGAAGAAGGAGATTGAACGACTGTTGTTGGTAGCGTTGTTGTTGTTGTTGAAAAAGAAGAAGCAGAAGAATTTCTGAGAGCAGCTTTGATACTGTCCAGTTGCCTTTCACAAGAAAGCCTCCTTCTTCGCTCGTCGTCCAGCTGAACCCTCAACTCTCTGGCCAGCCTCTCCACCTTTCCGAGAAGTTCCATGTTGCCCGACTGGAACAGATCCAGCTCCGAGTCGACGCATTCCATTCCTCTTTTCCTCTTGGCCAGCCTGCCGTCGACGTCATCCAACAGCTGCATCAGCCTGGCATTTTGATTGATCAAACTCAACTTTTCTGTTTCCAGCTTCGTGATGTAGTCAACAGCTTGGTGGAGAATGACCGACTGAAGATTTTAAAATTTAAATGTCACGGCGTATTATATTGGTCACGAAAAAAACTCAATTATCACAAACAAAAAATAAGAATCTACTATTATTTGCTTATAAGTAAAAGACAAGTACTGGGAAAATAATTATTTGATCTTTCCTGATTAAATACGTAAACACATTTGAAAACAATTTAAATTAAAAATAAAATGAAAAGGATTCTTTATTTCTTGGGTCCATGAACCCGAATGCCAAAGTTCGAAAGACAAAAAAAATTCAGGAAGTGAAAGTTGTTATGACAACAAGGTGTGAGTGTCAGCAGAAATAACAGCAGACTAAACTCACAGTGAAACTCACCTGTGAGTAATATTTGAAAAATGAGAAGAATTCATTTATTCTATCAATCAGCTGGGACCAGCCAGCTGAGAGAAGAATAGAAGAGCAATTTGTGAATGAATGAAACAAACAAACAGAGGCCTACATGCAGCAGTAAGAGGCCATTCATCTATCTGCATAGGCCAAGCCAAGTTTATTAGACTGCTTGCTGGTAGTTATACTTTGAAAATAATGATAATAATGAACTGATGAGGTTTTCTTAGTAATTAAATAAAGAAAAGGAAGGAAAATAAGTGAAATTTTAAAAATGATTCATAATTAGAAAAGTCTATTTTTATCTTCTGTTTCTGCTTGCTTTTAATAATATATTATTTTATATCTGTGAAAACTGCCACGGTTTAAATTTGTAACATCACTACTATCATCTTGAAGCTGATGAGGTCGATAATGAGTACTGATCATTATCATATTAGTTCTCATTATCATATCAGTTCTAATTACTGACCTCATAACCTTCAACATCCAGTCTGTCTGCAAAAAAATACATAAGCAGACACAACAGAATGAGACCAACCAAAAGATGCATTTCTTAGATAAAGAAACCAAATGAACTTCAGAAAAAATTTTAGCTGTTCAAGACTGTAGATAAGCTGCAAGCTTTCTTAACTATTAGAAACCTGGTTTTTCCAGCCACCCTGCATAAATTAATACTATGATTTTAAAACTTACTTCAGTAACATAAAAAACAACCATTTTTTAGAAGAGCAAATATCTTGAAGAAGACTAAATTTATTCAACAAAGCCCCTTATAAAATGCATTTTTACCATCTTTTGACTATTTTTAGGCAAAATATTATAAATATTATGCAAATGTTGAGATTAAAAAAGCAAGGGAAAAAATTGGTTGGTTTAAATTTCCAATGAGGGAAATGATGTCTCTAGTCTATAAATACGTCATTAGCTAAAGCAGATAACAAGTTTCCCATTTTCTCCGCCCCCCTGGTGTGATTTAAATCAATCAACCACGACTCAACAAAGCAAAATTTTTATAACAAAAACATAACAATTTTGGTGTAACTATTAAACTTCAGAGAAGCAATAAACAACTTGGGAAATTATGCTATCTATAATGAACCATCAGAACCCAGAAATGAATATTTAAATATTAGAAACTAAGAATATTTGATTCACAACAACAGATCTTGCCAACATGCATGCATGCATTCGTGAAACAATAAAATACTTCAAATGAAACTCTAACCGGTATCGCCACAAACAATTCCATAATTTGATAGAAAAAATTTAAACACCACATATCAACAAACATTATACATTTACGTCATGGTATAGCATCCTGAATTATTTTATGTTTCAATAAATTAATTTTCACATGTTCTTGTACCACCCCCTCCCTGAAGGGGGAAAAGGTGATAAGGGAAAGGTTTGTAACAAAACAAGTGCTTATATTTTCCAACTATTCAGCCATAGAAGTAATGTTATTTCATTGTTATTTCATATCAGAATTAACTCAGGACGCTACACCGGATTACCTATATAACTAACTACCTTGCTTCTCTTATCATCTTCAGTGTCAGGCAAAAGTGCTTTGAGTTGTTGGAAACCGCTATTAATGCTCTGCATGCGTCTCCTTTCATTGCTGTTAGCGATTTCACGTCTTGTTTTCTTGTCTCTCTCCAGGGACAATCTAGAGGTCTTCTCTCTATAAATAAAAACAATTATAATAATCAGTTCAATCTGAAAGCAATGCCAGTTTTAAATTTAAAAAAATCAATAACCACTGGTGGTATATTTCTAGAATTTAACAGATTCAATAAATTATGTTAAGTTTAAAACAATTGTATTTAATTAAGTAATTCATCACTGTACGAGATGAATTCAAATAAAAAATAATCTATAGTTTCTTGATAAAATAACTTAAATAAGCTGTAGTTTAAGTTTAAATTTTTAATCAAATAATCAAAAGTGATTGAATGAAATGAACATATATCAAGTTCTTGAGAATAGTTTATAATTTTATACATATTGGATCAAATTATATGCAATGAGATAACTGTTAATACATTAAAAAATCAAGTCTAAAACAATAAAAGCCAATTTCATGGGAAACAACCAATAAATATTATACATGGGAAAGATATTTTAATTGACTGCACTAAAATTTGATTAAAAACAAATAAAATACAGATTATAAAAAACCAAAATACAAAAAACAAACTCAAATTATTAAAAAAATAACATTAGTTAAAATGAAGAATCTGGTTATATCGAGAGAATCGACACTTTCAGTCTAGACATGACCCGCATACATAGAGCAGACTGTAGGAGAGCATGTTGTCTGGGGTACGTGAGTAATCAGCTGTAGGCTTGTCGATCATGTAACAACGAAAATCACATGAAAACATGACGATAGAAAAATTGAAATCAATAAAAGACATTTGCTAAATAAGAAAGAAACAATTTACGATGTCACAATCAAAGTACGAGATCATAAAATAAAGAAATTGAAGAAACAATATGACCGACGCCACCTTCCATACCGAATGTATGCAAGCAGCTGTGGAACTAAACATACCTAGCAAGACCGCCCATCTGTCCAGTCGTCAAAAAACGAAATTCGCGGTAGTTTTCAACCTTTTCAGATCCTTTTTGATAAACTGTCATAATCCAGACAATTGACCCTTCCAACGAATCCAAAATTACACACAAACCGGGCGGGAGAACGGCCAGAATGTACAACTTTATGCGCCAAAATTTACTACTACAAGCAGCGACAATGAGTATTAACACAATCAATGGCAGCCAATTTACAACCTCCGACGCTTGTGATCAATCCGTTGCCGCGCGTTGAAAAGCAGGAACTATTTTACAATGTAAAAACTATTCTGCAAGTTCGTTTACTAATTTTTTAGTTACGACATATTTATCTAAATGTTAAAACAAGATTTTAAATTATTTTTAAGCGTTAAATAATTTCTAGATGTTTATCCGTAAAACTGAAGACTAGTAGTTTCACGCTGATTAATAATTAGACCAAATCCTCAACAACCATTGGTAAATATACAAATGACTGTCTGTTTGTCTGTCCGTTATACAAATCCAAACCGCTGGTCCCATTTTAACAACATTTTGCATTGAGGTAGATCTTAAAGAGGGAAAAAAGATAGGGTAGATTTCAATTAAAATTTTTTTAATTATTTTTAAGGATCAAACAACTTTCCAGACCAAAAATGCCTATATACGAACATCAAAGGTTATTGCTTAACAACATTCAAATTTAGTTTACGTAACAAAGTTTGAAAGTTTCAAGCAACTTTTACCAAAATTATTTTACGTTTTATGGAAAAAAAATGAGAAAGAAGAGGAAGAAAGAAAAAAAGCGGGAGCGGGAGAGCGAGCGGGAACGGGAGAGCGAGTGGGAACGGGAGCGGGAAAGCGAGTGCGAGCAGAAACGGGAACGGGAAAGCGAGTGCGAGCAGAAACGGGAAGCGAGTGAGAGCGGAAACGGGAGAGCAAGCAAGGGCGGAAACGGGAGAGCAAGCAAGGGCGGAAAAGTGACCGGGAAAAGGAGAGGAAGCAGGAGAGCGAAAAGGAGCGAGCGAGAGCGATTGAGCAAGCTGAAAAGGAATCGGAAGCGGGAAAAAGAGAGACAAAGCGAGCAGTGCCGAATCAGCCACGAAGCAATAGTAGCAAATGCTGCGAGCCCCGCGCATTTGGGGGCCCCGCGCACCAACGTTTTCTGACCATAAAAAGTATTATTTATATATTAGATTTAATCACAACTCACAATTACTAAGAAGAAAATTATTGCATCAAAATGATCAACGATAATTTTATTTTTCTAAGTATCTGCTGGTCAAACCAAAAATCATGTTTTGCACCGCACTACACGCAAGTTGGAAATACTGCTAAACAAAACGGGGAATTCCCTTTTTTTCCGTGCTAGTCGTAAGAACCCGACCGATTTGAAAAGGGTTATATTGACTACCAATCTATAAAGTCTAGTGCTAGCATATATCAATGTATATATCATTGGCTTAAACAGATGCTGTGAGCGGAGCGGGAAAACTACACTGCTCGGTGCCATGGTTCATTAATTTCGTGACTTTCCGCACATAACCACAAATAATGTGCAATCGTATAAAAACGGACACTTAAATGTAAGTTGCTGTGAGCACTAAGCTAGATTATGACATGATTCGACACGTGACTCCTAAAAAACGTCATAAGAATACAAAAATTACCAGCAGCGAGCCAATAGAGGCTTTATTAAAAGATATAATAAAATATTAAAAAAATCTTTTTTAAAATATCACGTTTTTGTGAACTAAAAAGAAGAAAATAAGAAGGAAACGGGAGCGAGAGAAAAACGATAGGAAAACCTTTAAAAACCCCGGGCAACGCCGGGTACCCTGCTAGTTTTTATATAATATATATTGATATAGACAAGCTTTGATTAGAATTTTTTTGGTTTAGTTTATTTAAAAAACCAACAGTATGAAATAAAAAATCAATAAAATGTGTTACTAAAATTGCTTATTCTAAATAAGCGATAACAGTTTCGTTAGGATAAAATTTAGAGTCTGCGAGTGTAACTTCTTCACAATTTCTCACATCGATAATTCTTTGTGGAGAGCTCGACAACTGAAACTTATTCCCTTTATAGCCATTTTCAACTTTAACAAACACGGCCATTTAAGAATTTGCTTTTTTCAGTCGGGGAATTTCAAAGCTATTTTAGATTTCAGGTTGCTTGCTGATCTTAAAAACATTTCATGCATCAGAGCGGGTTTCATGGTATCAGGAATAACAACTTCATTTTTTTGTTCAAACAAGTTTTCGTGTAATGAACGAGCATTTAACTCATCGCCACCTTATTTCACTTCAGTCCCAATACCAGCCAGCTTCAACTGTCTAATTTTTCTTGACACTAGAATGCCACACTCATTATCCTTATGGTTCAAACAGCTTTGCAAAAATTTGTTGGCATTCTCTACAAATGATTTGTCAAATGGTCCATTAAAATTTTCAATTGCTTTGCCAGTCAAAGGATTCAGAATGGCAACGTGCGGCAATGAATCGACTTTGTATAAGTGCATACATATACTGATACACCGCTGTACCTTGTTGCAAGTGAAGCCGGCCTGCCATAGAATAAAGTTTCGTTCAATCAGTTCTTTAACGTTGTTGTTCATCAATAGGTTTGAGCTTTGGATCTCATGTCCAAAAGTCTGGCTGTTGAACCTCTTCCAGAGGTAACAAATACATCTAGCATTGGATGGAGGTCGAGACCATATACAGCGTTGAGATGACCATTCATGTTCTGCACAAATTCACCATCTGGGAAGACCCATTGTTTGATACCCATGTTCCAAAGTCTGGCTGTTGAATCTCTTCCAGAGGTAACAAATACATCTAGCATGGGATGGAGATCGAGACCGTATACGGAATACGAAGATGAGGTGGCCATGATAGTTTCTAATAACTTTGTTGTACTCGGGATCCCAGCATTTAACTCGTTTGTCTTCACCGCATGAAAACAAATAAGGTTGTCTGACTCCGACGGCATGCTAAACGGGTTTAACAGAAGTTACCGCTTTTCGAGGAAAAAGAAGGTTAGTTTGGCCAATTTAGACAAGTCTTTGATTTTTCACATTATTAGTATCATGTGGGCTAGCAAGAGTACTAACAGTTAAATTGTCTTGGGCTGAAAATAAAATTCCAGGTTGCAGAATTTTGGCATTTTCTGACTGTTTAACATCTGCAACCGGTGTGTATACAGTGTGCAGTGTAAGTAATGCTTTCCAATTTTTGCTTTTTTGCCAGTGACTGTTTTACCTTTTGTTTTACCAAACCATATAAACTTTGAGATTTGATGTCAACTAAAAAAATTGACTTTGATGAAATGTAAACAAATAATGGAAGCGCTTCTGTTGACGTATATTTCGATAACTTAGATTTACATGATATTCTTTTAGCTTTTTGTATTCATCTATGGTGATATTATAAATGTGCAAAGTTTTGTTTTGACACAAGTTGTTTTAATATCTGGCCGACTCAAAAGAAAATGTACGAGTTTGGTCGTTTCCATAGTGAAACACCGCTGAACTTTGACAGACGATATCTCGGTAACTAAGATTTACAGAAATTTTTTATTTAGCTTTTTATATTTATCTATAGTGATATTATACTTGTGCAAAGTTTCGTTTTGAAAAATCTCTGGGCAAAGATGCAACTGCATTTTGATTTGCCGCTAGTAAATCTCTGCCCGCGTAACCGCGCTTTAATGCCCATTTCTAACACAAATTTCAAAATTTATAAATATATTTAAGCTTATTTAGTTACGCATAAATTATTCTTGTAATTTGTACAGAAACCGAAAATTGTTTCGGCTCCTGAAATGGTAGCAGCTCCGGAAGAAACGTTCAAGAAATTCCCGAATAAAGACCGCAGAAGCGTTGAGATTTGGGACGAAGTCCTTCGATTACTTGGCGTTCCAATCAGCCGTAAGCACTGTAAAAATGCAAGAGTATTTTACGGACGTGCATCAAAGAATTTTCAAGAAAACATTGACGATTGTTCTCAAAAATCAATCAATTCTGCGTCGGAGGGAGCCATTACCATGACAAGTTTCCTCGCCGAACATCATTCGACTGAGATTTTGCATGAAAGTACACCTGAAAATGCTTCTCCTGATGTTTGGAGAAAAACTATCGGCGGGTCATCCTATTTCACACTGAAAAAGGAAGAATGGAACTTTTTAAGGGGTTCTCAACAAGGAGCCTTTTTCAAAACGAATTGGATGGCCATTTTTCGGCCTTATTTGAAGAATTCGAACCCTTATTGTTGTTTGGCTTGCAAGTGGCACCGGGTGAAAGTGCAAGATTCCGATAGATTGGGTTTGTTGTTTAATGCCAGGGGAAGATGCACTTTTGAAGAATGTCCCATCAAATTTTCCATTAAAATTCCCGATGACGAAACGCTACAGGGGATTATTTGTTACTTTTCAGGGAGATGGAGATTTCATTGAGTGTAGGCATCGAAAAGGGGAACAACGGTGTCATTTCATTCGGGCTGGTGAGCGAGAAAAAATTGCCCAGTCGATGGGTAATAACACATTACCCCGAGAAAAAAATATAGAAGATCTTCAAAATATGGACAGTGACATATTCAATTCCGGTAATAGAGATGGAGCCCCGAATGCCCAGGTCCTGTGAAAAATTTGTAGCCAGTTTCAAAAAACAAAAAGAGGACATGAGCTGGAATTGCAGAGCTTGTTGGTTTTGAAGGAGAGCTGACTGCTGATGATGACCATGCATGCATCCAACGAGTGTCCGCCATCCCACTCGGCGTAATGCTATGGTCAAAAGCAAGCGTCAAAATGTTCCACGAGATATGCCGGACCAACAGAGTTTATCTAGACGCTACTGGAAGTATCGTAAAAAGACGAGAAGCTCCTTTTTACGTATACGAGCTTGTTGTACGCAATCCGATACAGCAGGAGGTCCCCCATTTCCAGTAGCGTCTTATTTAACATGCAGTCATACCACCGCCTCAGTTAAAGGTTTTTAAATGAGTTCAAGTGTGCCTATACAAACCGGTATGGATGGAAGAAAGACAAGCGACAGAGGCTCCTGATTTGTGACGGCTCCATTGTGATTTTAAGGGCATTATGCGACTCATTTTGTGACGCATGCCCCGAAATCATAATGGAGATCTATTACCGAATTGTCACTGGGGTAGCAACCGAGGACGACTTAACGACGCCTGTGATACACAGATGCCTGAGTCATATAATGAAAAATGCGAAAAACTTGTGCAAGAAGACATCATATTCTTCAACAAAACTTCCCCCATCTTCTTCAAGTTTTGATTTATTCTGCACATGCAGGCTTCCGTACGATGAAGATCATACAGAGAAAGCGGAAGATATGATTTCTTGCGACATTTGCAAGAAGTGGTTCCACCGCGGATGTGAGAAAGTAAAAAACACTGATTTTGATCGGAAAATGTTTAAATGCTCATCGTGTACAAATGGAAAAAATATTCAACTTGTGTAAATAAAACATTTTAGCACTCTAGCTTGAGTTTGTTACTTGTTTTTTATTATCCCGTTTATCTTAACTTGTGTTAAAACAAAACTTTGTACACTTATAATATGACCATAGATGATGTTTAAAAAATAAAAAACTTTTCCAGTAAATCTGAGTTTTTCCTTAAGTCGGCCTGATATTTAAACAGCTTAAGTATGCCTGCTATTAAAACAACTTGTGTCAAAACGAAATTTTGCACACTTTTAAAATCACTGTAGATGATGATAAAAAGTTTAAATAAAAAATCTTGTAAATCTCAGTTACCGAGATATCGTCTGTCAAAGTTCAGCGGTGTTTCACTATGGAAACGACCAAACTCGTACATTTTCTCCTGAGTCGGCCAGATATTAAAACAACTTGTGTCAAAACGACACTTTGCACACTTATTTGAACACCCTAGTTGAATAGTAAAAATGTAAAAATATTTTTCTGTAAATGTTAGTTACCGAGATATCGTCTGTCAAAGTTCAGCGGTGTTTCACTGTAGAGACGACCAAACTCGTACATTTTCTCCTGAGTCGGCCAGATATTAAAACAACTTGTGTCAAAACGACACTTTGCACACTTATTTGAACACCCTAGTTGAATAGTAAAAATGTAAAAATATTTTTCTGTAAATGTTAGTTACCGAGATATCGTCTGTCAAAGTTCAGCGGTGTTTCACTGTGGAGACGACCAAACTCGTACATTTTCTCCTGAGTCGGCCAGATATTAAAACAACTTGTGTCAAAACGACACTTTGCACATTTATAATATCACCATAGATGAATACAAAAAGCTGAAAGAGTATCATGTAAATCTATGTTATCGAAATATACGTCAACAGATTTAGGTACAGAAGTAGACGGTCTGTCTAAGAAGCGCTTCCATTACTTGTTTACATTTCATCAAAGTCAATTTTGTCGATAAATAACACTTGTGTCACAATTCTGTTTAAATATTTGATTATATAAAGTATATTTCTTCTATTACCGATACTTTTTCTTCTTAAAAAAATTAATTCATTTGAGCGTCTGCTAGCTTCACCCATACATTAAGAACGTGCCTGAAGTTAGCTCAGTGAGCCAAGTCGTTGGTATCTAACACGGAAAAATAAAAGTTCGTGCATTTGTGCCTAATATATATCAAAAAATTCTATATTTTATTTAAAAATTAATGGTATAAATTATTTTAAAATGCACGATAAATTGACCGAGTTATTAAACAAAAACAAACGAGCTTAGTTTCGGCCGCTCAGTGAGCCAATTAACACGGAAAAATAAAAGTTCGTGCATTCGTGCCTAATATATATAAAAAAATTATATATTTTATTTAAAAATTAATGGTATAAATTATTTTAAAATGCACAATAAATTGAGCAAATTATTAAACAAAAACAAACGAGCTTAGTTTCGGCCGCTCTGTGAGCCAATTAACACGGAAAATAAAAGTTCGTGCATTTGTGCCTAATATATATCAAACAATTCTATACTTTATAACAACTCCGCCTCGCTAATTGCGAGCCAGTCCCAAGCCTGGAGAAAGGAGGAGGGAAAAGTTATGATCCACAACAGGAAGTACTTAGCTGTTTCCTACATACAGACATTTCAGTCTTAAAACACATGGTGTAAAGGACTATAAACTATTATAAAAAAAAAAAAAAATACTTTATAACAAAATTAATGGTATAAATTATTTTAAAATGCACGATAAATTGACCCAGTTATTAAACAAAAACCAATAAGCTTAGTTTCGGTCGCTCAATGAGCCAATTAACACGGGAAAATCAAAGTTCGTGGATGTTTGCCTAAAATATATCAAAAGATTATATATTTTATAAAAAAATTAATGGTATAAATTATTTTAAAATGCACGATAAATTGACCGAGTTATTAAACAAAAACAAACGAGCTTAGTTTCGGCCGCTCAGTGAGCCAATCATAGATATCTATGGAGCTAATTAACACGGGAAAATAAAAGTTCGTGCATTTGTGCCTAATATATATCAAACAATTCTATACTTTATAACAAAACTAGCGGGGTTACCCGGCGTTGCCCGGGGTTTTTAGAGGTTTTTCTAATGTTTGTCTCTCTCGCTCCCGTTCCCTTCTCCACTTTCCCGTTTTCGTAGCGTTCCCGGTCGCTTTTCCGCTCTCGGTCGTTTTCCAGCTCCCGGTCGCTTTCCCGCTCAGAAGTTTTGTTATCTATTTTCTCTCTTGCTCGCGTTTCCTTCCATGCTTGCTCTCCCGATTCCAGTCGCTTTCCGCGTTCCCGGTCGCTTTCCGCGTTCCCGGTCGCTTTCCGCGTTCCCGGTCGCTTTCCGCGTTCCCGGTCGCTTTCCGCGTTCCCGGTCGCTTTCCCGTTCCCGGTCGCTTTCCCGTTCCCGGTCGCTTTCCCGTTCTCGGTCGCTTTCCCGTTCCCGATCGCTTTCCCGTTCCCGGTCGCTTTCCCGTTCCCGGTCGCTTTCCCGTTCCCGGTCGCTTTACCGTTCCCGGTCGCTTTTCCGTTCCCGGTCGCTTTCCTGTTCCCGCTCACGCTTGCTCTCTCGTTCCCGGTCATGCTTGCTTTCCCGGTCACGGTTGCTCTCCCGTTCCCGTTCCCGTTCACGCTCATTTTCTCTTTTACATTCTTTCATAACTTCTGTTAGCCTATAAAACGTAAAATAGATTTGCTAAGACTATATATATATATATATATATATATATATATATATATATATATATATATATATATATATATATATATATATATATATATATATATATATATATATATATATATATATATATATATATATATATATATATATACTAGCGGAGATACCCGGCGTTGCCCGGGTTTTTTAGAGATTTTTCTAATGTTTGTCTCTTTCTCTCCCGTTTCCTTATTATCAACTGTCGGTTGCCGGCAAATGTAAAAACAATCCTAAGGCTTTTTGGAAGTATGTTAAAACTAAAACTCAAACAACAAGCACCATAGGAGATTTAAAATATACTGATAGCAGTGGGAAAACAGTGATCTGCTCCTCAGATAAAGATAAATCGGAATGTCTGGCATCTTTCTTTGAACAGGTTTTTGTAAATGATACTTCAGATTTTAATTACGAGAAGTTGCTTTTCAAAACTGATTTTCCAATGAATGAAATATCAATAATACCTGAATTAGTTTTTGCCAAACTGTGTAAAATGAATCCTAACAAATCTCAAGGACCTGATGGTATCTACCCAAAAATTCTTTCCGAGTGTAGGCATGAAATTTATACATGTTTGGCTAAAATTTTCAGTGATTCACTGTGTAAAAGAACACTCCCTGAGGATTGGAAAATTAGTACTATAGTTCCAATATTTAAAAAAGGTAGTAAGCATGATCCATTAAATTATAGACCGGTGTCCTTGACCTCAGTTCCGTGTAAAATAATGGAATCTATTCTGAGCGATTTTATACTATCACACTTTTTAAATAATAATTTATTCCATGGTAATCAGTATGGTTTCATGAAAGGTAAATCTACTTCTTTGCAATTACTGAAAATTATGAATCTCTGGACAAGTGCTCTGGATCAAGGCAAGCAAGTAGATATAATCTACACCGATTTTGAAAAGGCATTTGACAAAGTGCCACACAAAAAGTTAATTTATAAATTGAAGTGCTATAAATTACACGATACTCTGATAGGATGGATTGAAAACTTTCTGACAACAAGACACTTTCAAGTCAAGGTTAATGACCAGCTATCATCTAGGCATAAAGTCTTGAGCGGAGTCCCACAAGGAAGTGTCCTAGGTCCTTTACTATTTGTAATTTATATCAATGACGTATTTCAAGCTTGTGACGTTGAAGGTCTAAATATCTTTTTATTTGCTGACGATGCAAAAATTTTCAGGATAATCAACAGTGTAGATGATCAACAGATTCTCCAATGCTGTTTAGATCTCTGGCTCCTAAAACTGAACTATAGCAAGTGTGTATATTTGTCATTGCATAACACATATAAATTTGACTACAACTTTGCTGAAGGGGAGACTAAACACCACATTTCAACAGTCCATGAAGTCAGAGATCTAGGAGTTGTAATAGACAGCAACCTAAAATTTACTACTCATATATGCAAATTAGTCAAAACCGCTAATAGCATTCTAGGAGTTGTTAAAAGAAATTTCCACAACTTATCGAAGGATTGTTTTTTGCTTCTGTATAAAGGTTTAGTCCGTCCACATCTTGAATATGCTTTTGTGGTATGGTCCCCTCACAATATAGGCATGATAGAAAAACTTGAAAAAGTACAAAAAAGAGCAACTAAGCTAGTGCGTGAATGTCGAAATTTGAAATATAAAGAAAGACTGAAGTATCTCGATTTATCTACTCTAAGGCTTAGAAGATCTAGAGGAGACATGATTGAAGTCTATAAAATATTAAACAATTTTTACTGTGCCAATTCAGCTCCAAGTTTAATAAAAAAATCTAATTTACTCAACACAAGAGGGCATTCACAAGTTGGAAAAACCATATTCTAGACTGGACATCAAAAAGTTTTTCTTTACTACAAGAGTAATCAATACATGGAATAAACTCCCTGCTTCAGTCATAGAAGCAAAAGATATCTTCCAGTTTAAAAGTCTCCTGGATGCTCACTGGATGGACCATCCTACACGATTTTGCTGGAGGAACGAAATTTGACTTATCTGTACTTTTTGTTTGTTTGTTTTTTTTAATAATTTATGTTCTTTAATTTATTCTTTTTATGGTTTTTTTGTTACTGTCGGGGCATATAGGCTAATATGTAAAATATTGTAATAAACTATGTTATCCAGAATTACACTCAACAACTTACGATATAAATGAGATGCAGGTCGAATTGAAGCGGGCGCACATAGCTACAACGAAACACTCCGTCACAACTATGACTATTTTACTACTATCATCATGAATATATATTTCTTTTATTTTCTTCCATCGTGTTTTTGACCTAAAGGTGGTCCTTGGTAGTGGAAATTAGCGTATATAACTAATTTGTATTTGCAAGTTTCATACCCCGATAAATCTATACAACTATGATAAAACATCATTAAGATTACAGTGTAAGCTATGCTCAAGAAACTGTAAATATCTTAATTTCGTGTAAAAACATTCAATAATTATATTCGTCAAACATACACACAGATCACGTCATGCCATAGATGTCTCTGGGTCATAATTAAAAACACAGATCCATGCAACTCGATACAACGGATGAGAAAATACCCAATTAATGAAACTAATGGAAAATAAACCAGATGGTTATGAGTCAAAAGAAAGCGTGAGAATATCACAGCTCACAGAGAGAGGAAAAGAGAGATGCTACTAGAAGAGACTTACCACAGTGATTGGATGCAGTGACCGCATGCAAGAACACTCTACTACACATTAACATAAATTTCTTTGTTGTTTGTTTGCGTCATCGTTACATGCTTTAGGAAGTTCTCATGTTGATTCAGAATATTTTCAAATTCAAATTAATATGGTAGAATAAGGTTGAATAAGATTCAAATTTCAATCGCTAAACCTGTTTTTTTTGCGTAAAGCTCATTTTGAGGTCAAATCACTAGCACGCGCAACTTATGTAAACAATAAATTTATACAGTGCCCTCCCCCAAAAGTTCTTGGGCCCCCCACTTCCAAATTCCTGGTTACGGCCCTGGGTAACGAGTGTGTTACCTAGGTCTATAACAATGGGTCAGCGAATAATATATTTAGTTTAGGCTGAATAAGTTACGTGTAAACTATAACATATTAAAATTTCATTTAATTTTTATCGTTCGTAAAAGTGTTTAATTTGATTCAGGCTTTGGGTAATTTGACGTGCAACGTAAGCTAATTGCCATTACGTTGTTGTTTTATTTTATTTTTGTATTCTTTAAATATTAATTGATCTATATACAAACCAATGACTTTAGGTTTTTATAGCAATGGACTGCATGTGATATGATGTGAAGGTTCTAGCTATGCCCGGCTTTGCGATAGTTAGGCGTATTCTACTCCCACAAACCCACTTTTTGGATGCTTTAACATGACTGAACTGATGTTGCGATTCATGATCTTAAAGTCAAAATACCTTTGTGAAAATAAATCGTACGATTGAATGGTTGTTTTCATATTATGTTTTCTGTTTAAATTGTCTATAAAAATGAATCAATCTGTTTTTTATATATTTTTGTGCTACTGCTTTCTTAGCATTCAACGAAGCTAGAAACAAAGTCAGAAGTTCTACATTTTTTCTTTGCGAACTTAAAACTTAAACAAAAGCTATTTTTTAAACCTTTCAACATGATGTTGAGGATCACATTAAATTATTTAGGGCCTAAAACCCGCCTAAATTTTAGTCTGATATAGTAATATGGTTGCTTAGCCAGTGTTGCTAAATATAGCTTGGGCAGCAAATAACCTTGCTAAAAACTGCATTAATTAGGTACTTATAAATGAAATGAATGTTCTGATCCCTTATATTGTTTATTAAAGCAATTACTAGTAGGGCAATTCGGAATTTATACACTTCTAAAAATATTCCGTAAATAGCATCAAGTAGGTAGGCGGAGCCTAGGAGTTCCAAAATGGCGACCAGCGGCTACTCCCAGGCAAGGCTAAGCGCTATCCAGTTCTATATTATAAAGATCAGTGGTCTATATAAACGGGCACCATGGGCTGTAACGCTTTTCTCTATATTTGATTTCCCTTGACTCTCAAGGTTGTGTGAAAATTTTATTACGATCGGATGAATGGTGTAGCAATGCATAAATAACATACCTATATACATACATACATATATACAAACATTCATTTGTATATATAGAAATCTGATAGTTCGATAAAAATCACAAAAACGGTCATTTTTGACGGGCTACTTCTAGTTATATCTTAAATTTCGTGGCAAGTGTTTGTAAGGGATAATTTGAAATCCAAACAACTTTATGATAGATCAATGGCAAAAGTTGTATCGTTATCAAACTTCATTCATCGCAATGTAAAAAATGCTGAGGATGTACAGGACATTAGTGGTTCAACATTTATAAAGCCAAATGTTACACGGTGGTGCTCAAAATTCTATTCGGTTGAAAGGATTGTTAATATAGCTTTCAATAATGTTTGTGATTGTCAGAAGAAGTTAGGGCAAGTTGCATTTAAAGAAATCCAATAGTCACCGCAATGGATATTTTCTAAAGTGAAAAGTCACACATTGGTCACATTATTCAAACCATTATAGGATTAAAAAAATAACATCATATTCAGATAAAACCATCAATGCTCTTTTACAAGCACTATCTCAAGGTATAGAAAAACGATTTGGTCCTGTTTTGGAAAATGAAGAATATCTTTTAGCAACAGCGATAATTCCACAATTTAAATTAAATTTTTTGAATCACGAACAAAAAATATTTGATCAAAGAAAGTTTGTTGGCATACATAAATGAAATGAACCAAAAGTTTGACAAATAAGATTTATTTAACTTGTATTTAATTGCAAATGTTTAAAGGTTTTTTGGTTAATGTTAAAAAGTAGTTAACTACTAGACAGTAGTTAAGAGGTAGTTAATAACTACTGCTGTTAAAAGTAGTTAGGAAATAGTTACTAACAACTTTTTTATGAGTAGTTAAATAAAGTAGTTAACTACTTTTAAAGTAGTTAAAACCCATCACTGGTAATTTCTATTTGTTAAAATAAGAGTAAGCAAACCAATTATCCAATCAGAGCGTGAGTTTCTCAACCAGTTGAGAAAAATCGAACATGCATCGGTTAATTCATTGTGCATATTGAAATAATTTATACTATTAATTTTATAATAAAATTTATAATTTCATGATACATATTAGGCAAACCTCCGCGAACTTTGATTTTCCCGTGTTAATTGGCGACCGAAACTAAGCTTATTGGATTTTGTCTAATAACTCGGTCAATTTATCGTGCATTTTAAAATAATTTATACCATTAATTTTTTTATAAAATATATAATCTTTTGATATATTTTAGGCACAAATGCACGAACTTTTATTTTCCCGTGTTAATTGGCTCACTGAGCGGCCGAAACTAAGCTAACTAGTTTTTGTTTAATAACTGGGTCAATTTATCGTGCATTTTAAAATATTTTATACCATTAATTTTGTTATAAAATATAGAATTTTTTGAGATATATTAGACACAAATGCACGAACTTTTATTTTCCCGGGTTAAGTGGCTCACTGAGCGGCCGAAACTAAGCTCGTTTGTTTTTGTTTAATAACTCGGTCAATTTATCGTGCATTTTAAAATAATTTATACCATTAATTTTTTTTATAAAATATATAATCTTTTGATATATTTTAGGCAAACATCCACGAACTTTGATTTTCCCGTGTTAATTGGCTCATTGAGCGACCGAAACTAAGCTTATTGGTTTTTGTTTAATAACTGGGTCAATTTATCGTGCTTTTTAAAATAATTTATACCATTAATTTTGTTATAAAGTATAGAATTGTTTGATATATATTAGGCACAAATGCATGAACTCTTATTTTCCGTGTTAATTGGCTCACAGAGCGGCGGAAACTAAGCTCGTTTGTTTTTGTTTAATAACTCGCTCAATTTATCGTGCATTTAAAAATAATTTATACCATTAATTTTTAAATAAAATATATAATTTTTTGATATATATTAGGCACAAATGCACGAACTTTTATTTTCCCGTGTTAATTGGCTCACTGAGCGGCCGAAACTAAGCTCGTTTGTTTTTGTTTAATAACTCGGTCAATTTATCGTGCATTTTAAAATAATGTATACCATTAATTTTTAAATAAAATATAGAATTTTTTGATATATATTAGGCACAAATGCACGAACTTTTATTTTCCCGTGTTAGATACCAGCGACTTGGCTCACTGAGCTAACTTCAGGCACGTACATTAAGATACATCTATCGCCATACAACGACCGTCGGCTAGCTTCACTCCAGTCAATTTCCTAACATCGTTGTCCAATCAGAGATGTTTTTTGTAATTTTCGAGAAAAAAATCATGCATCCTTTTCATGTGTCGGAAGACGTGGCTGTGAAGCGAGGTTTTTTGCGTCTCCAGTTTTGTAATTTGATTAAGAAGGTTTTAGATATTTATAAAACAAATACTGTAATTAACGTTGTTGTTCATCAATAAGTTTGTTTTAGAGTTGAAGCAGGATGTTTTGCTTATGTTTTGAATGTTGACAATTAGCCACTTGTTTTTAGAAGAACCTAAATTCATTGCCTCACCAAATGATCCAAAAAAGATAGGCCAGAAGGAGCTTTTAAGTGGTCAGTGAAAAATTTGTTCCGATGAAATTCTCATTCAAGATAATTTTCTTAAGGATGAAATGAATGATTATGATAATATTCATTGTTATCATAATCATAATTATAAGCTAGCTGTTCCAATTTGTGAGGAAGAGGTACCTGAACACCACTGTCATCTAAATTTTCTCTGTTCACCTGCTCAAGCCTGCTACTGTTTGATGTTTCAAAATAAAGACATACAGCTTTTGTGTTTATTTCTTTGCTGATCCAATTCTTGTTAGTTGGTATTGAAATTTCATTTTGATATGGATATGAGAAGTTTTTCTTGAATTCGGTTGAGAAAGAAAAGTAATAAATCATGTGCATATGTTCCTGTTGACTATTGCAGGTTTTAAATGTTTTCCAATTTTTGCTGGATTAATGGTGTAGAAATCACTGACAAAACTTGTGTAGTCCGAAAA
Source organism: Erpobdella octoculata (assembly GCA_963978895.1). Taxonomy (NCBI): domain Eukaryota; kingdom Metazoa; phylum Annelida; class Clitellata; order Hirudinida; family Erpobdellidae; genus Erpobdella; species Erpobdella octoculata. The sequence continues at coordinate 8,630,557 of OZ022241.1, read as the reverse complement.
AACCCACAACGCAAAGTTGTGTATATGACAAAGAATACATCTGGATAGTCAATGACAGATGCAGGATTTTTATGACATAATTGATCTAATATCTAAACAGGTATTATGTGATTCAAACAGTGAAAACGCTCAACATATAGCAGTATAGCAGATATTATTTTTGTTCCCGACTCCAAAAAACTGATTGAATTTTTTAAAATCCACTTCGTATTGTTTACTTTTTATATGCTTGTTCCTTTTGTTTGCAGATTTTATATAAAAACATTATTTTTTGTCCATTTGTTTCAATTGATGACAGGTTCGAGTAATTTTTTAAATCTAAATGATTTTCAAAATCAACATGGCAACAATTTTTAGTCAGTCGTCCATTTTGATGTCTATACCGTTTCAAGATGAAATACCAACACGTTCGTTAATTTATGAAAAGCAAAACATTTGGTTGGCGGTTGTTTCAGTTTTACACATTTTGCAGCCGTACCAGCTTTCTCCATTGAGATTAAAAGGTTTTATAAACTGATACAAACACATATTGTCTTTTGCTATGTCTAACAAGATTCCTTAGTTTTTCTAATGAATATTTAAGTTTTACTTTATCAATAATTATCATGATATTTTTCAATAGTCACCATCGTCATTTTTTGAAATGGTTCGGAGTTATCTTTTAAATTCTACACAATCCTGGTAATAATCTCTGCACCGCCTACTTTAGCAGTAATATCTAGGAACTATATTGTCTACTAGTGATATGTACCTTTTTTTATCAAGTAAGGCAAGTGCTGTTCAATGATTTCAAAAATTTGAAAACAAAATTTTGTGGTTTTGGAAGAATATCATCTGGTCTCTTGATCATCTATATCCATGTTGTTTTGATATAATGTTTTTTTCCAAGCTTGTATTTATTTTGCAATTCTATTCTAGAAGAATTTCATCTTCGCCAGATTTTTCGCCACTGTACAAAGTTCTTGGATCAACTACTTAGGAGAAGTAATGGCCCGTTTCGACATTATCACCTGTGTGAACTAATACACTGGATAATAATGTTTTTTTTTTTATAATAGTTTATAGTCCTTTACACCAGGTGTTTTAAGACTGAAATGGCTGTATGTAGGAAGCACCTAAGTACTTCCTGTCGTGGATCATAATTTGTTCTTTTTAACTTTTCCCTCCTCCTTTCTCCAGGCTTGGGACTGGCTTGCAAATGCAAGGCGGAGTTGGATAATAATGTATATAAAGTTGTATTTTTATCTTCTGAATCCTGGTGGAGAAAAGGTGTTTTTAAATGGGAAATTATTGTTTTCCCATTTGTATCGTTTAAGATGTAAAATGGTTATTTTTGAAAGTATATGCAACTCAGTTTCTATTTTGCACATCTTACAATGGAGTGTGCCTTAAGGAATATATATATATATATATATATATATATATATATATATATATATATATATATATATATATATATATATATATATATATATATATATATATTGCGGGGTTACCCGGCGTTTCTCGCGGTTTTTATCGTTTTTCTCTAGCTCCCGTTTAATTCCCCGTTTTCTCTCCCGCTTCCGATTGTGTGAAAATTCTCCTCATTTTGTACCTGATCTCAATTTTTTTCACAAAAAACCTTCCTTTTAATGACTTTGAATGTTGTGTGTTGAATGAATGTTAGCGGCGACTAGTTGGACAGCGACTAGTTGGACAGCGACTAGTTGGCTCGACGACTAGTTGGGCGGCGACTAGTTGGGCGGCGACTAGCTGGCCCAGCGACTAGTTGGGCGGAGACTAGTTGGGCGGCGACTAGTTGGGCTAGCGACAAGTTGGGCGGTGACTAGTTGGGCGGCGACTAGTTGGCAGAGACTAGTTGGCCTGCTCCGTTATTTTTGAAAGTATATGCAACTCAGTTTCTATTTTGCACATCTTACAATGACTGAAGCATTCATTTTCTACATCTATGTCGTAATTTAAGTTAATGGTTTTGCTAAATGATATTGCAAGTGGTAGATCGGTTTTAAAAACCTATGGAAACTTTTTGAAGAACAGTTTTAGTTATTGTACTTTCATTGAACATTTTGTCGTTTTGGAAGAATATCATCTACTTTATCATAAAACCCTAGCTACGGGCTATGCCACTGCCTACCAGGCGATTGCCAGTTATCCAAATAGTTTATAGTCTTTCACACCAGATATGTTAAAACTGTTGAAGCAGTGTGTTGGAAATATTGCATTAATTCCTGTCGTGGATCCTAACTTGATCCTTTAACATTTCCCTCCTCCTTTCTCCAGGGTTGGGACTGGCTTGCAAAAGCAAGGCGGAGTTATTAAAAAAAGATTCTCAAAGACACCTTGAAGAATAAGGAAGAAGTTTGAAAAAGTCATAGATATAAATATATATATATATATATATATATATATATATATATATATATATATATATATATATATATATATATATATATATATATATATATATATATATATATATATATATATATATATATATATTAATTTATTTGAAGTGGAACACTGTCCAGCCGTTGTGCGGGCGCAACATTTTTTGACTAAACAGAGAGACATACATAGATATATATCTATGGGGACATATATGTATAGGTACGAATGTGAAACTGAAATTGGAACTAAACTTTGTTGAAAATTTTAGTTTTCACTTTGGTTTTGAAAGTTTCTGATTTGAGAAGAATGTTATATCTACTTTTGCTCAGTTGGAAAATTAAAAGTTTGTGCTTGTGTGGTAAGCTCAGTAGCATTTTAGTTAAACTACATAGCTGAGGCAAGTCAATCGGTTTTAATACAGAACTGAAACTAAGATAACACTGCTTTTGCGTGTAGATGTGTTTTGAGGTAGACAAAACCTGCTAAACATGGCGGTTCAACGGTCTTGCCTCTTAATGAGTTTAGAAAATAAAATAGCAGTACCTACCTATGTAGGAATTACAGGAGTGTTTTCCGTCGTATTGTAGGAATTGTGTTTCGATTAGTGTCGTTCGTCAGCATTTGCCTAGAACCATGGACTTCTTAATATATTAAGAAGTCCATGCTAGAACCTAGAATGGTATGAGAGAAACAGATTGACTGGGACGGGCATATTCCATTCAGTGGCGGATCCAGGAATTAGGAAAGAGGGAGCCACTGAGTTGTTTAAACTTTTGATTACTGTTTTTAGGTACCCCGTCAAATGGGCCCAAAACAACAAGGCCCCGACATTACGGCCCCCGACAAATGGGCTCCGTCAAAACGGCCCCGACAAAAGAGCCCCCGACAAATGGGCCCCGTCAAAAGAGCCCCGACAAAAGGGCCCTTATTAATTTTTAGATTACATCAAAGCATTTACGTTGTTTTTTACAAATTTTTTTACAAACTTTTTACAATTTTTTTACAAACTTTTATTTAGGTTACAATCTCTGTTTGTGTATGTGTGTAAACATTTTACAAATTTTTATCCTAAACATATTTTCACGATGATTGCTATACGGTACCTATTTATTTTGTCTGGGGCCCATTTGACGGGTCAGCCAGTTTTTATTTGACTCATTGTAAGATAACTTAAATTCTTTCTTAAGTAGAACCAAACAAAAGGAATTGAACTTGAACATCATTCACATCTCTGCAACACAGTTACCGAGAAAAATGTTATTTCCCAATCTTCTAAAAGAATAACACTTTTCAGAGGACTAGAATTTTTATCCTAAACATATTTTTACGATGATTGCTATACAGTATTTATTTTCTTTATTAAGCACAGCAGTTAAAAATTATTAAGTCAGTGATGTGTAATTCCTTCAGGACAAAGTCTGTCTTAGTAAATCATCGACATTCAGTTTTTTTATTTTGTAGCAGTTGACCACCGCGGCATGCGAAATTGCTAACATACATACATACAGTCAGTGTTGGGTAAAATCATTTTTGAAATGATTTGAAATCAAAATCAAAATCGTCAAGAAAAATATGATTTTAAATCAAAATCATTAATTACAAAATGATTTGAAATCAAAATCAAAATCGTCAAGAAAAATATGATTTTAAATCAAAATCATTAATTACAAAATGATTTCAAATCAAAATCACTTTTAAAAATGATTTCAAATCATCAAATCAAAATCATTTTTTTTATAAATTATTATTACACTGTATGGTTTAAGTTTAATTTAACATAATTTTGTCTATAAAATTATGTTTTAACACAATTTGATCTAAAATCACTTAAACAATGAAATGTGACTAAAGTTTATTCATCTTCAAAAGCAACAATTTCTCAAATATTGAATCAGTCAAACTATTTCTTCTGTGAGTTTCAATTAAACGGACGGAACTGAACAGTCTTTCGACAGGAGCTGACGAAGACTGTGTTGTATTATATCGTATGAAGACTTTTTTAATCAATTCATATGAACTAAAAATGGCAAAAGTGCTGTCAACATCCGATAAATAGTTCATCATTTTTATCTTAATGTTGTAGACATTGTTAGAGGCACCGATGGTCTGTCAAGAACACTGGTCATCATAGTAGCCGTAGTCATTATCAATTTGTTCCATGCTCTGACTTTTGAGTCCATCAGCAGTAGCTGACACAGATATGACGCTCATCCTTTAAATATTAAAATTAACAAAATTCAACTGCATTTGAGTTTTCGGCATATTAAGATAGCAACGTATTTGATTTAATAATTGTGTGGTAGGAAAGTACAGTTTTACCGTATCTATTATAGTATAATTATAGCACGTTACCGTTACCTTCAAATGACGAAAAAAACTTTGATCCTGAAATTGACTTAGCGCAATTAACACACTTAGCTAACACTCTGTCACCTTTCCCGCTAGTTATTTAAAAAAATTACCATCAAGGGTAATCCCGAAGATCCTGCCGTTGTTGAATATTCAGCTCCGCCCCGAGGCGGAGATTATTTTATTATTAATATTAAGCTCCGCCTAAAAGTTTATTTGGCGCTTAAAAATAATGTAATTTATTTAGTTTTATAATATACATATATGTATATTTTTAAATAAAATAAATTGTATTATAAAATTTTAAAAATCTGTAAGCATGGACAAAACGCAATTAATATCTCATCGACTACTTATTCCTCCGCTAATATGGTAATATGATATGATATGCTAGGCCGACAGTTGATGGTTTTTCTTGCCAACTAACAGTTTTATTTATCTGCTATTCCTTTCGTAATGGTAATATACTCGACAACTAAAAGACCTGACAACTAGCAGTTTATGAACCGGGGGCCACTTTTTTGTCAAATACCAATATTATTTATAACGAGAGACTCGTCGAGAGTCTGTCAATTGTTGATATGTTCAGTAAAAATGAAACTTCAAAAACTTTATTGTCAAAAGTAGACAGATTATTAAAATTGGTTTGGTTTTTCCGATATCAAATGCAACACCAGAAAGAAGTTTTTCGGCATTGCGTCGAATTAAAACCTTTAACTATTTGCAGTCAAGAATGACCCAAACTAAATGAAACTATGTCATGTTTTTAACTGTACATAAAGAAAAAAAACAGACAATCGAAACTTGTTGGAAATTTGACAGTAAAGTTGGTAATTACGTCTTGCCAACTACAGCAGTTTTTAAAATGAGATATATAATGGTTATAAGCTTGGCCGATAGTTTGTGATTACGAGATGCCATAACTAGAACTTTATAAATTTTTGACCTCCGAGAATGGCACAGAGAGATACCATCGAGTCCGGGAGCAGTGGGTTTTTGGCGGGTATGACTATGACGTCGATTTCCGATCCCTTTCACAATTTTGTTTCACATATATTTGTTTGGTATAACATGACCCTGTAAATTAAATTTGTTATTTTGTTTTATTTTATTGTTATGCTAGGTTAATTTTTTTGTTATGATTTTATGTTGTGTTTATTTTCTTGTTCTATTAAAATGCTATGTTCTGGTTCTATTATTTTCTATGCTAATTTTGTTTTGTCCCTTGTCGATTTCGTCGAGCGGCATGCCTAGTTGGGATGGGACAATGCCAAATACATCCATCGGCAGTAGGTACCACTCCTTCTCGTCAGTTTCATTTATGTCTGACAGAATTTTATCCTCGCTATGAGACCGCGTGTCATAGCTCATCCCAAAGCATCATCTTCCACATTTTTATTTAATTTAGTAGATAATATCCCAGTAACATCAAGGTAATTTCCAGCCATGATAAAGCAATGTGTAAAAATAAAACCATAGAATAACATTATTCGTGTTCACTTTTAAATTTATAGCCAAGGTTTGTGGGTGGAGCTGAATATTATTAGTAGTTGGCGGCCTGTCAATCATGGACATCACGTGCCTGCCAATCATTGCTTGTTTATCTCATTAACTCCGGTAACGGCAGGATCTTCGGGATTACCCCATCAAGTAACGAAGGCAAATTACACATTCTTACGCAATTCAAATCGCAATCTATACAATCGGCCATGTTGTTAAAAACTATTTGTATAAGCTACCGCTCAAAGCGATTGTTGCCTTGGCATAGAAATAGCAGCATAGAAAAAATATTTTATGATTTTGATTTTCGAATATTAAAATAAAATCGAAAATCGTCAAAAAATGATTTCAAATCGAAATCATAATTAAAATTTACAAAATGATTTCAAATCAAAAATCAATATTTTGATTTGAAATCGTGATTTGAAATGATTTGATTTCAAATCCTAAGATTTGAAATCAAATGATTTTAAATCGTGATTTAAATCATATTATGTGATTTTTTATTGTGATTTGAAATCAAATTTCCATAAGCGAAAATGATTTTGCACAATTTAAAATTAAATCAATATATATATATATATATATATATATATATATATATATATATATATATATATATATATATATATATATATATATATATATATATATATATATATATATATATATATATATATATATATATATATATATATATATATATATATATATATATATATATATATATATATATATATCAGTAGTGCTTTCCTGGGGGCAGAGGCGTAACTAGGGTATGGCCACTGATCTCTATAATATAACTGGATTGCGCTTAGCCCATTGTTTCAATAGAAATGTTGTCGCCAGTTTGCCGCCATGTTACCAGTCCAGCCGTCGTGTTTACGTCGGTCGCACTGATCTCTAAAATAATATTATAGAGATCAGTGGTCGGTCGTCGCATGATATACGAACAATTAGGGGGTTTTAATTAAATTAAACTATTTTACTTGAAAATAAAACTTGTTATTCGGTATTTTTAACATTTTTTACTACGGTCATTATGATAGTTATTCGGTAACACATGCCAAAGATTTGGCAGTTACACAGATGAAACGCGCTGCAGATCACCGCAAGAAAATCGCTCCGCTATGGTTTAGCTAGCTAGTTTAGCAAGTACAGAATAGTTTGTACAAGAAACTGTATGACTCGAAAAGTTTTGAGTCTATTTAGTATAGTAACTTTTATCATCAAAATGTTTGTTAAATGTAGTAGTAAGTTATGTTGTGTTAATAAAGAAATTAAATAAAGACATTTTCCTTGAGAATTTTTTCAAAGTTAACGGTATTTTTTGTGTCACCTAGGTGTATACTATATATATAGTCTAAAGTCTAAGTCTAGTCTATAATAATGGGTCAACGAATAATATACTTAGTTTAGGGCGTTTAGGAGTTTAGGCTGAACAAGTTACATTGTATTGTAGACTATAGCATATTAAAATTTCATTTAATTTTTATCATTTGTAAAGGTTTTTCATTTGATTCAGTTTTTAGGCTTTAAGATTACAAATGAGAAGGAAATGATATTTGAATTAAATAATTTATTGCCAAACTAAAAATTAACAGGTGAAATAGACATTATTTGTTACATGTAATGTAAGTCATATGCACCCATCTGGTTGAGAAAAAAAACTTGTTATTACTTATTAAAAAATATATTAAATAAACTGATATAATACCGAAGACAGAAATGAGCAAAGATAAACATAACATGACTTATTGAAAACAAGTTGAAAGATATAAATTGTCATTGTCTAATTATTGACCTTTAAACAAAATCAGTTTAGTTAAATCTTTACGAATGTTGATACCCGAAACAACTACAGTTTTCTGTTTTGCTAAATGATGTAATCTAATAGTCGCATAGCTATGAGCAACACATTTAATTATATTAAAAATGTGATTGTTATCTGGTGTGCTATCGTACATGTGAAAGTCTAAGGATTTGAAAGCGATCATGCCAACTTCACTAAGAACCAGTGTTTGACTTGATTTCAATTTTTTTTTCATAATCAGAGCTCGATCAACAATATAATTCATTTGTCTTTTCATTGCCTTTGGGGTGGTTTGAATATTGTACGAGTGTTCCCTAGAAATTAAAACAGCTGATGACTTTGAAGGAATGTATGACTCTGCAGATACGACTTCAGTTATTGATTGCTCTTCATGTGGTCTTGGTTTTCTTGACTTGGAAAACTAGCAAAATATACAAAAGCAATAATTCATGAAAGATTTTTTAAAAATTTTACAACGTAAGCATGCTTGAAAAAATAATATCTTGTCGTAGTTTTCTAAATGTAGGTATTCTAATGTAAAGTAATGAAAATGTATTTAGTTTTTATACCTCACAAGACATTGTAGGTATGTATGGGTCTGCAGTTGCAACTCCAGTTGTTGGTTGCTCTTCATGTGGTCCTGGTTTTCTCGACTTGAGAAAATAACAAAATGATCAAGCAATAAATAATAAAATATTTTAAAATAATTTTACAAGATAAGTACACTTTAAAAATAAAAATTTACATGGTAATCATAATCTAAAAATAACATTTTATTGTAGTTTATTGTAAAGTAATAAATATGTATTTAGCTTTTATACCTCAGTGCAGCGATCTGGAAAATTAAAAATAGTTGGAATAGCACCATGGCGAAGTCGAGTTGTTTGTCCAGTTCTATCGAAGCAATTCTCTTCAAAATGTTCTGAGCAAACCACAGACTTCTTTGTACAATTAAAATCTGAACGATTCCTATTGGCCACCCAACTCAGGCTTAGTGAAGGGAAACCTGCAAATAGGAAGATATTGCACATGTTACTAGTCTCCATTGCCTAAACCTACAAGTTGCTAGTCAATATGACCAAAGAACAGGAGTTTTCTAATTTAATGGTTGTTGAGGTGTTAAGAATTTTTATGATTCACCGTTATTTTTCTTCAAGGATCACAGTCACTTATTGTCCCATAACAAAATAAGAATAAACTATAATTCATAAGCTGACTAAAAAAGAGAACTGTTTGCAATGATGTTGATAGCAACAATAATTATATTGATGGGAAAAGTAAAATGAGATGATTCAGTGATAAAGACACATTGTAGAAAAATGCACATCATATCATAGTCAAAATGTTTGCTGCTTTTCATAGACACAAGCAAACAGTTTTGACATTGAAACAATGTTTACAACTTACAGACATTTCAATAGTCGTCTACTTTTGTCAGGTTTTACAAGAAAAATTAATAGCTAGTGAATATAAAATATAATATGATCTCTCTCTACCCAAACTAACTGAAACTAAATCAAGATAATTCTCAAAGTACTTAAAATAGAAACGAAGTCAGAAATTCTACATTTCATCTTTGCGAACTTAAAACGTAAACAAAAACTATTTTTAAACCTTTCAATAATGAGGTTGAGGACACAATTATTTAGGCTAGGCTGACATAGTTAATAGTTTAGTTATTTGCTCAGCCAAACGACAGTGTTGCTGAATATAGCTCAGGCGGCAAATAAACCTTGCTAAAAAAACTTAATTAAGTACTTACAAATGAAATGACTGTTTTGCTCCCTTATATTTTCTATTGAAGCAATTACAAGCAGCGCAATTCGGCATTTTTAAACTTCTAAAAAGATTCCGTCAATAGCATCAGATAGTTGGCCTTCCAAAATGGCGACCAGCGGCGAGGCGACACCCAGACAGGTCTAAGCGCAATCCAGTTATATTATAGAGATCAGTGGGTATGGCAGGTATGGCACGTGCCATGGGCGCCAACTGAAGAGCGGCACGAAAAAGCGCCTAAGGTATAAATACGCAAATGAAAATAAAAAAATATCTTTATAGATATAATTATGTGTATTAATAAAGAAGAAGTAATGATGGTAACTTTTTGTCGGAACATCGATGCACTTTATGTTTTCTTCTCTCGCTCAACCCATCGTTGGAAAAAGCTCAAAGCTGTTGTACCTGTGGCTTTAAAGTCCGACTCCGATACCAGGTGGAGCGCAAAAACGGAATCAGTGAAACCTGTTGACAAATATCTCGAGCAAATAGTGGAAGTTTTCCAGAACATAATGGACGATGAATGCGCGACTAGTGAAACTAAAAGCGACGCAAAGCAACTCTATAATCGAATATTAACATATGACTTTGTAACGTTGCTAGGTGTAGTGTCTATGGTGATATGTTATCTATGTATTGTCTATGGTGTGATATACCACCTCGTGTATGTTGTTCTGATTGTTGTTGTTGTTTTCCGAGTGATGTGAATAAACGTGGTTTTGATTTAATTCGATTGCATCAGCACATTGGCGACGAGGTAAATAGATTTAATTCGATTGCATCAGCACATTGGCGACGAGGTAAATAGATTTAATTCGATTGTAAACAGATTTAATTCGATTAAAAATAGTGTAAGAATATTTAGTTAAATAAGTAATGGCGTCGATAAACGTTGATTTAATGCCTCTACCCGGTTTTGATTGCTCCGGAGATTTAACTAGTATCGCTCCACGTTGGAAACGTTGGAGGAAAGCATTCGAATTTTACGTAGATGGTAAAGGTATACAGAATAATGACCAGAAAAAAGCGTTATTGCTGCATTCCGCGGGAATGGACCTACAAGACATTTTCGAAACCATCGATGAAGTACCTTTTGTTGCTGCTTTTGAAGGCGATACCGATAATGTGTTTAAAAGAGCATTACGTAACCTCGATAACTATTTTGCACCAAAAGTGAACGTCACGTATGAGAGACACGTCTTTAGATCTCTTCGACAGGAACCTGGTGAAACGATGGACCAGTATGTTTCAAGATTGAAAAAACAAGCACTCAATTGTGAATTTGGTGACAACGCTCGGAGAAATGAAATGATTCGAGATCAAATTATTGACACATGCACTTCAAACAGCCTCAGAAAGAAATTGTTGCAGAAAGACGAGCTGACGTTGGAAATTTGCCTCGACACAGCAAGAGCACTAGAAACTGTAGAACTCCAGTCAAAGAAATACGAATCAAGTGCGGCGGAGGTAAATAAAGTATCAACAAAATCTTTCAAAGAAGGAAAAAGGCAACATGAAACCTCATCATCGGACAAATGTTGTTTTCGATGTGGTCGTTATGGACATCTGCAACAAGATGAAAATTGTCCAGCAAAGAATTCTGTTTGCAGAAAATGCAATAAGGTCGGACATTGGGCAGTTGTTTGTAAAACAAAAATGTCATCTGTCCAAAAGCAAGATACAAGACATGTCACTAAACCTGACAAAAGGCGTGGTAAAATCCACAACGTTGATGACAGCTATGAAGATGACTACACATTCTCTGTCAGAAACGGTAAAGATGGTGACAGTGGTATCATTGATTTGAAAGTTGGTGGAGTATTCATCAAGGTATTGATTGATTCTGGCTCGACTGCGAACATAGTTGATAAGAACACATGGGAACGTCTGAAGCAATGCAAAATTCGTGCCAAAACTGAACAAACGAGTAAACGTTTATATCCATATGGAGCAAAGGAACCACTGGTGTGCATCGGAAAGTTTCTTACAATCGCAGAAATTGGCAACAGAAAAACTGAAGTTGAGTTCATTGTTATTGATGGAAATGGTCGTTCAATTTTGGGGAAGGAAACTGCTGAAAAATTGGGTGTGTTAAGAGTTGGAGAAAATATCTGTGCAATGACAGTAGATAAACTCACACTTGTTGACATACAGAACCGCTATCCAGAGGTAAAGCATATACCTGGCAGTGAGATGGCCGCAGATGCATTATCTCGGTTAATAAAAGAATCAGACGAACAAATATCTGACAGTGCGGAAGAATATGTTCGATTAATTGCTATCTCTGCTACACCGAAAGCATTGACAACAAGAGAAATTGAACAAGAATCGGACAAAGACGAGAAGCTTAGAGTCATCAGAAGATGCCTATTAGATGGAAACTGGGACAAATGCCCAAAAGAATTCAAATTTGTGAGAAATGAATTATGTGCAATTGGAAGACTCGTCCTAAGAGGTTGCCGAATTGTCATACCCGAATCCCTGCGAGATCAAGTTGTTAATTTAGCACATGAAGGTCACCAAGGGATTGTGAAGACAAAACAGCGATTACGGACGAAAGTCTGGTGGCCAAACATAGACTCCGATGCAGAAAAGGTTTGCAAATCTTGTTATGGTTGTCAGCTTGTATCAAAACCTTCTCCACCAGAACCGATGACAAGAACCGAAATGCCAACTCAACCATGGCAGCATACAGCAGCCGATCTACTAGGACCAATGCCAAGTGGCGAATATATATTTGCTATTGTTGATTACTACAGTCGATATTTTGACATTGAAATATTGACAAGTATAACATCAGCAGATGTAATCAAAGCCTGTGACAAGATTTTTGCAACTCACGGATATCCGATTTCATTAAAAACGGACAATGGTCGACAATTAGTTTCAGGAGAATTTGAAAACTACCTGGAACAACATGGAATACAGCATCGAACTAGTATACCCCTATGGCCACAAGCAAACGGGGAAATTGAACGGCAAAATCGAACGATGTTGAAATCCATGAGAATTGCCACAGCCGAGGGAAAAGACTGGAAATCCGAACTTTACAAACTATTGATTGCTTATAGAAGCACGCCACATGAAACTACTGGCGTATCTCCAGCCAAGAGAATGTTCAGACGGGAAATAAGAACAAAACTCCCAGAATTCAATGACGACGTCGACACAGATCTAACAGCTCGAGATAAAGATGCAGAAAACAAACAGCGTGGAAAAGATTATGCCGATGATCGCAGAAATGCACAAAGGTGTGAAATTCAACAAGGTGACAAAGTTCTTCTACAACAACCGAAAAGAGACAAATTAACACCTCGATACCATGAAGTTCCATTCACAGTTCTGAGCAAAAGCGGAAGCAAACTTACAGTTGAATCAGAAAACGGAAATCAATTGGTTCGTAATTCTGCTCATGTAAAAAAGTTTGTGGAACCAGTGACAGTGACAGTAGATGAACAGACAACAGACCCTCAAACTTTTGAAGAAGATCCACCGAACGAGACAGAAGATGATTGTCAACCAAGACCGACAATAGAACAACCAGCTCTGTCTACTACCAGGAAGCCGATTACTACGAGATCTGGTCGAACGACTCGTACTCCTGCAAGATTCAATGACTTTGTGTTGAATTGAAAATTTTGAAGTCGTCAAATGGGGCAGAATAATCCCTGTTTGATACGATTGTTTTGGACAAATTTATTTGATGTCTTGAATGTTTTGCTATTATTTTGAGAACAGTTTTGATGCTGTGAACATTGTTGATTGATGTATGTTTGACAAACAGTTTGAGAAAGGAGGGATTGTAGTGTCTATGGTGATATGTTATCTATGTATTGTCTATGGTGTGATATACCACCTCGTGTATGTTGTTCTGATTGTTGTTGTTGTTTTCCGAGTGATGTGAATAAACGTGGTTTTGATTTAATTCGATTGCATCAGCACATTGGCGACGAGGTAAATAGATTTAATTCGATTGCATCAGCACACTAGGGTTTTGGAACAAGATCTTAATTCGTATTGACCGCGTTCAAAAGAGGTTGCAGGACCCTAAAATGAACTTTCATGAAGCAGCTTTAGATATAAAAGCTTTTAAAAATTATTTTCATGATGAAAGAGAAGTGATAGTTAGTGATTCACTGAAAGAAGGAATTCGAATTTGCAATGAATGGGACATAGAATTTGAAAGACGTCAAAGAAGAAAGAAAAGAATGGATGGCAAAACATCGAGAGATGCTGGTTTATGGTTTAGCAGTTGAAGATAAATTTATAATAAAGGGTTAATAGATTTAACTTGTGGTTTTTTTACCAAATTCAAAAGTACTTTTTTAGAAAATAAAAAGTATGTAACCTATCGTCGAAGAGGGGCGCAAGATCAGTGTTTGCCATTTACCACAGGTACGCCACTGCCTGGGGGTTCTTGAGAACCCCCTGATGTGAATGATATGGTTCGTGCGAACCCCCTATTACTCAGAAAAAAAATTATTTTTAATTAATCTTATTCTTGGTTGTGTGGGCTAGTCACTATTACCCAAATTTTGCTTTTATCTCATACCCCTGATTGCCGAAAATTATTGCCGCCCGAAAGTTGGGAGGCATTTGCTTCCCGCCTCCTCTGCCTATGCTAAGATTAAGATATATATATATATATACACTAGCTGACCTAGCAAACGTTGTTTTGCTTTTTAAATTATTTTTTTATTAAAAGTTTAATGCTTGCTCTCCCGATATATATATATATATATGAGTCTGTCTGATTTTGGCCTATATATTATATATAAACTCCTCCGAAACGGCTGAACCGATTTTTATGAATTTTTTTGTGTACCTATCCTCATACCTACCAAACGTACAAAAAAAAATTAAAAAAAATTGGTTCAGCCGTTTTGGAGGAGTTTAGAAACAAACACCGTCACGTTTTATATATATATATACCCTTGGACAAACAGACAAAAAAGCAAGTTGAGAAAAACTTGGTAATAAAAAACAAAAATAATGAACACTTGAACACTGAGTCTTTAAATAAATGTTATCATCAATATTAAAATTAACAAATCAATTCTGCCAAAAAATACTTATCTCACACACATTCTATATATTAGATAACTTTCTTTTCGCACATACACATTTGTTTGAGCCCCCTTCTTCCCCACACACAAATCATTGGCTTTGGACACACTCCTTCCCCCACGGTACATATGTACTATATGGATGACATGACCCCTAAACCCCTAATTTTCACCTGTTAACACACAAAGCAACTATACAAAACACAATTTAAATAGATCTACTTGTATAAAAACTTGCCACAGCTGATGGCCAATGAGAAATTAGAAAAAATTAACACCATCAACAGAAAAACGTGAGAAAACTTTTATTGGTTTTCTTCATTAGGTGTCGTTTGTTGCTGACAAATGTCGTTGTTTAACTCGTGTAAGTTGTATTTTTTAAATTTGAAATAGTCCGTTAGAATGCTCAAACAACACATCTTTTGTAGCACATCAACACTGATAACCAAATCAGGGGCAGTTAAGTTAACTTTAGCTTGCACATCACATTCTTTGAGGGCTGTTCCGATTATGGAGAAAATGAGATCTCGGTTGATGGAATTATTACAGCGAACTTTGTAGATGATGCAGTAAGTAAAATCTGTCAGATTGTTTTCCTTGAAGTAAGCTGAGAGAGTCTCACCAGCAAGTTTTCCCATGATTTCTTCACTAGCTTTGCATGTTCCAAGCACAGGCAGCAGTCGCAAAATCATTCTAGATTTCACAATTCCAGATTCAAGAGAATCAGAAAAGATTTTGCTGACAAATTTATCAGGTTGTTCAAGAGTAGTTTTAATGAAAACGCAATTGTTGGTCTTTGTGTCAACATTTTGAAATCGCCTCTCATTAACTGAAGTAGATTTAAATTGATCAACATGTTTGACCAAAGCTGCTTCTATATCTTCCTCTTCTTGTGATACTTTGTCTTCACCTTTTTCATCCTGTAAAAAACAGATCAATTTCAATTAAAGAAGCTGAACTCAACCCCTACATAAGACTTTGAAGAAATTATTTTCTATTAAAGAAATTAGTTATTTGATTGACTGGGAAAATAGTGGGGAATCCCCAATTGTGCAGAACAATAAAAATTGAGCAGGTTATAAACAATAAAAGTCACTCTCAAAAAAATAATTAAAATTTTTTCAGCTAATAGAGTTTACATAAAAACAAAGATTATATATAAACATGTAGGTAAAATTGTTAAACTACAGCAATAACACATGAACCATAAAAACTTTGTTTTCCAAAAAAATCGTTTATATTTAGTAATTTGGCAGATTCTAGTTTTTTGCAAAACATTTTTTAGGATAGAAAATCGTTGACCACTGTTATTGAATAAAACGTCGGACCGTATACCAATTTCTCTTAGAGCTGTTTCGATATGGCTTTTTGCAGATTATGCCGATACCGAGTATAGCCGATTATTAAAATTGCCGATACTGATTATGACACCGATTATTTTAAAATTACTATTTCTTTAGTGAAAATGTTTGTTTCGAAACATACCGCCATAATACAATACCAATATATATATATATATATATATATATATTGGTATATAATAACAAAGACTGAGTTTGATAACTTTAGCCAGTGAGCGTCAGCAAAAGTAGAGATGCACTGATACCATAAATATGGCCGATGCCGATACTCATATCATGAAGGAAGCAGATACTTTTCAATATTTAATTATTTATTTGTTACTGTTTATGTAAAAAAAATCACAATATCATGATAATATTTTATTGAAATATTTCAATAGAGTTCAAATAATAGTTACTTTATAGTTAATATTTAAAGTTAAATATTCTTAAACTATGGTGCAGGAAAATCAGGTTTTCACTCGTATCTGGAGAGAGCCTGTTTCTCTTGGGGGTGTTGACATTTCTTTTTTATCTTTTTTACATTTTTCACTTTAGGATAAAGCTTTTAATTAATTTACTATTTCTTTTTTTTATAATAGTTTATAGTTCTTTACACCAGGTGTTTTAAGACTCTAATGGCTGTATGTAGAAAACACTTCCTGTCTGTTGATCCTTTCTCCAGGCTTGGGACTGGCTCGCAATTAGCGAGGCGGAGTTCTTCTATTTCTTTTAAACCATTCACGCTTATATATACTGCTATTGTGCAATCATCAACCAATATTATGCAATCATTAACCAATATAACACAACATTAATTTAATTCATTGAACATTATTTATTTAATTTATTGAACATTATTTATTTAATTTATTGAACATTATTTATTTAATTTATTGAACATTATTTATTTAATTTATTGAACATTATTTATTTAATTTATTGAACATTATTTATTTAATTTACTGAACATTATTTATTTAATTTATTGAACATTATTTATTTAATTTATTGAACACTATCAATTCAATTTCTTTGTTTGTAAATAAAGCTTTTCACTTAAAATCCCTGTTGCTACGCCAAAACTTTTAATAGAAATAAGTAAATAGTCAAAATTATCGGTATCGGCCAATGACCCTCAAAATTTTACAAGGCTGATACCGATAACTGAAAAAAAGGCCGATACTGCCAATACTATCGGTGCATCTCTAAACAGAAGTCACATGTTATTCATCGCTTCATAATTAGACCAAACCATTGTTAGCCATTTTGACTTCCGGAAGTTTGTTGTTGACAAAAAAATGAAACACGTGTATTTTATTATCGAACTTTTAGGTTGTTATGGTTACATATTCTAAAAGTAAGTAAATAATTAAGTTTAATCGGCACCGATTATTTTTTGGCTTGCCGATTACGCAATAATTTACCCGATTATGCGTGCCCAGCTCCAATTTCTCCCAGCGAAGCGAAGCGTAAACAAACACTGGGGAGCATACGATTGGACAAGCCGCAGTGAGCCAGACTCGTTTGTCCAATCGTATGTTCCCAACCAGTGTTTGTTTACATTTCAATGGGAGAAATTGGTATACGATCCGTTTTATTCAATAAATTTTTGGTAAAGGTTCCCTTTGACGGGCCGTGTGGCAGATTAATACATAATTCTCGGCTATAATTAACTATAAACACGATTAAAAGTAAACACTAGTTTAAAAATTATGATAATTAGTATAAGTAATTTATTTAAAATGAGAAAATGTCATATAAAAAAATAAATAATGTAATTATAATTTATGTACGTTTGAGTTTTAAGAAAAAGTTTAAACGAAGGAAAAGTTTAAACGACGCAAATACACAATGTTCGCTTACAAATATTCAAATTTCGACGTTGCTTCGAATAAACTACTTTTTTTAACATTTATTTTTTAGTTTTTCTTCATTAAAAATTTGAAATTTTGTTTATTTAAAGAAGTTAACTTAGTTTAATAATTTCCAATTTTCTTACTTCTTGCAAACCGTCCCGAGTTACCGGGCGGTGAGTTTTAAAATTTTAATGGAATTTTTATTTACAACTGATAGTTTGTTTTTTAAATAAAATTTTATTATAAACTAATTTTATTTATTTTTTATTCATTTCATTCATACGATCATCGTACCTCACCACTCACAACTACGATGTAAATACGTAAATAGGGCTTTCAAGGGTACTACTTACGTTTTCAAAGTCTCTCAAATTACGATAAATGTTTTTTTTTTAAATTAAAATTGGTATTAAATTTGTTTTTTTATGTTATTGTGATAAAATAAAAATAATACGATTATTTTTCGGCACGGGCCGTCAAAGGGAACCTTTACCAAATTTTTTATTTATTATGTTATAGAAGCGAGAGTTATATCGTTGGATTTGAAATTAAATTATCAAAAAACAAGCGTCTCAGACATTACCAGTGCAACAGTTAAAAAGTTATAATTTTTCAAAAAATAGCTATTTTATGCAATTTTGGTTGGAAAATCGTAGTTTTTGGCTTATAACCTTTTTTTATTTGTTGAACCGAAAAAAAAACCAATCATACCATTAGATACGAGGGAGAAGTTGGCTGCGCAGCTGGATCCCCGAACTATAGTGCAAAAAAAAGTTCGTGCATTGGGGTTGTGCTATAGATCGTTGGAAAGGTATTTAAAAAAGAAATATAATGGTGTAAAAATAAATTTAATATTGCAAAAAATAAAAAAGTTATAGGCGAAAAACCGTCGCCGTCCCTATGTAAATGTATGGAGACGATTGTTCATACCCTGATCTATATTTGGTTCATAACTTTTTTATTTGTTGGACTATTTTCCAAAAATTAGTTTCTATGTTTAGCTAATATATTTGTCTTTCTAATGCATTAAGCTAGAACCCCAATGCAGTCGAAAATATTAATCTACATGGCTCCAAACGCAAGTGAAAATCGTCTCCATACATTTACATAGGGACGATTTTTCACTTGCGTTTGGAGCCATGTAGATTAATATTTTCGACTGCATTGGGGTTCTAGCTTAATGCATTAGAAAGACAAATATATTAGCTAAACATAGAAACTAATTTTTAAAAAATAGTCCAACAAATAAAAAAGTTATGAAGCAAAATATAGATCAGGGTATGAACAATCGTCTCCATACATTTACATAGGGACGGCGACGGTTTTCCGCCTATAACTTTTTTATTTTTTGCAATATTAAATTTATTTTTACACCATTATATTTCTTTTTTAAATACCTTTCCAACGATCTATAGCACAACCCCAATGCACAAACTTTTTTTTGCACTATAGTTCGGGGATCCAGCTGCGCAGCCAACTTCTGCCTCATCCATTAGATTCCATTTTCAAAACCACATCCAACTATGTCACTATGTGTAGCACAACCCCAGTGCCCAACTTTTTTTTTAATTTGCACGGCCAGCATTTTGCTAACCGCTAACTAGCCTCACACGCATTCATTCTCCAACACGACCAACACTCCAACTCTTTTACACTACAGTTACACACAGCAGCCAAGAATGTCAACAATCAACAATGATAGTACCTCAGTCGTTTTCCCATACAGAAGTTCATAATATTCATTAAATATACTGTATGCCTCTGAAACCGCCCGGCTTTCATTTCTATTGCAAGTTATGAGAAATCCTTTCATTCCTGCATCCAGATGAAAGTCGTGTCGTGCTCTTTTGGACTGTACATAATAACTTTTATTTTTACGTTTTTTATCTTGACTCATCGCAAATTTAGTGGGTGTAAAATTTAAACTAAACTAATTCGAAGCAGAGATTCGCTAAATTATTACTTAGATATCGGTAAACAACAGTGTCTGTGTAATCAGACCACCGATCACATTACGATTACAACCTAATTTCACTCAAGGTACAAAAACAATTGAATAATTAAAACGTAATTTATAAATAAAATATTAAAATAATTTTATTATTTAAAATACTAAAAACTAATAATAAATATTTTTTATTAAAAAACTGAATAATGTTTAATTAACCTATTTAATTACACGATTAAAATAGTAAAAACGTCTGAATAATAAAATCAAGTAATGTGAGCGCCAATTCCTATCAAGAGTATCGTGTATCGTCTGCTCATGTGTTTGCCAAAAATAGCATAACCTGAAAAATGCGTGACAAAAAGAAAGGAGTGAGCGGTCCGGGTTAGTCTTCTAGCTTCTATCTTAATTGATTATTGTCTGTAGTTGGTAGATTTTTTTTCAGATTGCTATGTTGTGTCTTTTTTTACTAAAACAATTTAATTTAAAGGAGATAGAGTGAATAGTACAATGGAGAAGATGACTTCTTCAATGAATAAGCAATGGAAAACATTTATCAAAAAAGCAGATGTTATGATGGGTTATGTTTCAAAAACTCATGGTGAAAATAGTGAACATTTGAAGAAGTTATATAATAGATCAAATATAATCTTGTATTCTTATTGCATTTGGTAGAATTTCCTGATTCACAAGCAGTTGGTGAAATCTTCAAGCTATTGGTCAAGTTGAAAGCTGATAAAATGTTTGAAATGGTCTGAATTTTCAGTCAATTTATTAATGGGGTTATATAATGATTTTACAGAAACCTTTTGGAATTTTTAGATTCCTATTCCATTTCTTGAAAGTTTTCTAGAAGTTATAAATTTGCCGCTTGTGAGTTGTTAATTCTTACTCATAAGTCATAAATACTAGAAACATGTTATTTTTAGAAGAAAATTGTTTCGGCTCTATTTCAGGCAAAGAAAAACATTGAAATTGATGAATTAGACGAAGAAGTACGGCTGTCTCATCTGTATTGTGCTGCTTGTCTTATGGCCATTGTTTCAGGAAAAATTCTAAAACATATTAAAGAGACACATTTAGAAAATGTGCTAATTTTTGTGAAGAAAATAATTTTTGCATTTAAGGATTTAGGTAGAGACATTTTTTTAAGGAAATATCTTTTGAGTTAGAAATATTCAAATATCACCTATTTAAAACAGAAGCTGGAAAATCAGCTAGGTCGGACAGAAGCAAGTATACAAGAATAGCAGATCCAAGTAAAGAAGTTAAGAAAGAAATTCTGGAAATATTATCTATTATATTTGAATGTTTTCTACAACTTATTGAGGAAGATGTTGTCACAGAGTTTTCCATTGATGATGTAAGCTTTTTAATGGCTATCACAAGTTTGTTAAAAAAATTTATGTAACAAAAATGGCTTAGTTTGATTTACTTTTTATTTTAGGTTTTGAGTTGTTGCTTTTTTGCTTTGTCGAAAATGGTCTTTAAGATAATGCAGGAAACATCCATTCAAATCATCTCAACTGTAAGATCAAATGTATAATTTGTAAGATTACTTTAATTATTATATAGCATTTTAGCATTATTAATTTAATCTCAGATCTTCACAAGGAAAGCACATTCAAGAGATGCCATATTTTGTAATGTTCTGCAACTAGTTGATCAAATGATTGTTTCTGAAGATGGACGAACATGGACTGGTTTAATGTTAGAATTTGTGTTGTCACACTTTATATGTCTTATTTGTGCAAGCTATTTGGTGCATTACTGGTGAGGTACATATAAACAGTCAGATCCAAATAGCTCATCTTTATTAATGGCTGCCCTGCCTAGTCTTGTGTTCAGACTGTTTTAAAAATATATTTCTAGTTAAAACTAAAAATGTTGTACAGAATTTCAGATGGCACTGAAATTAATCTCCTCACTGTACTTGTTCTGAGCATATTTCAGCACAGTGCATCTCTTGTTAACAAACATGTCTCAACTTCAATGGTCACAGCTACAGCAACAAGAAGACCAAATAAGAAAAAGGCTGTTGGCGAAAATCAAGTAAGTTTTAGATGAATAATTACGATAGCTATACACTTATTTAAATGAATACGTTTTGCTAATAACACAGGTACCACAAAAGCTAGGGAGCCATTACAAAAATAATATGACTCTTGCTCAACATTTTGTGCTAAATCTCTTTGATAGGTATTTTTTCAGTCAAATTACCATTAAGTGCTCTTATTAAAAGTTAAATATAACACATTAAAAAAACATTAATTAATGTTATATTATTTAATCTAAAAAAATCAATATGATAAAATAGATGTTTCGGTAAGAAAGAAAAACTCGGACTGAAAGTCTTCAGTGGTTTTATTAATGATCTTATGAATTTGATCAATTTGCCTGACTGGCCAGCTTCACATTTATTTCTTATCATCCTTCCTCAAGTTCTGGTGAGTTATTTTCCACTTATTTTACATTTATTCTACTGTTAGAATCCGATGACCCTTTAATGTTATTTTGTCTGATGCTGAAACTTTCTTCCAGTTATGTGTTTTTTGAAACATAATTTTGTTACGTATCTTATAGTTTGCATAAAATTATTTATTTACCAGATGAAAACTGTGACTACAAAACCAACTGGTATTGTCGGTACCAATTCAAGTGATGTTTATTCAAAAGTTGCTGCTTTTGATTGTATGGCAACTCTGTGCAAATTTTTTGAAATTTACTGCACTTTCTCCACATCAGCTGATTTCTCGACATCAGCTGATACGCTTAAGAAAATAAACTCTGTAAGAACTTTTTCTATAAATAGAACGTACTTTTTTTTAATATTAATAATCATTTGTTAAGATTCATAATTGTACTGAGAAGAAATATTTAAAAAGCTTTTCTGTAATTTATTACGTCATTGAAGTTTTGTATTTATTAAACTTAGTCGGGTGGTGATGAATTAGAAGTGATCAGAACAGTTGTGGTACAGTGGCTGATGAAGGAATGCTCCCAGCCTCACGTTAACAAAACTTCGGCTCAACTGGTTATTTATCAACTCTCGATTTGTATAACTAATTAACGTTTGGCGATTTTTAAAGTTTAAGGGTAGCATAAATTTCTTGGTGGATTTCAGGGCGGATTAGTAGTATTTTCCTGGTGTTAAATAAAAAAATGGCTTTGGAATATGTTTTTCATGTTTGTTTGTTAGCCAGGAAATCTTGATGTTTTTAACATGCTTAATATAAATTATGAATTAAAATTTAATATTTATTGTTATTATTCAACAGTGAAACATTTATTGTTGAAATTAGAATTTCATAATTTAAAACAAAACAGATACTGTGCAAGTTCCAGTTTTCTCAGTGGTGCTATGTGGATGAATTTGTTCTTGGAAATAATCAAAAGCTGAAATCACTGAGTGAACTGGAAAACAATGGAAACAAAAGCATAAATGAGTAAATTTGAGTCTATTCAAATTTTTCAATAACTTCTACATCACTTCTATTTTCCTGTGTCTTATGAATAGTTTACTAATAAGAGTTTTTAAAAAATTGTTTTCTCGTATTCTATCTTTATTATTATATGGTTTTAATTAATGAATTTTTTAGTTAATAAGAAATTTCCAATTAAACAATTTAATTATTCTTAAATTTTTGTAATATTTTTTTTAAAGACTTCTTGGATCATTTGAAACAGTCAAATCTCTTTATCATCGCCTGTCTTGTTTGACTTGGTGCAAGAGAATAAGGAACGCACTGGTCCAACAAGTCGGTACACTTTTTGCATCAAATTTCCAGAATGTACTTACACATGCATCGTGTCATAATGTCATTTGTGTCTATAATGCTTTTAAGTAATATTAAATTCAAATGCATAGCTTCTTTCTGTGCAGCTGTGATATAATATTATAGTATTTTTCAGTAGAGATTTAAAGTTACGTGGCTAATTTTCTTTGTCAATAATTTTTGTGACAACTCTTCTGTAAGTTGTCAGCATAGCTAAATAATGTTGGGATTATGTTCAATGTACCACCATCAGGTCTACCAACTAGGTTCAAACAGTTCTTCTGTTATAAGACATAAGGTCATTCATTGCCTCAGCGACTTGACAGAATTAAACCACGATCTTCTGAAAGAGGTGAAAAAGTTTGCATGATTGACGTGTAGATTAATTGAATTGAAATCGTTTAAAAATTTTCAGACTAAATTATTAAGTTGATTGAATTTATTTGTGAGAGTGAAAATTACTTTAAGATAATATTAAATATATATATATATATATATATATAATGTAATAAATGATGACATTACATGAAAAAAATTGATTTTATAAAATTAAAATATGAAAATTTGAATTTTTAATTAGCTTGAAATTAAAACTTGAATTAAATAATATTGTGATAAATAAAACAGAAATGAAACTTAATTACCTTTTAAGAAAAAAAATGACGCTAAAATCCTAAATGTTCTTCTTAACGTACCAGCCAGCTACTGTTCAACTTGTTCAGATGAGACTTTATGACACTTCGTCCTCGGTCAGATGCTCAGTTGTTGAATTCATTGGATCGAATGTTTCGAGGCATACCGATCTTTTGAATTTATATCACAGCCACCTCATCAGGAGTAGCATGGTATGTTAATTAGAGTTTACTCGTTATTTTAATGGCTTACATTTCAGAAAGTCTTATGAGTTTGTTGATTATTGAAATAATTGAAAACCTAAATGATAATTATTTTTATTTATAAGAATTTATTGATTTGTGTAGAAAAAAATTATTTATTAATTTAATTTTTTTATTTATTCTCTCCAGGATGTTGGCATAAGTGTAAGAAAGCAAGCAGTGATATTTTTCATGGGATTTATTTTAGACCACCCAGACCATGAATTAGTGACGGAGATGATGCTATGTCTCATGAAACGAATTTTTGATGAAAATACCGTCAAGGTATATACATTCAATTTTTTTTTAATATTATTCAGCAAATATTTATTGAAGTTTTTATCATTTTTTATAATTAAAAAAATATTAACTTTTAAAACTAGTTTAATTCTGTTCATTCTTTTTCTTGAAATTTTACGTATTTCACTTCAGAATCAAATTCTTGAAGCATTTGCATCGTTCGTATCAACAATCGATGCCTCTACAATGTGCACCTGCTTTATAAATCTTGTTCAGCATTGCTTCGTTGATGGATTTGCAAGGCTTGAAGCACTTCTCACATGGGTTAAGATTCATGTTGAATTAATATGGAAATAATCAAACACATTGCAATTTTGTTTATGCCTGAATCTGTGTTTGCAATTTGTTCATTATGTCCTTTTTATTAGCAATTTATAATAATAATTATGATGATGATGATGATAATAGTAATAATGATAATGATAATTATTGTGAGATTGGCGAATGCTTAGCGGTTTCACCCAAAGAACTTTTCGCCAGTGTGACGAAAAATTGAAAATAATCTTCTAAATATAGTTTAGCTTAATAAATTCATTATTCATTTTCAAACATTTCTACAAAACAACTCTTTTGTTTTTCGGGCGAATTTTCCATCGTTCGGGAGAAACGTCCAATAAAATTTTAAAAAATTTGGGTGAAAAAAAAGATTGGGCGAATTTTCCATGAATCGGGCGAATCGTCACTCGGGCAAAACCGCCTGCTACCGAGATTGACATTCCATAATAAAATCTATAGAACAATCGAGTCAGAGGTCATGTATTTCTACAAAATAAAGAGGTTCAGTTAATAGCTCAATTCTCAATCAATGCAACACAAATGAATCACTTATAAAATTGTATAACAAAGTAATAACAAAAAACAAAAAAAAATTTCTAAATATTAAAAGAAAAATAATGTTTTATTAGTTTTATACATGATCTGTTTATGCTTTTCATTTTTTTTAAACAATATTTAAATAATTGAAGTTGCTCCAGAAAGATGTGAAGAAAACAGAGAAGAGACCTGTATTGATGACAAGCATGAAGATATTAACAGATGAAACAATCAAAACTCTTGTTCATCTCTGTAAAGAATGCGGTTATTATCAAAAACAAATATTCTTTTAGGAGAAAAGTTTTGATTTTTTTTCTTTGTTAACCTGTGCTATGTCACAGTCTCTCCCATACTGGGACGAACTACTATTTAACTAATTTAAACAGATATTAATAATATTATTAACAACTTTTCACATCTCTTAATTTAATTATTTAGTTTAAGAAAGACTTAAGATTTTTTTTCTATAAAAGATATATACAAAATTAGATTCCTTTCACTAGAAGTGTTTTATATATAACTTGACAACTTCTTCAGAGCATGGAAGAAGAACTGGTAATAAAAAAGAAAAGTCATTTGAGAAATTGACGTCATGTACAGTACTGATTAGGATTTCATCGAACTTAAGGACGGAATTTTATACCAAACACTTGAATACATTTGTCGATCTAATCTGTAACTGTAATTTTCCTGTTAGTTCACATTTTCTATTGCATAATTTAACTTTTTAACACAAATTAATTTTGAAATTTCTACTGTGGTAGAAAATGTAATGAGGTGGCTTTTCAGTCTTTTGTTTGAAATTATTTTAATCTCATTTGAATGATTTAGACAATCTCTGGCTGAAGATGATGAGGTTCTATATCTTATAATTTTAGACATAGCTTATGGGTAACAGAATAAATAAAAACTGTTTATATTATTGTATATCCTGTTGTGTTTAAGTAATTCCTTTAGCTGTCGAGTGTGACTAGGCTGTGAGAAGGACGTTTTGGAGACGTTTATGTGCATGAAATTTTAACCATTTCATGGAATTAATATTTTGTAGATTGAAGTAGATTCTTCCTGGAAAGTGAACATGCTTTCAATCATAGAACAGCTGATATCAACATCAGTTCAACTTGAGAAGACTATTTTAAAAAAGTTCAACCAATTCCTCACTAAGTTATTGAAATTTTCTACTATCAAGGTTTGATTTCATAATGTTTATTGTCATTTAAAATTTGATTAAAGTCTTTTTTAGTTCTGTATCTTTACCTGATTTATATTTTAAAGTATTTGAGTAATATAATATAATAATACTAGCGGGGAGGCCCGGGTATTTTGGAGGTTTTTTTATCGTTTTTCTCTTCCTCCTCCCGTTTCTTTCTTCGCTTGCTATCCTGCTCATCCTTTTTTTTTGGACAATGTTTAACGTTGCGTCAGTCGCTAGACTTCTAGGCCACGAGGAAAGGGTTCTTTGCAGAGGCAGCCATTTATAGGCGCCTACCCCTTTAGCAATGCGAGTGAACTCCTTGCTTAAGGGAGTTACGCTGGTGACGCCGGTGAGGCTTGAACTGCTCACCTAATGATTGACAGGCAAACGCTCTACCGCTCTGCCACCAGCGCTCATTCTTCTGTTCTTTAAGGGGTCTCAAGAACTGGCAAAAAAGCACTATGAGTCAGGGACGTCTGAATGTTGTAACTGTTTGCCATTTCAATCAAAGCATTCTGGATAATCTGAACATGAGACAACTTGCCCATTGCCGATGAATTTGCACAAATATCTGAGATAAGAAAATGGCTGTTTGGATCAGCACCATTCTAATTTTGAAACATTGTGTAGCATAGTTATTTCTTTAATGAATTTTAGTAAACTAACTTACTTTTGATTAGACCTTGATGGCACAGATGGGAGGGAGGGGTGAAAAGTGGGAAGGACTGGGCTCCAAAATATCTGTGACAGACTATAGACTAAAAGAATTCTGACATAGTAAATAATTTCATACTGTTATCAATTTTTAATTACGTACAGACCATGGAGAAAGCAATACACTGTATAGCTATTCTCGCATCTAAGGACATGTTTGACATTGAGCCATTGGTGAAATATTTCCAGGAAATGTTGGGTTTGTTACAGTTTTTTTTAGCTGGTATGTTCGTTTTGTATGAAGATTTTATGGTAATATTTTAAAGCCATTTTACTGCTTTTCTGATGTTATCTTCTATATTGTATTATATTGAAATATATTAGCTGGAAATTTACAGAGTTATTTCTGTCTTTACAGATATCATCCAAACTGCAATTGCTTCTGATAACAGACATAAGAGAGAAATAAAGGTGAAACAGTATCCAATAGGTGTGCAACAAGAAATGCAGGTATATTGCCAATCGAATGAAACATCACAGAAACTTTCAAATGCTCTGATTACTGTTGGCATCATAAGCAAGTATTTCGATCCAGCATGTCTAGAAGTTAGTACTAATTTAATGTTGAAATTTTATTTTTATTTTGTTATGCATTGAAAAAAAGAAACAAGAAAATTTTGAGCATTTTTATTGCTTGTCTTGAAATCTTTAGATATAATTAAACAGTAATAATAAATTATAGTAATAGTTTAATAAACATATCGTCTGGCCAGATTGAAAAAGAACAGGTGTTTCGTTGTTTGTTCCATTTCGTACAATCCACAGATGAATGCATGAAACTGAAAGCTCTTATTGGTTTAGGTTTGTTTTTTTTACAATTTTTTTAATCATTAGCAGTTCTATTCAATGAAGTAAAAAAAAGGAACTGCAAAGAGTGGTAACGATTGAGTTATCTTAATTGATAGTTTTTGTTTAAAAAAAACAATGTTCTCATGTAGTTTAGACTTTGGATTAGGGTCTTTTTCACAATATGTGTCTTTATTCCTTGTTAAGAAAATCAACGAATGTTCGTTTTAGATTACCACTTGCAGAAGCATATTCATTTCATGCAAGATACAAGATTAACTCAATGTTTAATGGACATCCTTGGAAGTTTGTCACCATCGCCATCACCACCACCACCATCATCATCATCATCATCATCATCATCAATACCATCACCTGGGTTACAGAACATGTTGAAACAATCTGTTCTGAAAATCCTCTTGAATTATTTCAAGAGCAATGATAAAGAGGCATCAGACGAAAAATGTTAGAATTTTCACCAATTTTTCTTATGAGCTTCTTATAAACTCGTAAAGTATGTTCAGTATTTTAGGTTGTTTGTATTGAATTTAATTTTGTTTGCAGCTTGTCAGGTATTCACTCTGAAAGACAAAATTAAAAATGAATCAAAGTATTTGTAAAACTTTTTTTTAAATTAATTATTTATATGATTATTTGTCTGTGTGTTTGTTTGTTTGTTTGTGTTTACCTTGATCACACGATCACAATTTCTTACAATTGTTTGTTAAAGATGATCTCGTTTATGATTTCTAAAGTTGATAATTTTGTTAATCATGAAATTTGTTTTCGTTCAACAGCTTTGTTACCGAAGCGGCTCAAATCTTTCTGAAGCCGATCCTGGCGAATAATTTGAGCCGGGACGTGAAAGTTCGAATGACATCGTTTGAAGTGGTCGAGTCAATTCTGCATCAGGGGCTTGTTAACCCTCTTCTGGTTATTTTCTTTTTTAATTTCTATTTGTAATAAATTATATGGCTTTGGAGAGGTTGCAGATGTTGTGAGGCGTGGTTGGCTGAGGTGGTTCGGGCATCTGGAGTGAAAAAGCAGAGATGTTTGGGTATCTGCTTGTAGAGACTTTGAGTTGGCTGGGTCAAGGAACAGAAGCAGGTGCCAGAAGTCCTGGGGAGATTGTGTCAGCCATGATCTGTACAATCTGTGGCTTATGGCTGAGCTGGTGGAGGATAGAGCTGAATGAATGCGCTGAATTGGAAGCACGAGAAAACAGACGTAGAATTGAAAGAAGGAGAAGATACATTTGGTCTTCAACTGTGCTTTAAGTTAATGCATTTATCACTCATGAGATAACGTTGCACTGTGATGACAGAGCATAGTTAACAGCATTATAGCATAATTATGAGTTTATATATACAGTATTACAAACTATATTCTTCCTGTTCTTTTTTTTATTGTTTCTATTTTTAGTGTCTCCCACATCTGATATGTGCAAGTACACAACATGAAGAAATTCCCATCATGTCTAAGAAATCGGAAAGTTGGATGGCAGCCATTCATCTGAAATATCCTTCGTATCTCGGCGTCAGTGAAAATGCATCCTTCCTTCTAAATTTTGTTGCAAAGATAAAATAGCATTGAATTTATTAAATTTATTAATTTTTCTTCACATATGTTCGGTTGAAATTCATCATTATTTTGAAAACAAGAATATTGATGTCATGCAGATATGCTGCATGAGTGGTCTTCACCTATCCTATCAGTTGCACGATGCTTTGGTCACTTCTGAAAAGCACGTTGTTCGTGGCTATATGTTAAAAGATGGCAAACCTGTTTCCCTTTTGTCAGTCGTATACTCAATGTTCAAGAACAACAAATCGGATCGGCGTAGTTTCGCTCTGTCGATTTTGAAATCTTTTTTTGCATCGTTGACTCATATAAGCCAGGTATTGTTTGTGCGATTATATTACAAATTCAAAATCAATGCCAGAAATGTTAGTTATAATTAGTAGTATTGTAAATTTTTTGCATATGTGTTGAAATTCATAGAAATGCGAAGTCAAAAAACTTCTCTACGTGGCTGACAATTTGACAAATCTTGCATACTCATCTCTTGACGAAGTTTTGTTTGTCATCTCTCAAATAGATGTCATCCTTTCCTGCTCTGGTTCTGATGTTCTTGATGATTTTACTGAGGTTTTT
Organism: Erpobdella octoculata; assembly: GCA_963978895.1. Lineage (NCBI taxonomy): Eukaryota > Metazoa > Annelida > Clitellata > Hirudinida > Erpobdellidae > Erpobdella > Erpobdella octoculata. The sequence continues at coordinate 8,599,902 of OZ022241.1, read as the reverse complement.
ATATGGTGTTTCTGATGGTCTTGAAAATTTTGTCAAGGCATTTCAATCATATTTATTTTTTCAGTATTTCAATTAAATCAGCTATGTTTCTATCAATTTCATTTATACATGAATAATAATCAACACACATAATGTGCAATGTCTGTATGATTGTATGTATGTATTTATGTACGTTGAAACTTCACATAATGTTGTTACGTGGCACTGCAATCACAATGCAACAATATATTGATATTTAAAAAAATTTTTTGGGGTTATCACTAGTGTTTTAAAAATGTCATCGCGACAAATTCATTCATGTGAAATTACAATTATTTAGTGAACTCTAAATAAAAATTAATGTTAACTGATTATAATTTTATTTTAGTCCTTGAAGTTAAGAAAAAAGCTTACAAAAGAAAAAAACTGTGAAATAGAAAAAGTACAGAAGTCCTGTAAAGTCATCAAGACTTGTGAAAGTGATGACAGTGTATGCAAAGTAATTTTTATTATGTTCAACCAATAAATAGTTGCATTTAGAATTTTTTTAAAAATTATATTTGGTGTAATTTTGTTATCAGTCCAAACAGCTCAATAGAAAATTCAAGAAGAAAACGGACAGACAAAAGAAATATTTTATTGATCAGTCAAAAACTACCAGGATATGTAATAAAAAAATTAAAGATGACAACGGTAGTGATGATGACTACAAAGTAACTCACTAAATATTTTATTGCAGCATTTTAAACAATTGCTTATTTTATTTACTTTTTTGAAATTTTATTTTTATTTACCTTTGTTTATTCAGCCAAATAGAAGATCCGAGAGAAAAAGAACTTTCTACAAAAAAGAGAATACACCAGTGCATAAAACGTCTGCCGGAAAGAAACTGAATGAGGCATCTTCATCCAAAATCGATGATAATGACAGTGATGATGAAGTAGCATGGGATCAAAATATCATAAAAGGTTTTTATTAGACGTAGTAACGTTACAATGAAGTTATGTAAATTTAATTTAGTAACAGAGTGAAATTAAATAAATTTTATTTATTTATTCATTCCATTGTCAAAATTGTCGCAAAGGTAACATTAAGAAAATGATGCCAGAAGAAGTTGAAAAGCTTATCACCATATACTCATCAAGCCAAAAATACGTACTTCTCGGTTACATGAGGCAGCACTTTAAAGATGCTTATGGCATCAGTAACAGGTTATCATTTAAGTTCAATATTTTTCTTTATTAATGATTATGTTCCCTAACTTACATACATTGATGATTTTTCAGAGTGTTAAGTGAATTCCATTTCTCTACTGAAAAAAAATCTTATAACAAACCTCTAAATAAGACGAGTGAACTGATTTTCCAACCTAAACACACTCTATCTTTTCTGATGCAAGATTCTGTTGACCTGGATGATGTGGTTGACTGTTTACTAGAAGTTGGCATTTTTTTAAAATATCAATCATAAGTAGACATAAGTGGAGTGTGCTTTTTTTTAAATTAAACTACAAAAAACTTAAAAAAATATGAATAAGTCATTCAATCTTCATCCACCAATAAAAAATACTTTTCCATATAAATAAATATTGTTATTATTATTACAGTTTAAATCTCAAATGGAAATTTCTTGGAATTGCTGACTAGAGGAATTTCTTGTTTTCGAGTTTTCATGGACTCAACACAAACATTTCAATTGTAATTTTTGATTGGTTGAATTTTGTGTTGAAAATTTGGCTGTTTAAATTGATAGATTTAAATTAGTTGAACTTCGAAATGGAAAAAATATTTAATTCTTTTAAATTGCTAAGCAACTTATGTGCGTTATCAGTGAATATTTATTTAAAAAAGTTACAATATAAAAACATACCAAAAACACTATAATGTTTGTTAATTTTTTGAGTGTGCAAAAACCAGGGACGTTAATTGGGGGAGGACATTTCCCTCTGACTTTTGATTTGGTCCCCCTCAGGTATTTTTGGGTCCCCAAGAGACATAGATTGTACCCCAAAATGGGTTGAAAATGTAAAGTTGAAGCTTGAGATGTTTGTTCGGGCGCCTATGACGGTGAAGTGGGCCTCCTGTAGTCTGTACAAGGTCACTAGGCCCCTTAAAAAGATTGTGAGTATATTCTAGTCTCCCTGAGTTATCTCATCCCGGCACAAGAGCAACATCAAAACTAATTCGTCAACGTTTGTATGGCCCAACATGGACAAGGACATAAGGGCATGGTGCCGAGAATGTCTCCCTTGTCAAAAGAACAAAATACACCGCCATACCAAAACAACACCATCCAGCTTTCAGTTACCAGCATGTGCATATCGACCCTTGTAGGACCACTTCTTTTCTCTGAAGGTTACACATACATTTTGACCTTCATCGATCGTTTCACAAGATGGCCCGTAGCCATTCCCCTCAGCGACACTTCAACCGAAACAATAATGAAACATATCATGATCGGTTGTGTATCCAACTTTTGGCGTCCCTGAGACAATTACAACCAATCGAGGTAGCCAGTTTTCATCTCATCTCTTTTATCAAATGAACAAACTATTAGGCATCCATCACATCAATACCACAGCCTATCATCCCGCAGCCAATGGGATGGTCAAACGTTTTCATCGACAACTCAAATCATCTCTCGCTTCACACACCTCATCCACAGGATGGACAGAATCCTTACCGTTAGTTTTATTAGGAATTCGTTCATCCGTCAAAGATGATCTCCAATGTTCACCAACAGAACTTGTCTACGGAACAACTTTGAGACTGCCAGGAGAATTTTCTTCATCAATTTCCGGCGACAACACTATCGATGTTTCAAACTACGTTTCACGACTCAAGGACCACATGATAAGTATCAAGGCAGAGCCGCCAAGACAACTACAAACAAAGTCTTACATGCCGAAAGACCTCCTCACGACACCGCAAGTCTTAATTCGTGTGGACTCTCACAAACAGCCGTTACAGCCTCAGTATAGCGGACAGTATGAAGTACTAGAACAACATGAGAGGTATTTTGTAGTCAACAAGAATGGACGCAAGGACACCATCTCGATAGAACGACTCAAACCAGCATTCATTCCAAGTGCTCCTTGCTCCACCGCTACCACCTACATCAACAGCACCCGGCACTCCAACTTTGAACTCACCAGACACAGCCAGAGCAGTTACCAGCTAGCCTACACCTCTTCCTATCCAGGCAAGATCAGGTAGAAGAGTTCATTGGCCCAGCAAATTGGCGGATTACCTAACCTAATTTTTTTTACCAGTGCTCTCTGGTGGGGGAGTATTGTTGGAATATTACGTTTTATTATATATATATATATATATATATATATATATATATATATATATATATATATATATATATATATATATATATATATATTTTTATATCTACGGTTTATAATCAAGGCTGATAAACCTCAGAAGATTGATAACTAAGAAAGACAGAAAATAAATAGAGCTGAGCGACTACATAACTCCAATCAACTAGTCTTAATTACAGTTACTAAGACACAAGTCTTTGATTAAGTGTGTATTTCTTCTAATAAATTTTGGACCATTTCTAAGAACCTTAGTTTGGTTATCGATATTATAACAACTGGTGTCAGAAGCGAGATAAATAAAAATGGTTCATCACAAATTATTGGAAGAACTCTCCCTGTTTGAGTTGAGGCGGGAACTAAAAAACCGAAAACTCAATGACAAAGGAAAAAAGTCTGAGCTCGTGGATCGCCTCCGAATGACATTAGAAAGCCAAGGTCTGGATGCAGACGATTTCGAATTTGATATGGACGAAGAATTAACAAATTTCCTGAACAAGATGACGGAAGAAAACAGAGCAGCACAGGAGCAAAACAGAGCAGCACAGGAGCTAAACAGAGCAGCACAGGAAGAAAACAGAGCAGCGCAAAAAGAAACCAAAGCCGTTATGGAAGGAATTAAAGAATTAATTCTCGAAGGACAGTTTAAATTAACAGATGTGGAGAAAAGAGTTAATAACCTGGAAAAATTGGTAGAAGAGAATACCAAGGAAATCGAGAAGAGAATCGAGAGCAACCTGGAGATAAAATTGAACAATCTGGTCAAACAAGGACAGACTGGTTGCCAAGCCCAAGAAAGAATTCATTCTGTTGAGCATGTCAAGACCCCGGCTTTTGATGGCACTGTTTCATGGTCCGTCTACAAAGCTCAATTTGAAATTGCTGCCAGGAAAAATAACTGGTTAACCAGCCATCAGAAGGCAGAAAATCTGGTATTTTCCTTGAGGGGAGAAGCTTTACAGCTTCTCGAGCTTATTGTAGATAGAGATGATTACGACGCGATCGTAAAGGTTCTTGAGAACAGATTCGGTAATCAACGCGCGCCCGAAATTTTTCGAGCTCAACTCAAGAGTCGACGCCAGAAAGCCGAAGAAAGCATGCAACAGCTGGAAGCGGATATAGAACGGCTTGCTAATCTGGGATACCCCTTGTGCCCTCGAAATGTCCTCAACACAATTATTACGGATGGATTCATAGCGGCCTTGAAGAACTCTGAAACCCAAAAGGCTCTTAGGGTTACCCGCGTAGCTAGTCCCAGCGAAGCTTTGGCATTTGCAATAAATTATGAAGCCTCTGTGGAGCCATCTGATAGGTCTCGTCACGTAAGAAAATTGGGAAGCGAGGACGAAGATGAACTGGATGATCGAGTCCGGAGAGTAATTAAGGAAAGAATTAACTGGAAAAGAAATAACTCACCACGCTGCTGGAGTTGTTGAAGACCGGGACATCTACAAAAAGACTGTATAATTCAGATGTTTAGACCCGGGCAACAGGAGAAAATGGATCACTGTAGGCGTAATGATGTCAAACAAGAAAAACCCATAAAGGCCCAATCCAACAAGAAAAAATCAGATTCTGTGAAGGTAAAAGATAATTTGCCTTGCAGAGTTGTGCTAGTTACCGTTCTTGGAAAAGGAACTAGTTTATTTGTGGAAGGTAGATTAGGAATGAGAAACTGTAAGTTTATTATTGATACGGGAGCTTCTTGTTCAATCATAAAACCTTGTTTGGCGAAAGGAGAGGTTTTACAAAGTGGAAAGCACATCCGTTTAAAGACTGCAACAGGAGAGCTTGTTCCAGTAGTTGGTAAAATTCAAACTGAAATAAGGCTGGGAAATAAGACTTTTCAGCACCAGTTTCTGGTTGCTGATATAGAAGAAGAATGCCTACTTGGGCTTGACTTTATGAGAATTCAGGGGTTTGCAGTGGACTTAAAAATTGAAACATTCAGACAGGGAAATATGGAAATACCTGTTTGCTATAAAGGCGAAACAAATTCGGTAAAGCGAGTATTGGTAACAAAGAGCATCATTGTACCTGCTCAGTCGGAATCTTTGGTTTGGGCAAGAATAGAGAATGAGAAAAATTTAAGAGTTGTTGGGTTCATCGAGCCCCTGAACGGAGTTGAAAAACATGGATTAATGATCGGAAAAACACTGGTACGAACGGAGTCAGGAAGCTACGTGCCAGTCAGAGTTATGAATGTGACAGAATGCGACAAGCAAATAACAAAAGGTGATGAAATTGCGGTATGCAGCCCAGTCGATCACATAGTGGCATGTACCACAGTGGTTGGTAAAAAGTAATAATGAAAAGAGAATGAAGTACTCGCAAATTCAGGAACTGCTTGAAGCCGCTAAAACTTCATTAAAACCAATGGACTATGTCAAAGCGGAAAAGCTGATTGAAGAATATTGTGATATAATAGCTATTGACGAAGAAGACAATGGGAAAACAAAGATCGTTGAACACCGAATTCGAACTGGTAATACAGAGCCCATTCGTCAACTGCCACGAAGGCTTCCACTGGCAAAGCGGGAAGAAGCTAGAAAGATGTTAGAAAAGATGAAGAAACAAGGAGTTATTGAACCATCCAATAGTCCATGGAGTTCACCTGTAGTACTTGTTAAGAACTAAGAAGAAGGATAATTCGCTACGTTTTTGTGTCGACTACAGAATGTTAAACGAGGTCACACAAAAAGATAGTTACCCTTTGCCCAGAATCGATGACACCATCGATACACTTGCGGGATCTCGAATGTTTTCTACTTTAGATCTTAAGAGCGGATATTGGCAGGTGGGAATACATTCCCAGGATCGCGAGAAAACTGCCTTTTCAATAGGTGAAGGATTGTGGCAATTTACAGTGATGCCATTTGGCTTGTGCAACGCACCCGCAACTTTCGAGCGACTTATGGAGTATGTGTTACAAGGATTAAATTGGAGAACGTGTCTTGTTTATTTGGACGACATTATTGTTGTTGGAAAGACGTTTGAAGAGCATCTACACAATCTTGGAGAAGTTTTCCAAAGGATCCGGGATGCTGGTATGAAGCTAAATCCGGCAAAGTGTGCACTTTTCAAAAGCAAGGTGAAATATCTTGGTCATATAGTTTCTGCCGAAGGGGTAGGAACCGATCCTGAGAAAATTGAAGCGGTTAACCATTGGCCTGTTTCGAGAAATTCTCAAGAATTAAGAAGCTTTCTTGGTTTGTGCACATATTATCGACGATTTGTAGCCAGCTTTTCCAGCATTGCAAAGGAACTATATAAGCTTACAGAAAAGAATGCATCGTTTGATTGGTCAGAGGCAAATCAACAGGCGTTCGAACGGTTAAAAACAGCTTTGAGTTTGACGCCAGTTCTGTCGTATCCAATCCCTGGAAAAGATTTTGTATTAGACACAGATGCAAGTAATGAAGGAATAGGGGCAGTGCTTAGTCAAATTGTTGACGGCAATGAAAAGGTTATAGCTTATTATAGCAGAACTTTGTCGAAACCGGAGCGCAATTATTGCGTCACCAGACGTGAGTTATTAGCAATCGTTGATTCTATTAAGCACTTTCACAAGTATTTATATGGTCAAAAGTTTTTGTTGAGAACGGATCACGCTGCTTTGAAATGGCTTTTAAATTTTAAAAATCCAGAAGAACAAGTGGCTAGGTGGATTGAACGTTTACAATCATACGAGTTTGAAATTCAGCATCGGAAGGGTGAACAGCACAAAATGCTGACGCACTGTCACGACGACCTTGCAATGATGAATGTAAGTATTGCATTCGCATGGAGGGGAAGGAAATAAATAATCAGTATTTTCAGGTACGGTTTCAAATTGACGACACTTGGTCAGATGATGTGATTCGAGACGAACAATTAAAAGATGATGATATAGGGCCGATTTTGAGATGGATGGAAGAAGGGAAGAAACCTGACTGGCAAGAGATTTCTGAATTGAGTCCTGCTACTAAATCGTATTGGGCACAATGGGATTCTCTAAGGGTTGGGAAAGCACTGATGGTTCCACCAATGTTTTGCAATTAATTATTCCAAAAGTAAAAGTACCAGAAGTGCTCCAACAAATGCACTCCGGAGTATCAGGGGGACATCTAGGGATGAATAAAACGTTGGACAAGATCCGCCAAAGATTTTATTGGGTATACTGTAAAATGGATGTAGAGGAATGGTGTAAAAAATGTGATACCTGTGCCGCTAGTAAAGGACCACACGCTAAAACAAAGGGCCATTTACAACAGTACAATGTAGGTTCCCCTTTTGAAAGAATTGCTATAGATTTAGCAGGTTTATTTCCAGTGTCAAAATCTGGCAATAAGTACATTCTTGTGGTCATAGATTATTTTACAAAATGGCCAGAGGTTTTTGCTATACCTAATCAAGAAGCAGTGACAGTTGCCAACGTTGTTGTTGATGGCTGGGGTAGTTTTATATCTACGGTTTATAATCAAGGCTGATAAACCTCAGAAGATTGATAACTAAGAAAGACAGAAAATAAATAGAGCTGAGCGACTACATAACTCCAATCAACTAGTCTTAATTACAGTTACTAAGACACAAGTCTTTGATTAAGTGTGTATTTCTTCTAATAAATTTTGGACCATTTCTAAGAACTAGGGATGTCACGGGTAGTACTTTTTGGAGTTTTCGGGTTCGGGTTCGGGTTCGGGTTTGTGAAACTAGAGTTTTCGGGTTCGGGTTCGGGTTCGGGTTTGTGAAACTAGAGTTTTCGGGTTCGGGTTCGAGTTCGGGTTTGTAAAACTCGAGTTTTCGGGTTCGGGTTCGGGTTCGGGTTTGTGAAACTCAGGTTTTCGGGTTCGGGTTCGGGTTTGTAGTTTTCAAAAAACCGGGTTCGGGTTCGGGTTCGGGTACTGGCTTATGGTTTCAAATTCCTGGATTGATTTTAAATTTACCTAGTGTATATACATATACAAACGAGAGCAATCAATTCATCCATTGGACATTACACGTATTGAATAAACTCTAACAAGTTATTTTTTTAGCTTTCCAAATAATGTGATTTCTTTGGCCGAAGGAGGCTTAATTGTTTTAGTTCGTTCGTGGCTCGGTCCGGCCAGATAATCAGGCGGATTAGTGGTCTAGCTTACACACTCACCAATAAAATGACCTATTTGTGTTATTTGTTACGCAAAGGTGATAATACAAAACTTGTATGGCTTGCGATTACCTCTTAAATTATTCTGATTTATTAATTTTTTTCGCGGCTCGGTCCGGTCGGCGTATTTACAATCACTGTATGAGCACAGGACGGACCGATAATTATTCATGTTTACGCTTTTTCTTGCACTGTGATTGGCTGAAAACATTGACGCGAATGTGCCACATGCTAGTCGCACAGTAGTGGACTAATTTAAATAATTAAATTGTGTTACTTGTAACATAACATTTGGTTTTTTTAAACTTTACTTGTAAAATAACAATTTTGCATTTTATGATTTTACTTGTAGCAATGTTTTCTGGATAACTTTCATGAAATAAAATTATATACTCTAACTTTGAAACCAATTTAACTAAAAAAAAACCAGTCGATAAATAATGAATTTGCATCAACAACGTGATATTAGTGTATTGTTATATCTCAACTTTGGTTGTTCTTAGCCAAAGCATGAAATTGTTTTTTTGTTAATTTTAGTGGGATTTAACAGCGCTATTAACTTCACGAGTTGCAGGAAAGAATCTGTTGAACGACTCGTGTATGAATTGAATAAAAAAGAGTTGATACAAATTTAGAATTCAACGGGCTCCATCGAGATCTGACAAAATTATTCTCAAAGCAATTGTAAGGCAGTGACTGGGAATCGAACCGTGATCAGCCCCGCAACTAGACGTCATGCTCTGGGGGGGCGAGCTATCTCTAAAGGGGGGCGAAAAATGAAAATGGCCAAAAAACCACTAAAATTATATCGGGAGTTAAAAAGAGAATGTAAATATTATATGTAAAACCAAGGTGCGTCAGCAACACCCATATTGTTTATTATTTTTATGACTTCATTTTGGATTTGCTGGAATAGTTTATAAAAATAAAATGACAAAAAGTGCAATAAATAAAAATAATCAATATTTATCGTAAATCTTTGCATTACAGAATTAATTTTCTGTTTTGTTTTTTAATTTAAACACAATCTGTAAGCTTCTATTCAAGCTTCTATTCTGATATTTTAGGTTTTTGAGGTTGGATAGGCCAACTAGTTGGCCTCTCTGAAGTGGTTTAACATGTATGGATAAACTACTTCCGGATAGCCCCCTCTCCCGGTCATCAGCTATCAGGTTTTATACAGAAAAAATAAAAAAGTGGCTTTGAAAATATTTTGAAAAAGCAGCTCCGACTAAACCCCCCGGTCATCAGTTTTTTGGAGGAAAAATTAAAGAAAGGCTTTAAAAAGTTTTAGATTTTTTTTCAAATATAAGTGGGCCGTGAGAAAAAGTTGCATCCCAAGATTTTGCTGAGATGTTTGCAGTGATGCGTTAATAAGTTAACCGTATACAATATAACCTACACTATATTGCAGATGTGATGATAGATACCCAACATTCTCAATTTTGTGAGTATTCCTGAATACGCTGCTTTAGCCAGCTATGTACCAGAATAACGGTTTACAGGCTTATAAAGTTCAACAAGGTACATAACTTAGAATTTTTCAGTAAGGGGGAAGGGCGAAATACGCTGCCTTATCTAGCTAAACACTACATAACAGGTTTATAAAGTTCAAAAAAGTACATGTCTTAGAATTTTTCAGAGGGGGGCAAAATTCCTGCCTTATCGAGCTATGAACTTGTACACAGGTTCGAAAAAACAGGTACGTATCTTAGAATTTGGGGGGGGGGGGGGCGAAATCTGCTGCCTTATCCAGTTATGAACTTGTATAGTGGTTAACAGGTTTGAAAAAGTAGGTACATATCATAGAATTTGGGAGGGGGGCGAAATCCGCTGCCTTATCCAGTTATGAACTTTTATAACAGTTTACAGGTTTATAAAGTTCGAAAAAGTAGGTACATATCTTAGAATGGGGGGGGGGACAAAATACGCTGTTTTATCCAGCTACATAACAGGTTTTTAAAGTTCAAAAATGTAGATGTCTTAGAATTTTTCAGGGGGAGCGAAATCCGCTGCCTTATTATCGAGCTATGAACTTGTATACAGGTTCGAAAAAATAGGTACATATCTTGAATTTTTGGGGGGGGGTGGGTGGGCGAAATCCGCTGCCTTATCCAGTTATGAACTTTTATAACGGTTAACAGGTTTATAAAGTTCGAAAAAGTAAGTACATATCTTAGAATTGGGGGGCGAAATACGCTGTTTTATCCAGCTATTTACTTGTGTAACGGTTAACAGGTTTATAAATTTCAAAAAACTACATATCTTAAAATTTTCCAGGGGGGGCGAAATATCTTATAGGGGGGGCTTTGTCCCCCCTCGCCCCCCCTGGAAAATTTTAAGATATGTAGTTTTTTGCCCCCCCTCGCCCCCCCGTAGTTGCGGGCCTGACCGTGATGCTCTCACATTCAAGGCTAACACCCTAGCAACTCAGCCAACCTAGAACTTGGATGTACTTAGCAATTGGATCTAGTTATGACTGTATGTACTGAAACATTTTAAGATAATTTATTTTAGAATTTTTTTTCTAAACTTTTCTTAAAAAAATTATATTTTTAATTGAACAACATTGAAAGTAAACTTCTAATAAATATCAAAAATCCCGTCAATGTTTTCAGCCAATCACAACGCAAGAAAGAGCGTAAACATGAATAATTATCGGGTCCGTCCTGTGCTCATACAGGGATTGTAAATACGCGTCCGGTCGGGTAATCAGGCGGATTAGTGTTCTAGCTTACACATTTGCCAATAAAATGACTGTGACGCATAGATCATTTATAGACTTTGCCAGTTAAAGTTTATATTATGCAAGATTATCTTTATAACAAAGGGTCTTTGTTATATCAGAAAAACTTTGAGTATACGAATGAATAAATATAAGATTATATAACTGAAGTAAAAAGTTTAGAGTCATGGCTATCCGCGATTTCTTCGACCAAAGAAGGCTTAATTTTTTTAAGTTCGTTCGCGGCTCGGTCCGCCTGATAATCAAACGGATTAGTGGTTTAGCTAAGCACACAATCACTAATAAATCGGTTCCTAATACTATTTCATTTTTAACAAACTAGAAAAGTTATGAAAACTCTGTTTGTGTTGCTATTTTTAAAACTGGAATAAATATTTATTTACTAAAAAAATTTATTTGTTCACAACTCCGAGTTCGGGTATTAGGCTTATGAATTTTCGGGTTCGGGTTCGAGTTCGGGTATCAAGTTTTCACATTTTCGGGTTCGAGTTCGGGTTCGGGTATCAAGTTTTCTCATTTTCGGGTTCGGGTTCGGGTTCGGGTATCAAGTTTTCACATTTTCGGGTTCGGGTTCGGGTATCAAATTTTCACACTTTCGGGTTCGAGTTCGGGTTCGGGTATCAGAAAAAGACCGGGTAGTACCGAACTCGGGTTCGGGTACCCGTGACATCCCTACTAAGAACCTTAGTTTGGTTATCGATATTATAACAATATATATATATATATATATATATATATATATATATATATATATATATATATATATATGTGTGTGTGTGTATGTGTGTGTGTTATTTTTATATTTGTTAAAATTCAACTATTTCCTTTTAAAATAGCTTAGTAAAATAATTCATATACATAAAAAGAACTCCGCCTCGCTAATTGCGAGCCAGTCCCAAGCCTGGATAAAGGAGGAGGGACAGTTAAAAGGATCAAACTTTGATTTACGACAAGAAGAACTTATGTGCTTCCTTCATACAGCCAATTCAGTCTTAAAACACTTGGTGTAAAGGACTATAAAATATCATAATGAAAATATACATAAAAAGAAATTTTTCATTAGATATCAACTTAGCTGTCGTTACTTACCAAATCAAACTTACAAATAAACTCACACCAGCTCGCCACTTATTCCTCAATCGTTTTGCTCTCGTGATATGCAAAACTTTAATTGTTGCTCTTCTAACGTAAGTTCAATCTACGTTGAATTCATCCGCAACAATAGCTTACTGACGGGGTTTACCTGGTGTTTCCGTGTTTTTTGCTCAGTTTTTTCTCTTTTTTGTCAATGAAACGTCAAATAAGTAACAGATTTTTTTTTATTTTTTCAAAAAAATTTTATCAATGAAGTCTACCTGCATCCCAAATGTTGCTCCTGCGGCATGGATGTGGTAAGCGAATGCTCTCAAAAACATTAGGTACCCTTTATATCTATATAAATACGTAGGTACAAGCAGCGAGGGGTGGAGAGATGCATCCCCCACCAGAGTATCAATTGATATTTTTGGGTTATAATACCTAATTTACACACGCAAAAAGAATTCCAATACGCATTGAATCAATACGAGGTTAAGTAGAGTTAAAATTAACAATTTATATAGTAAACTCTAGGAGAAAAAATTTAAATTCTGGAAATCAGGGAGGGGGAAATTGTCTATAGACACAGACGCCAGAAGTGTAACATATGTTGATATGTCTATGTTTATTATTATCAGTGTATTTCTTATCTTGGTTGTACAGCTGATTAGCATGGCTGTGGGTAATAAACATCATTCAACTCACAGTCTGGTCTCCAATACGCATTGAATCATCACTAGGTTAAGTAAAGTTAAAATTAAAAAAATATATAGTAAACTCTAGGTAAAAAATTTCTAATTTTGAAAATCAGAGGGGAAAAATGTCCCCCCTGCCCCCCGCAATTTACGTACCTGAGTTGAACCTCAAATATTTGGCCGGCGACTAGTGTGGGCGACTCCAAAAATATTCTAGCCTGGGTTTCTCAAACTCGACCGTGGAAGACGCTGGAAGAGGTTCGTAGTGTGTTAACAATATACGACACTGTATACTGTATACTTGTATACATCTTTCTCTGTTGTTTTATAACAGGGCGACGTTGAATTTCAATAAAAGACGCTATAGAATATTGTTACGCTATATTTGAAACTGTTACTTTTTTTAAAATTTTAATGTTATTTATTTTTCAATAAAACTTTAATATCAATGTTTATTTAGTTCATTGTTAAGGTTTTCTTGAGTTTTTTTTAACTGGGTCAAGTAATTATTTAGAATCTTTTCTCTCTAAGGCTTGATGTTTGTTTGTAGTCCAGGAGAATTAAAATTTTTCCTTGTTGTACCTAGACAAAATTCGCATCAAGCTGATTTTTGGATATATTGTTTGTAATACGTTTATGATTCTTCCTGCAAAAATCGGTTGAAATCGTCGTTTCGGAAATTGGTTTTTTGACGCTTTTTTGAATGAGATTTACCGAAGTGAGCGATAAGTTAGTATTTTCGTAAATTGTCGTAAAACATCGGATTTCTAAGTTAGTATTTTGTAAAACATCTATTTTTTGGAGTTTTTATTGTTCTTTTTCGAAATGGGTGAACTAAATGAAATGGTATGTTTAATTTGTCGAACTGAATTCCGTTCCGACAACGTCTGTGATACAGTCAAGATGGTTACACTAGGTGTTAAAGGTATTGAAACGTTATGTCAATTCAGCGTTTTACGTGGTGATGAACAGTTAACAGAGTATCTGTTAAATAAACCAAATGTAGCTAATGTTCATGATCATTGCCGGAGAGACTACACTAACAAAAGAAGTTTCGATCAATTGCAACGAAAGAATGAGCAGCATGCAGAAGGTGTTGGTGTTGATCAAGAGAATTTTAAGTGTAAATTATTACGATCGTCTGTCGACACTTTCAATTGGAAGCAACATTGTTTTTTGTGTGGAAAAATAGTTTTTGGAGAAAGTAAAAAAACATTTAAAAGAAGAATCAAGTACTGTGATGACATTGAAATTCAGAGAAACTATAATTGAAACTTGCCACAAAAGAAATGATGCATGGAGTGTAGAAGTTCTTGGTAGGTTAAATACATGCAATGACTTACCTGCTGAAGAAGCTCGTTACCACAGAGTGTGTCTTTCTGTGTTCCAAAAATGTAGATCGTCACATGTCGGAGATAATACCGCTGGCCGAAACCAGCCAGGTCGACATCCAGATAACGACATGTTAATTACTTTTGAGAAACTGTGTGACTGGTTAGAAGAAGAAGATCAAGGAATTTATACAATAGCTGAATTACAAATTAAAATGCAAGAATTATCGGAAGATGGTGAAGTGTATTCATTAAAACATATAAAACGAAAGCTGGAAGAACGCTACGCCGAGCACATTTTTTGCCGAAGTTTGTGGTCGGAAAAATGTTATTTGCTTCCGTAACATGGCGTCTCACATTATAACTAAGCAATGGTATGATGAAAAAAAGAGTAGCATAGAAGATGAGAGTGAGCGTATCATAGTGGCAGCAGCAAAATTGATAAGAGCTCAAATAAGGGAAATGTCCTCAAATGAAACATATCCAGGAACTGATGATTTCTCAAATATTGAAAATGCCAAAAGGTGGATTCCTAGTTTGTTGAAAATCTTAATAGAAAATATTGTTTGTAATGAAATAAAACAAGTTTCCATATGTCATTCTATTGTGCAGGGGGCAAGACAAAGATCTCTTATTTCTCCAATTTTGTTTGGCGTTGGAGTTAGTTTAGATCACGCCTTTGGATCTAGATGGCTGCTTGATTTGCTGTCACGGTTGGGATTTTCAATTTCATATGATGAAGTTGAACTTTTTAAACAATCAGTGGTTCAGAATGACTCCCCTGATACTCCTCAGTCTTTTCCTCAATGTTTTACGCAATGGTCTGGTGATAATCTTGACCACAACGTTATCACTTTAGATGGAAGTGGTACCTTTCACGGTATGGGCATTATATCAATGTCTACTCCGTGTAATCGATTAGGGTCAGGACACTTTGCTGAATCACCTGTACCCCGATTGTCACGCCTAAAATCCAGTTGTGTTGTGAACAACCGAGGTATTCCTATATTGGGATACACATTCCCCGACAAGTCATCATTATCATTGATGTCTTTCAAGCCCATCTCTCAATTAAATTTTCCTTCTGTGTTGCCTCCTTCTTTAAACTTGGAACTTGCCTGGAAAATCGGTATCTTGTGCTTAGATGAAGATCAGCAAAGGCCAAATTGGTCTGGCTTTATGGAACATGCTTGTAAGCCAGACGGAGATTTCAGATCATCATCAGACATAAGGATGCTTCCGATTATTGATTTGAATCCTAATGACATGTCTTGTATTTTTTCCACGTTAACTTTCATAGAACGCCAGGCTGAAAAGCTCAACATTCCAACGGCTTGTGTGACTTTCGATCAGCCGCTGTGGTTAAAGGCTGTTGATATTGTGCATTCATCCAAACTGAACATAGTATGTCGTCTAGGTGGGTTTCATGTCTTGATGAGTTATTTGGGCAGCATTGGTCATGTCATGGCCGGCTCAGGTTTGACAGAGGCGCTGCAGTGCTGTTATGGACCCATAGCCATAACTCACATGATGACAGGGAAGGCAGTGGCTAGAGCACTACGCGGCCACTTTTTAGTAGAGTCAGCTTTGTTTGCTTTGCTTTTGGAATCAATATTGAAAATGGAGTTTTTGACTACTTCTGATATTGATGATCTGAGCGTCTCCGATCGGGATGCAAATTTAACGTGAGGCTTTATTTACAGTGGTCTAACTGAAATTCTTATTCATTATTTTAAAGAAATTGTACTACTGGACCTACCATACTTTATATAACCAAACAAAAGGGATATAGGCACACAGACAAAGGACACAGGGCGGGAAATAAAGAAATTGTTATTTTTAGGTGTTTTTGTTGTTTTTCTGTTTGTTCTTTTTATTGTATGTTGAAATTGGAAATTATTTATGGATTTATATGTATGCTTTTTAATATGTGTATATTAAATAGTATGTAACAAGCAATTTTCATATTAATCTTAATTTATTTTGCACATTTAGTCAAAAACGGCACAATAAAGTAGTTTATTTGTATCCGTATATAATGTTGCGAGACAAATTTTAACTTATGTATATTTTGTATTAGGTAGTTTTCATCTATAGATTGAGTTATTTTTATTTAAATGGATTTTAAGAGCTGATATATTGTATATTTTATGGAAAAACGGCTCCATAAATCAGTTCATTTGTAGTTTTTTTTTTTTTTTTTTTTTTTTTTTTGATAATTTTTAATGTTTGTATATCATGCAATAAGTAACAATAAAGCATTCAGCTTAAACTTTAGTTATTTTCATCTAATTGGATTAAAAGAGCTGGCATATTCAATTAATTTACCGATTTTAAGGCCGATTTTGAAAATCGTCTGTAATTTTTTTAAACGATGAGTTGGAAGGGTGGATTTTTAACTAATTGTTGCTAACACATATACCTACAAAACAAAATATCAAACTGCTTTTGTTCCAATTATGCCAGCTTTTTTTTAATTCTCCTGGACTATTGATTGAAAATTTTATGAAATGGTAGGCTTTTAAGCTGATTTTTAGTTTTGATGGGCTATAAACTGATATATATGTAGTCCCTAGTTTAACATTTGTAAAAGCGATCGTTATTTTTTTGAAGTTCTATCATATCAAATATGTATCACTTTTTAATGTAGCAAAGACCTGCGAGTGTGTCTGGCTGCCAAGTTTTTATCTGAATGTTTATTTTTTACTGTGTGTTCGAAGTTTTATTATTTGTTGGTGTACGGATTCATCAGACCTGTTGGTTTCAGTAAACCGATGGAAAGTCAAATCATGTTGTGGCGCGTTTTTTCTTAAAATATTCTACTTGCCTGTGGCGTTCATAAAAAATCTAACTAATGTCGATCCTTAAGTGAAGTGATTTTGCTATACTAGCTATAGTTTATGCTCTTGTACTCACCCTGATTTTGTTCTAGAAGATCGCTTACCAGACCTATTAATTATCATTTTGATGTCTGCATAGCAGATAATTTAATTAAAATATTATTAATGCAGGTAAAAGTTTAGTCAGTGGAAGATTTTTGTTATTCGTCATGCAAAATCAGGTTTGGTAAATTAATAATTCTTTTATAAAAATTAATTCCTTCTTTTTATTATCAAGTACTACAGATTAAATTAAACAGCTGTGGTTAGGGTTAGGGCTGAGAGGCGATGTCTTCCCGAATCAGCAGCTGGGTTTTTGTGCATATTTGCCGACCGCCGTTTTAAAATGTTGTACTGATCTCAATGTTTATGTAATAATATCACTAATTATTTGTCTGTGTTACTTGTTATATACTGTCTTATGAAGTAACATAATCAGATAGAACACTTTAAGGCTAATCTTTATTTATAGTAATTGCAATCAGAGGCATTTCTGAATTTTGCAGGATCTATGAGGTTTTAGATAATAACTAATGCATTTCAAATTTAGATTTTTTGTACATCATAATTTCCTTGTTTGACTAGTAAAGTAAAACATAAAAATTATTTTAATTTCTTGAAAAGTTAGTCTTAAATACCATTAAAGATTTCTCAAAACAACACTTTTAATACAGAAAGTTCAAAGCTACAAAAACTTTATCTTCAAAATAAAATGTTTTGATAAACTTTTTCAAGTGTAAATTTATAGGTTATCGGGACATGTCATTCAAGTCATTGAATTTAAATGTAGATGGATTTGTGTTAAAGGAGATGCAACAATTTTTGTATCGATTCATTGCAAATAATAGAGTTTTGGTTGTTAACTTTGTAGGATCGCTGTTATAGTTCAAGTTTGAATATAAATCCTCAGCGTCTTTTAGTCCAATCGCCAAATCTTCTAAACCAGCCAATGAATTCCTTTTCAGTTGTCAAGTAAAATATTTTGTATTTTTCTCAATAAGTTTTTATGTAAAATAAATACTAATTATTGTGAAATGATATGAATATTTATGTAATTATTTAAATTAGGCAGCTGACAAGTAACCCTCCTCAACTTGTGGGCAATAATTCAGTCCATCTTCCACCTCAGGCCTCTGCCACATATGTTTCAGAGTGGAATTCAACTCAAGTCCCAACTGAGGTGATTTTTGTCTCTGCTCAATTGACCATCGTAAAATATGGTTTTCTGTGCTGTAAATATGACTTAGTAATTAATCTCATAATGGTCTACAAAGAATTCTTCTAATTTATTTCTTTTCTGACACTTTTGAATTACCAAATAAACATTATATTGGAACGTGTATATATGTATAATATATAAAATAGGTTTTTGACTTGATTATAATGTTAATTATGATTCCTGTACCCTGAGTTTTCAGTAGCGATATTGCAGTCATGGCCCTTGTAGATATTTGTGTGAAATGTTAATATCTGTAATGTTTCTTAAAGTACGATAAATTTAAGAAACAGATTAATTCCAAAAATATAATTCGTTTGATGCTGGACAACACTGTTGTTCTTTTAAGTATTTATACATGCTCACTTGAGCTTTGGTGGTAATTTCTGTATAACTTTGAAATTGATAGACCAACCAGATTTCTCACTCTAACCAGTATCCTCATTATCAGCAACAACAACAACAACAACAGCAACAACGATTAAAAGTCGAAGATGCTCTGTCCTATTTGGATCAGGTCAAGTTACGATTTAATAATCAACCCCAAGTTTACAATGACTTTCTGGACATAATGAAAGAATTCAAATCACAGACGTTCGTTTTATTTCTTTATTTCCTGTCTACATCTGTCATTCATCTGTTTTTCTATATATATATATATATAAAATACTTTTCAGGATCGACACTCCAGGAGTCATTGAAAAAGTGTCCATTTTGTTTCGTGGTCACAATGAATTGATTGTTGGCTTCAATACTTTCCTTCCTCAAGGATACAGCATCGAGGTGCGAGAAAATGAGACCATCAATGTCAGACAGCCTGGTCAACAGGTAGTCTCGCTGTCCAACTTAACAAACAACAGCAATGCTAACAATAACATTCAGAACAACAACAGCATTATTTACAACGACTCGATTCAAGTCAATCTCCAAAATCCTCATTATCTTCATGGACAGGTAGTTAGCTTATCTGCGACGTTTTTGTATGGAACTATAAATAAACTTTGCAGTACAAAAATTTATTCACAGTCTTTTTTTCCATACTTTTATTAACTTTCACACTTGTCCGGAGGTTCATTGGATGTCTGCGGACATCTGTAATCTATATATAATATTTTTGTTATACGATGTCGCTATGAAATTTTATAACTGTCACAAAAGCATGTTTTTATTTTTTTTAAATTAACTTTAACATGTTTTTATTTATATTGTCATTCCAGATGACACAGCAATTAAGGCAGACTGCTGATCTGTCTCCCAATTTGAATCAGCACGGGTCCAACCAGGGACAACCGGTACAGTTCAATCATGCTATTACTTATGTCAACAAGATTAAGGTTTGTCTGAGATTCATACCAGTTTCTTGCAATGACAACTGCGTGCTCATAGCTTTGGTTATTTTGATTCAGAGTTGCTATCAGGGCCACCCGGAGATCTACAAGGCATTTCTAGAAATCCTGCACAATTATCAAAAAGAGCAGAAGAATCTTAAAGAGGTTGGTTTATACTTGATTAACTTTTGGCAAGTCAAGTAATTATTGTGCTGCACTGAAGATGATGCAAATGGTGATTGATTGCATTTAATCAGTTAGATAGCTAGATTTTTAAAAAGTTTTTTTTGTAATAGTTTTTTAGTTAGAGTGACATCAATAATACCCATTAGTGAATATACGAAGAAACACTCGAGGTACCAGCTGATGATGATTGATTGTTTGGTAAAATTAAACCAAGATTTTTGATTATCACGAGGAACAAAATGCTATCTAGTGGATTTATTCGCTGATAAAATCTTTTTTGAACAAAGTAGATTATAGTTGAAACTGCGGGTGTGATGCAGAACTTTGAGACGACTGTTTATTCATCTTCAGATGAAACGGTTTCCTTTATCCATAGGGTTGTAATGATGTAGATAAGATTGTGAGCCAATCAGTGAATATGAATGAACCAGTCTCTTATTATATTTGCATACTATTAGTTAATCAATTATGAATGCTGGATATAAGTAAATGTTACATTTAAATAGACATTCTGTTTTTTTTTATAGCTCAAATTTGATTTGTATTTTGAAAAACTTGATTGATAAAGTTTTATTAAACTAAGATCTTTTTAAGCACTTTCAATTAACTTTATCGTATACCGGTTTTACTTGGAATCAATTTTTCGCTTACTTTCCGTTTTCATGTTGAGCTGGAATATCTAATGCATGATAATTTTAGATGATAATATTTAATTTGAATGTCAAAAATGAATTTCTTAATTTTTTTTGGTAATTCTGTTGGTGTGCACATTTCTGCTTATGTGAATCATGCTTACTTGGGTGTTAATGACCAATGAATGCACTGACCTGACACCTGCTTTGATCAGTCAAGTTTACTGCACCTACGAGTTAGTTTGAACCCAGATGATGTTTTGGCAGGGAGAAAAGAATCTTAACATGATTGAGCTTTTAAGTTATTTTTTGTAATCTAACTCTCCACTGATATGTGTCAATTGCTTATTATTGAGATAATTTGTTTGTAATTATTTGCATCGAAATTTGAAACAATTTTGCAGAATTTTTTTTTTATATTTATTTGATTTTGTTTTCTACAGGGATCAAGGCAACACGGTAGCAGAGTTCCACTGACAGAAGCGGAAGTTTATTCTCAAGTTTCAGTGCTTTTCAAGGACCAGCCAGATCTTCTCATGGAGTTTCGACAGTTCCTGCCAGATGCCAATGGTGGAAATGAACTCATGAGAGGAGTAAATTTTGTTAGCTGACTGCTTAAATAAACTTTTTTTCAATTTTTTTTAATATTTATAACCTGAATAATTTTTATTTACTGCCATGAATATGGCATGCCTAAGTACAAAAGTGCATTTACATGGGCATTCATGGATTTGCTGGTGGCAATAACAACAACAACTACACGGTGTTATTAGAAATACCCAAAATGTTGGCATGCATGTGTTATGACTGTTGGCTGTCTTCCAACTTTTATTGTGCTTGTGTGTCCGTTCTTGTGGTGGGCAACTCAGGCACTACAAGGACATGCTAAAGGCCAATCTGAAGCCGTGTGGCTTGCTACCCGTCGAATTGGACTCCTTTGCTACTTGTCGTGAAGCCCTGGTGGCGTTCAAAATCAATCGTGTCAACCAGTTCACAGATACTACCGACCTCTTCAGATGCGACATATGCCATCACTCGTGTGGCTCAAGAATTGGCTTGTTCTGTCACAGAAGAGCGCATCACTGATGAGATTCGTTGCTTCGACAACTCAGTCCATATAGAATAATTAGGCTAATGCAGTCATGCATAATAACTTGCATAAATGTCACATGACTTATTAAATTATAATTATCGATGTGATTGGTTGTCCATTCTGTCAGACTTAATAGAAAGTGGTTTTCTGCTTAAAAAAGTTAAAAATATATTAAGGTAAAAGTGGTTTTATTGTGGCACCGCCTTTAAACCAAGGTTCAATCAGTAGGGCGAAGAACAGTTGATGGTGTTTAAGGAAAAGTACTATTTTTTTGCCACTCACACTTGTATCCAGTATTGTAACGTGCCAAACTTTATTTCTCCCAGTTGTTAGACTGGTTCTCATTTCATTGACCCAAGAAGGGCCAAGTCAACCTTAACATGTGTGTTGCTCTTAGACTGATGAGATTGGCCGGTTGACCACTTGCTTAACTGCCTGTCACGAATATAATTGGTTTGCCTGCATTTGAAAAGTTAGCGGAAACGCTATAAGAAGGTGATTTAAATTTGAACAAAACTAATAAAATAATGTTTTGTTTAAATTAAACGTGCAGTTTGAAAGTGTCAGCATGTGCATAATTGGAATAAAGGTCTGAGAAAATTATGTGCGGGACAACCCTTACTTACTTTTAAAATGTTGTGCGGGCTTGTATTTGCATCAGTCAATTTGTGCTCATGTAAACCCACCTTCATACTTTTTGGAATTGTTCTATCACTCTGGATACTTGATATTCTATACTAATATGTACTTATTTATTATTTTATATACAATGGTTGCTTCACAGAGTTTCTCGTATTCATTTCTTGCATCATTTTTCTGTAGGACAGTTTTTGGAACAAATTTTTATTGGATGCAGGACTTGATCCAATGTTGCTGAAAATGCTCCATGTTTTGAACTCATTTTCTTCTGAATTGAAAAAAAATTTGATCTGATGTTCCAATGTATTCACTCAAATAGCGGTATGTAGGAAATATCAAAGAACTTCCGGTCAAGGATCATAATTTGATCTTTTTCCTCCCTCCCTCCTCCTTTATCCAAGCTTGGAACTGGCTCGCAAAAGCAAGGCGGAGTAATATTGTAGTAATTGTTGGTTCGTGTTATCTGTGATTGGTTTGTGTGTCTGTTCTTGTTTCCAGGTATTTGTGCGTATGTTCCTGTTGTTTCCATGTATTTGTGTGTATGTTCCTGTTGTTTCCATGTATTTGTGTGTATGTTCCTGTTGTTTCCATGTATTTATGTGTATGTTCCTGTGATTTCCATGTATTTGTGTGTATGTTCCTGTGGTTTCCATGTATTAACATTGCATCACAAATGTATTGTGTTTTTGTAATTTTATCTTAATTAGCAACTATTTGTTTCTTTTTATGGTTGCCAGTTGTTATGATAATGCTGTGTTGTATGCCAGTTTAAATTTTTATCTTATTTCAAAGCTGAATGTTGAATATTCATGGGAATGAGGATGCGCACACGCATAAATTAATCCATGTACGCACATATGAAAGTGTGGCTAGATGTTTAAATGTGTCATTTTTATTTCAAAGTTTGGAAATCAGGACTGCGTGGTCACTCAGAACAATGTCGACCACCAGTTCCCGTACGGGTTGGTTCATCAAAATATTTTCGCTGGAGGAAAGAGTTCTTCTCAGTCTCACAACAAATTGAATATGAATCTTGGCAGTCCCGTACGAGGAAAGTCGTCTTCATCCTCTCACTCCATCATTCCGTCCAAGGTCAGACAGTGGTTATAAGTTTTTTTTTAAAATATATTGCTTTGTGGTTCGGGCCGATAGAATAGAACCACCGTGTATCCTCCTATGCGTGTCGTAAAAGGCGACTAAAGGGAGGTTCGCAGGAAGGGCATCCGGGTAAAACTTTGCTCCAAATTCCATATGGGTAACAAAACAAAGAATTTCCTGCCGGCTCGGACGTCGCCTGATCAAACAAGGTCGACAAGGTTCGCGCTTCCTTTTCTCGGCCTAGACGGAAGTGAAAAGTTAGCTATGGGCTTGAAGAAGAATTTATGAGCTCGGCCTGAAGCGACAGTCTGCCCTGGATTGTGACTTGTGGAGGGGCCTGATATGGAAAAAACGTCCAACCCTAGCATAGCGTGGAATAGGGACGTTTAAAAAATAAATGATGATGATGATGATGATGATGATCATGTTTTTGATGTTAGGAATTTTATTGAGGAATGTTCATTAAAGAATATCGATTTCATAAAAAGGAATTTTATAGATTGTATTTTATCTATGAAAAACAGAGACAAAAATTATCTGTTCCGAAACTTTGTGCTCGCGATCCTACAGAGAATATGGATCTGGCCTGTCAAGATTCTGAGTTGACAAAACTGGTAATTATACTTTTGCTTGGGTGGTGGTGGATTTATTAGTTTCACCATGCTTGAATTATAACAATATTTATAATAATAATATTATTTATTAAGGTCAGAAGAGTGATATCGCAATATCCCAACAGAGAGCCACAATGTAAGGAAATATTAAAATGGGTCGATTCGATGATTAAGAAGACAACCAATGAAGCTGATTTTTACAAAAACACAAGTCCACTGCTGGAGTGAGTCTGAAAGAATTTAAATTTTCATTCTTATTTCGTATAGCGGTTTTCAACTTTTAATTTCATCGTACCACCAGTTAAAAAAATTGAATGTTGCGCCGGTGAAGGTAAAATAAAAATCAACTGCTTAGCAGTTCAGCTACTGTGTTTCCTTAAGACCTACCAAGCTTTGTCATGGAGATTTCAATGTAAGACCTACTTCTATTCTTCAATTAGTCCAATCCACAGAAACTAGAATATCCAAGCTTGTAAACGGGGTTGTCCATCGTTGATTTAGTTTTATTTTCTCCTTTGTCTTCTACATTTTACTTGTGTCTCTATCCATTGCTCGGTAGGTCTTATATTTGATGAAACACGCTAGTGAAGTTTATTTGTAGTTTCAGAATGGGGGGATTTGTGTTTATTAAATTACAGTACAATTGATTATAAATAAATAAATTATTATTTATTGATTTGAATTTTAGATTCATTTTTAAAACTAATTAATACTTATGGCTGGCACAATGGAAGTTATAAAGTTTTTGATCGACAAAGAGCAGCAATAACTTGTTTTATATTCGTAAATTTCAAGCGCAAATCTGGTTCAAGTACAAATAAATTTTTAATTGTTATTCATTGTAATATTACAAGTTTTTAAATTAAAAAGTGGGTTGAAAACTGCTGATTTAGTACAATAGTAAGGCAGTTTGGTCAAGATTTGAAAATTTTCACTTAATGGAAATTTTATTTTAAATACATTAATATTAATTTAGTTATATATATTAAATTGTATAGTTATTCTTAATTATAATTATATCTATGCTTTTAAGTATTGCTGTTTTATCTATTGTTTTGAAAACCAATTTTATATTTATTTCTTTGGATGTCATGCCTTTTAATAATTGACAATGAAGTTAAAAAAGTAATTAAACTTATGTAAAAAAATATATTTTAGCTTTGCTTCATGAAAAAATAAAAATTAATCAACATTTTTAATATATTCTTTGGATGTGTTCATCAAATTTATCAGATTTATACTACCAATATAAGAAATGAACTTTTGAAACATGTTTTGAACCAGTTTGCCTGGTTTGCAAAACAAATAAAGGGTTTTAAATAAGAAATATTTTTATGTTAAGTTGAAGATAAATTATTTGGCAACTATCAGCATTTAAAAGCTTGGCCAGAGTGGAAATGCACCATTAGGGCAGTGTACTAAAAAATAAGGGATTGTTGATTGTACAAACAGAAGCAGCTTCTCTTAATGTCTTGTGTACACTTAGCCAAGTAATGCTGGCTGACATACAGCTGCTAGAAGCACTTTGAGATTTCAATAACTGGGTTTTTGTGAGGTTGTAGCAGTAGTTGAATAGGAAATGTTTTCAATTTGTAGTAAAGTTCCAGAATTGAGATCGCACGTGAGAAACCTGGTTGGTAACTTGAACAGTGCTTTGCTTCTGGATGGTAGAGTTGGAGTGTCACAGCTGCCTGACAAGTTGAGAGAATTTGAAAGAATTCAATCGGACTGTCAGTGGTTTCCTGGTTTGTAATTATTTGTTATTTTAATTTAATCTTTTTGTTGAAATATTGAGTTGTCATTTTAATTTGATATATTGAATTTTATGGCCTGACCGAAGGGCATTTTTTGGTGACATCCAGACCCTTCACAACGGCTTCGGCCGAAGCCAAATATTTGCACCGGCAAAAAATCTAAAAAAAATGTAAAAATACTAAATAAAACACTGAAAAATCAGATAAACCTATTATTATTACAAATGTACATTTTATTAAAACGTTTAATAAATAAATTCATATATGCAAATTAAAAATTAAAATTATATATATATAAATCTTGTGAACCTCCAGGAAAGCACTACTGATATACATTTATATATTTATAAATCTCGTGTCATAATGTTTGAAATTGAACTCCTCCGAAACGGCTAAACCGAAATTTATGAAATTTTTTGTGTACATTTGGTAGGTCTGAGGATAGGTCCTCTCGGTTTTTTACTATTTAGAATATTTTTTTAAAAATTAATTAAAAAAGTTATTTTGGAAAAACAATGAAGTGCAATTATGTTCTTTTTATAGGAGAATGCAACATATATATATATACATACAAATTTATATATATACTAGCGGGGGCACCCGGCGTTGCCCGGGGTTTTTAGAGGTTTACCTAATGCGTTTCTTTTTCGCTCCCGTTTCCTTCCCGCTGCTCCCGGTCGTTATCCGTTCCCTGTCGCTTTCCCGCTCATTTTTTCGCTCTCAGTTGACCCCCCCTAGACCCGATTCTACATACATACATACATACATAGATACATACACACACATACATACATACATACATACATACATACATACATACATACATACACACATACATACGCACATACATATATACATACATACATACACACATACATACGCACATACATATATATAGTTCCCGCTCGCTGACCCGCTCCGCTCATTTTGTGATGGATTTCAAAATTTTTTTTCTATATTTGATTCCCCTTGACTCTCAAGGTTGTGTGAAAATTTCATTACGATCGGATGAATGGTGTAGCAATGCATAAATAACATCTATATACATACATACATATATACAAACATTCATTTTTATATATATAGATATATATATGTGTTTGTGTATGCTATTTTTATCTTTGTTACAATTGTACAGTTTCTTTTAAAAGTAACTTAATCAAATGTCATAACCTAAATTACTTTCATCAAATATCAATTAGTTGTCGTCCCTTGCCAAATAAAAATTTACATTAAGGATAAATTGACGGGAGAGCAAGCGGAATGTGAAAACAAGCGGAAACGAGATAGTAAACGGGAAAGCAAAAACCAAAATAATTTAAAAGGTAAAACAATGTTTGCTGGGTCAGCTAGTATATATATATATAAATGACTGCCTGTTTTTGTTTGTCTTCTATACAAATCCAAACTGCTGGACTAGTTTTAATGAAATTTTGCATGGGGGTAGATCTCAAAGAGTAGAAAAAGATATGGTAGTTTTTAATTTTTAAAACATTTCTTATGACCAAAAAACTTTCCAGGCCAAAAGTGCCTATGTACAAACATCAAAGGTTAATGCATAACAAAGTTCAAATTCAGGGTTTCAAGCAGCTTTTAGTAACTTTTTTACGTTTTATGGACAAAAAAAAGTTAGGAGGGAGAAGAAGGAAAAAAAGGAGCAAAAGTGGAAAAGCAAGCGGGAAACGGAGAGGAAGTGGGTGATATGAAAATATTAAAATATTGCATTGTCATCGAGAATACATTTTTTTTGAAATTTTCAAGTCAATTGGACGTGTAGAAGTGGTCGAAAAATCGAATGAAAAAACCTGAAAAAACAACATACATTGTGAGGTAAATAAAAGCGTGTAACAATAGAAAAACCCCGGGCAATGCCGGATAACCCTGGAATACTTAGAGGTTTTTAGTTAGGAATAAGAGCTGTTCAGTTTTGGTTGGTGTCAAGTTAAACCCAATGGTTATTGCAGAAGTGAATTTTATCTTACTATCCATGCTGGAAGGAGGGGTACCACAGAATTTTTGGAAACCAAAAGCAAGAAAAAAGTAGACAACTATAGATAGATAACTATTTGATAATAAACAAAAAGGGGTTTGCTGTTTGTGCTACTGTCGTCATCACCATCTTTTATTAGAGCCTGACCGATTAATCGGTAACATTCATAATCGAGCCGATTATTAAACCATCGGCTTCCGCAGCAGTGCCGATTGTTTTGAAAATAATAAAATATATAAAATAGTAAATAACACAAGAAATTATTATAATGTCTGTCTTTTATTTACGTGCATCACAACTTAAAACCATGCTCGAAAGGAAGATGAAGTCAATTATTTACAACCAAATGTGCATGTCTGGCAGATACTCGACAGTGTCACAGGAACACAAGAAAAGATTATTTACATTTTGCACTCTAATTATAGTATTACATATTTAACTTGCATAATAAATGTTTTAAATATAAATTACAGTGATTTTTTAAAGGTATAATTGACATAATAACAAAACCAGTAAAAACACATTACGCATCGACGGGCGTAATGTGTTTACGGGAATGATGTTTCGTAAAAAAATAGACTGGATTGTAGTCTGTTTTTTGCAAAACACCATTATCGAAAATCCGAAAATAGGCAATCAGTATTGGCTCCACAATATGGTAAATGTGGAATTGGTAAAGCTCTATCTTTTATCTATTCATTCAGTTAGGAAAATTGGCAGGTACACTTCAACCAATCTCGTTTAGTGATTTATTAAAACCCCCTCACAAACGGTATCATATGACTCATATGCAGGACTATGCTTGACCGTGTGCCCGACCTATTATCCGAGCATTCCCAGTCGGTATTCAGGACAGGAAATCAAATTTCATATTAAACCACAGAGACATTCTTTTTTTGTTCTTTATCTTACAATATGACATAAATTAATTGTGACTTCAACAAGTTTAAGATTTCGCCAAAAGACTGTTGTATAGAACCTGATTATTTCATTATTCGGCTTCGGCCAGGGCTGAAGTCAAAGTCTGAATAGTGCTGAATGTCTAAACTTTGAATTGAAGCGAATTGTGAATCATAGTTCAGCAAGTCCCTGTTAAATTTTGATGAGTTATTAAATTAATTTATTAAATTAATTCTTATAAACACAGTTCACTTATTTGATGAACGTAAAAACTTTCTCTTATAATTCATTTCAAAAATGAAAAATACGTTTTTATTTTCAAGTAGATCTTGCAACGTGTCCGCAGCATGGAAAACATTACAGAATTCTTCCGAGTGAGTTTGTTCCCGAAAAGTCGAGCGGAAGAACGGATCTGTGTGACGAGGTTCTAAACGAGACGCACGTCATTTGTGCATCGCCGTTGTCCGACGCCGAAGGTGAAGGTGAACTGACTTTCAAAAGAAATATTTACGAGGAACACGTTTTCCAGTGTGAAGATGAACGATACGAGGTTTGTTTTTGTTTTGTTTTATGTGTGTTTTCATTTGCACGCTTTCTGTCTCATTTGCTGGTGTTTATAAAAAAAAACAATTAATACATGAGACTTGTACTATTTGCAGCTTGACATGGTGATTGATTTGAACGATGCAGTTCTGAAAGGAATGAAGAGATTGATGATTCGCTTACACAAGATGAACTCCGAGGAGTTGATGAAGTTTCAGATCGACGACTTGTACGGTTCCGTTGGAGTTTCGGAAGTTCACATCGAAACCGCTCTGAAGAGGTTAGCTGGTGCACGTAACTACCGGAAGTAATAGATTAAATAACTAATGGAAAGAATTGATGATTTAATGATGATTTAAATAATTAATTGAAAAAAATTGATGATTTAATACTTGATTTTCTGCGTACAGATTGTATGGCGAGAAGGTTTCAACTATGCTGGAAGGTTTGAGGAAGAGCCCAGGTACGACTGTACCACTCGTGGTGAAAAGCATGCAAATCAAAGACAAGGAATGGAGATTGGCTAAGAAGTCTTTCGAGAGGGTGTGGGCGGAACAGATAGATAAGTACTATCTCAAGTCACTCGATTTCCAGGGACTGAAATTCAAGCAGAACGACATTAAACAGCTTCGCTCTAAGTCGCTTATTAAAGAAATTGAGAATCTTTGTGGAAATGTGAGAATTGTGAATTTTTGTTTGATATGTTGTGATATGTTGCTTAATATGTTGTTATGTGTTGCTTGATATTTTTTGTGTGTCGCTCAAGATGTTGTTGTTGTTATGCAATTATGCGCTGCATGTCCAATCAGTTCCTTCATTGTTACAGTTTTTTTTAAGTAAGAATTGACTTTCAACTTATATTATGAACTTTTTTCTTGCTTCAGAATCAAAACAGAAGCTGCACAGAGAATGGAAACGCAGCCGATCAGACGTTGCTACACGGTACGGACGTCGGATCGTCTCACGGCACCGCCGGGAAGGAAGAGTTGAAGCGACTGAAGCTGCTGTGCCAGGATAAATTCTGCTACGAGGATGCAGTGGCTCTGATATTAGGCAACGTTTCTAGGCAGTCGGGGATTCAGACAGAGGACAGGGACAAGATCAAGAACATTCTTTGTAATTTTCTTCCGAGTCTACTTTTCATGATGCCTCTCAAACCTTTAAAACTTGAAGTTAAACAGGAGCATGAATCCACTGAATTCGGTTGGTAGTTTTGAGGGAGATTTCACTGTTGTAGTAGCTGTTGTTATTGGTTCTTCTTCTAATAATTAATCAAGTTTTCTCTTCTTGTTTCAGAATCCGGAGAGAGCAGGAATGACTTCAATGGAAGAGCAAAAACTTCTATAAAAATCAAGAAGGAAGTTAATGAGGTTTAAGGCTAATTCATTGCTTGCTTCCAAGAATGTTATCTTTTATCACCTGTAGTCAAATTCATTTATTCTTTCTTGATCCACAAAATGTCATCATCTTGTAAACTGTAAATGACTTTTTCAAAATCTTTGGCTTTCATTTGAAGGAGTTCAACGAAGAACCCGAAAATCATCAGCGTGCAACGACTTCTTTCCACTGCAACGACAACTGGTACGTCCTCATTAGACTGCTCGTGCTGCTGTGCGAAAGACTTTCGTTCTTCAAGAAGAAGGCCAGACAGCTTTCCGACGAAGAGGAAATCAATAAAAAGTTAAGAAGTGAAATGATGACCATGGCGTTACAGGCCAGATGCCCAGGTAAGTCGTTGGTGCACAAAAGTGTTTCAAAATTTATTTTGGATAAAGTCATATTCAAATAATAACTATCATTTTTATAGAACAATGAAATAATTTTAACCTCATAGTCTGGTAAGTAGTTTCAACTCGTTTTTTTTTTTTGCATAGATGCAACCGATCCAAGCTCATATTATACAAACTTCCTCGCCATGGTCACAAACCTTATGAACGGCTTTCTTGAATTGAATTCTTTCGAAGATCAACTGAGGGAAATGTTTGGCATCGACTCCTACGTTGGCTTCACGATGGACAAGTTGATTCAAAACGTCATTCGTCAGGTGTTTATTTCAAATCTACCTGATTGACATAAGGAGTAGCTTGCTGCCTGCTTGCTTGCTACCTGCTTGCTACTTTCTTGTTACCTTCATGTTACTTTCATGTTACCTTATTGCTACCTGCTTGTTACCTGGCACTTTTTTATTCTCTTACAGTTGCAACATGTAATCACCAAGGAAGAATGCATATTACTGGAAGATTACTACGAGTCCGCCTACAGAACCGAATGGACTGCGGAACAGTACGATGAGAAAGCCAGAGATCTGATGAAGGAGAAAGCATGCTTTAAATTAATTGTGGAAAAGGTTGACAATTGAAATATAATTTACACGGTGTTTAATTATTTATGCATTTAAATTCTATGAGGTTAATATTTTTACAGAATTCTCAAGATTCGGTCGAACTCTTCTTTTGTCTCCTTCCTACGACTTCTGCTGGCACCGTCACGAACAATGAAAGGCACGAGAGAGATAATACGAATGCACGTTCCGAATCTCCATCCTCTTTGATACTGCCGAACCACCCCGCGGAGGGATGCTCTGCTATCGATCAAACGGACGCAAAACAACAATCGATTTCTTCAAATGAGCAGAAAGGAATGGAATTGAAGAGGAGGAGGAGAAGGAAGTCCAGCGAAGTGAGGGGATGCTCGGGTCAACAGAAAAGACTTTGCCTGGACAAATCTGCCTACTCATTAGGGTATCAAATTAAATTTTAATTGGCCGACGGTATGATTTTTGATAATCCAGGATAATTGGGAGTTTAATTTTTTTGTTTTTAAAGGGGCTTGCCAGATTTCTTTAGAAAATTCAGACGTCGCTTTACTCTGCTCGGCGTTAAGACTTTTCAGAATCCATCTACACCGCAGAATTGCCTAGTCCATGCACTGGAGACGATCGCAATCGCCCATCCTGATATCAGTACTAACTCTCACTCGAGGGGAGATTATGATAACGACGTCGGAGATCAGTGTGCCAACGATGACAGCAGCACCGGGAGCCAGAAAATGACTCAAGATAAAGACGATGATAAGTCCGAGGATGACTTTTTCTGCCTCAGTTCCTTCCAGAGGTTCAGGTTGAAGATAGGCCGTACAGAAATGTTTGAGAGACCTGGAGCCATGAAGAGAGCTGTTATGGTAAGTAAATTGTTATGCTTGAATTTTCTCTATGTGGTTTGTAGCACCATGATCAATTCTCCAAAGAAATGACCCCTGCATTCTTCCAAATAGAACATTCAGTGCTTGTTTAAGGAAAGCATATTCATCACTTCCTTATCAGACTAGTGAGTATGTGTGGAACTTGAGCTACTGATTTATTGTACGACATGCAGGGTCATGCTTTGCTTTCTTTTATCATACTATATTTCTAATGGTGCAGACTTTATGAGGCTTAAATGTATCTTCTATAATGTAATGTATAGTGATGTAGTGACAATTTATATATAGTATCTTCTTACAGCAAATACTGTACAGAAAACATAAAATCAACAAATAAATAAATTATCGCTACTAAAATGAGATTTTAATTAAATGACAGACACATCGCCGAATAACTCTAGTGAAGAAGAGACGCTTCGACAAGTGGCTTGCAGGCTGGTGCGAAAAGAACTTGACGAAAGAGTTGAACGATGCTTGCGAAGATTGGCTGTCTGGAACGAGGCTGCCCTTCTCAGACGACGCGGGTCACGTCAGGTCGAAGGCCACGCATCACAAATTAGAAAAATTCGATCACTTAGTCGATTCTTCGTTGTCAACATCTTCCCTATCTGTTCCACTCAACCATACGAGCTTACACGTCTCCGGCGCACCTGGTGACAGTTCGTTTACTAGCATACGACCTCCGTACCGACCGTATACCGTCTATCAATCCATCGAATGCAACGATAATCTGGTCTTCTCCTGATTTCAAATAGGAGCTTCATTTTAACAGCTTGAACTAGCTGTTGGTATTTCATCAACAGTACGCTTGTACCATAGTAATAGAATCTTGTAAAATTACATTTGTGTAATATCTTCATGATTAAATCAACTCTAAGGCAGCAATAACCACCAGCCAAGCCCTTTAAATACCTCCTCTCCTGCAACCTGACCTACTTCACAACATCTCTCTTCTACCCAATAATCCTCTTTTAATGACATGTGAGGCACAGACCACAAACAATTGCATCCGAGGTCATTTCCTTGACGATCTTATTCGTGAAATAACGTTTTGTATTTATCTCCTTTTTTTTTTCTTTAGAGAGATGTACCGACAATATTCGAATGAACTGTACGGTACTCGAAGTTGACAGCAGTTTTTTTTTGTTTTGTTTTAATTTTGAGTAATTTTATTTTGCGACTTTTCTCGCTTCGGACGACGTACGCACGCGACTTCCGGAACGACCGACCCGTCACTTTGTAGAATTTATTTTTTAAAGTCGTCCGGACGTGTTCAATCTACTCTGCTGTAGTTTATCGTAGGTTGTTAGTTTCGCCCTTGTTTACTACTCTCACCCGTTGAGTGTGCATGGATACTGCTCTGTTACGATTCACTGTTTTTACTCACTGTTTAATGGACAAAGCATTTTCGAGAGCATGCAATTAAATGTTATTTAACGGATGAGCATTCTTTATTATTTCATTCATTCTACGATGTTAATATGTACTTTGTTCGTGAATTTTTTTTAAGCATTGTTGCATTGAATTTAAAAGGAAAAATATGTTATATTTTTTACATTGGTTAAGTTGATGCAAATGTTGACCGATGTACGGGGAATTGTGGGGGTATGAAAAATGCTGGATTTTAAGGCCAGGGAGAGTAAACTTCAAATTATTTATTCACCCCAGAACAAACTGATTTCCCCGTGTGTTTATTAATAATATCCAGTTGGAGTTGGAAGAGTGAGCTTCGACTTGGACTAAACTGGGACATCTTCCAGAAAGGAGAATATAGTCCCTGCTGAGGTACAATTTTAAAACTGATGCGCTATCGAGCGTTCAGCTAATGTAGCTGGTCTCTGAGCACTGGCTTAACACTAGCAGGCAATGCTTCGTAATCACTCGAAAGCGCCATTTTGAGTTAATAATTTACCAATATTTAATTAACATTGTCGTGTAAATCCCTGCTCTAACGTCGTGTAATGCTGCTCATATTGTGATCATAGACAGTGTCGTAGCGTGGCTTTCAACCTCTTAGGCGGGGTAGACCAAACTCGTTTAGTTTAGATGTTTGCATTTTTCCAAAGAAAGCAATCCATAATATGTTTATTACGTAAACCAAAAGTTATTTTTAAATTTAAGATTTTTCCTTGACCTTAGAAGAAAATATTAGCAAGCCCGTCATGTGGTTCAACTTACCCCGTTAACGGGGCACGTTGAACCAATATTTTATAACTGCTGTTGCTAAGCAGTTATTGTTCTAATGAAACATTTTCAAATGTACAAATGTCGACCGTTTCACAATCGGTATTGGCCCACAATCAATACGGGGAACGGAATTCCCACCCGGAGATTCCCCCCCCCCCTCCAGACATTTCCCCCCCCCCCGGGTAGGACATTTCCCTCCCTGGAGAGAGAATATACTTTTATAGTGGGGCAGTATAGTTGGACTTGCCGACGTTTTTTGAAGAAAATCCATTTGTTTATCACCTAAATAGTTCATTGCATAATAGTATAGATAATATAAATCGAGGCAGTATAGTCGGACTTGCCGAGTCATTTTTCTGTTCTTATCTTCTCCATCTAACGCAGAGCACATGGCGGAAGGTGCCAGCTCCGAAATAGAAAGTGGGATGCGGTACCTTATCATAAAAATACCACAAGACGATGGCTTGGAAGCTCTGGAATTATTAGTAAATTACTTTGATGCCACTTATGTTTCCGGAACGATGAGACGTGTCAAACGCCCAGGAACTGGCGATGGAATTCCAAAACTGAACTTACGTCGGAAACCGCAATTGTTCCCGCCACCGCTTTGGAAAGTTCATGATGCAACTTTAACAGGGGGTGATTGAACCAACAATATATGCGAGTCCTGGAACTGTGGGTTTTCTAGCCTTGTTGGTCATCGTCACCCCTCGTTGTGGACGCTCATAGAAGCGCTTTAGCAGGACGAAGCAATGGCGTCAACCTCAATCCTAGGGAGGCTCGAGGAGAACCACCAGCCTAGAGAGTAAAGCGATCGACGAAGGCGCTTCAATCGGCTCTTTTTTCGTTAACGAATGCAGGCCGAAAAAACATAAAAACATTGGAAGATGTCCTAGAAGATGTCCTAGAGGGTCTAGGACACATTTTTCGTTTTAACAATATTTAAATGTAACCAATAAATGTTTAATAATTTAAAAAGGTGTTTGTG
This sequence comes from Erpobdella octoculata, assembly GCA_963978895.1. Lineage (NCBI taxonomy): Eukaryota > Metazoa > Annelida > Clitellata > Hirudinida > Erpobdellidae > Erpobdella > Erpobdella octoculata. Next base: position 8,564,370 of record OZ022241.1, on the reverse strand, counting down.
TTTCTTAGAAAAACTTGTGAAATTTAACTCTGCCTTGTCCTACCTCGTGGGGTGAGAATTATCATACTCATGGCGGCGATGGCGGGGGAATGTCCGGAGGGGAATGTACACAATTCACACACGCACATATTTATGGCATGCAAGAAAACACTCTTGCAAAATCACAAATTCATACTACTACATTACCACAGGGGAGGAAATGTCCTACCCTAGGAGAGGGAAATGTCCTACCTTGGGGGGAATGTCCTACCTTGGGGGGGAATTGTCCGGTGGGGGAAATGTCCTAGGGTCTGTCGGGGGGGGGAACGTCCGGGGGGGAGGGGAAATGTCCTACATTCATCAATACTGGCCAATTATCGGCTTATTAGTATTATTTTTATATACTTGCAAAATGCAGAACGGGTTCGATTATACCCGCGCAGCCCTATTCTAGAATCTAGACAACTGAAAAAATGTATTTAGCTAACTTTTAACCAAAACAACCCACATACCGTGCATGATATGAGGCGAAGTGCAAGTTAACAAACATCTGTCTGCCTTATTAATAGTTTATTAATTAAATGATCATAAGTAATTTATGAAAAAATAATACGACATGAAATCTCTGGGCTCTGCATCACTTGGTGCAAATACATTTTGTGCTTCTCGTCATAAAAACGAGGAATGTGGAATAAATGGTCTTCCGTTGACTCCCAACTCAATCAGGATCCTGGGCTGTTTTCAGAAATTAGCTACTTTATCTCATACCCATCTTTCACTGTATCTTGATCTTGTCAGAGGCAAACATGGTTTGTCATTTGGCGTGATCGCTTTCTTTATTTTATTACATAATTATTTTAATAACTGAACAGAATAGAGAGTAGATTTTTATTAACATTGTTGTTTTTTTAATTATATATTCAAATGTTAATAATTTTCAGAAAGAGTTTTTGTTGTATTTGAACACTATGAACGAGACCTGAGCATGCACAGAAAAATGAAACTAACTGTGTTAGATTTGCTAAATTATTTTACGATACTTTCCTCATTTGCACTACATTAGGCAATTAAAAATTGCTTGCGGCATGGTGATAATTCATTCAACTACAGCTTGAATAACACCGGCATCACCAGTGCTTTTTGACTTGGAATGGTGCTTTGAAGGGGTTTCTTGGTTGTCAGTGTATAATAACCCCACAAGTGAGAAAGCACCAGTGAAAGAGTGAAATATGGTTCGGACATTGGGGGAAGCCTTTTATCATTTTCACATTTTGCCACCCTGTTCCCAAAGGATACAGTACCACTATAACTTCCTGTTTGAAAAATGTAAATACATATTAAGCTATGTGTTATTTCCAGTGACAGGATTATTAAACTGACTCACGACATTCTGAATGGTCTCACATATCTTAACAGAAAGGGGTTCATTCATGGTTTTTTGGCACCAAAAAACATTTATCTGGACAATCAGGTTTTAGTTATTTTTTTAAATTATTGGTTTCTACTTTATATTTTACTAATTTTTCTGCATTTTTTAATTTGCAAATGTTAGGAGAGAGCTATTTTGTCAAATTATGGCTTGTTTCATATGACGGAAGGTGGAGTGACAGTTTCTTTTCCTATTGGGTAAATTTAATAAATCAATTCATGCTTTAGTAATGTTTATTTGAACTAGGCTCAAAGCAATTAGTTATGCTCTTTGTAAAATATGTAGTAGATAGTAGAGAGTGTGGAACTCCAAAGGTTGATGAAGCTTTGTTATAATATAATAAACTAGAGGGTTTTCTCTCTTTGTTTCTCCTTCTTGCTTTTTCTCTTTCCTACTTTTTCTCTCTAGTCATAACCTTAGACTTTTCAGCAGATACGAATATTCATTAAATGGAGTTGTTTTTGTATAATTTTTATCGAATTAATCAATTAATTGCAAGAAAATAGTTTGAAAATACGATTTCATTAAACCAGATCGCCAAAATACATGGCCCCCGAGATTTACTGCAGTGGCGCAGAAAGGTTCAGTAATGAAGGAAATGAGAAAAGAAAAAAAATACTAGAGAATAACTGTTTAGAAGAGTTTGGAAATCGAAAGTGGGATGTTTGGTCGTTGGGGATTATTCTATTGGAACTTGTTTGTGTGAGAATTTTTATTTTTATATATCAGTTTGTATTTATAATTTTTTTTTAAATTTGTATACTTTTGAAATTTTATAGGCACAGGATTTGTGGTCAAACCTTGGCTTGGAGGAAACGATAAAGAAGAACTTGAGTTTTGTTGTACACAAAGGTTGTTTTGTATTGTTATATTTAGACAATTTATGTAGTGTGTTCTGGGATGGGGAGAAAATGTGGTTTAAGAGAATTACGCATGGGAAGGTAAGAAGTTATGGTGAATGATCAACGATGAGTTTGGGCATCAAATTTGGAATAAAATGCATTTTTCCACATTTCCGCTATTTTATTATCTTTCTACTTGGCTTAATCATTCCATTAGTTAATTTTAGCTTAAATTATAAAGCGTTTTTGTGATAATTCTCACACTCTTGCATTGTGAATTGGCATTGTTGGGTTACACTGTTTTGTCTTATAATATAGTTATTTTTCAATGAAATATACGTCTATTTGTTTTATTAATGCTGTGAATGTGTTTAATTATTTCAAATGTCTTAAATTAGTATTCAAATTTAATAATTAATATATTCAATTATTATTGTAAATTTGTTTTGAAGATGTTCATCCGCTAGATGTCATGCTGGAAGATCTTCATGCCCTGCAACATTTCCAGGTTTTAATGCTTCATTTATTATCTCATTTTTTCCTTAAGATAACCCTTCATTGTAACTCACCATCTTATTATCTTATTTGTGATGAGATATGAGGCTGGCAATCAAGTTAAAGTTTATGCATGATTATAAACTGCTCTTGAGAACCAACATTTCAATTCATTTAAAATGTTCTATGAGAAAATTCTAGAACTCAACAACTAGTTATAACTGTAATAACTAAAAATATTATGAATTTTTAAAAGTTTTTATAACTTATTACTTTTACTGATTAAATAAAATGGTTTTTATCAAACCTCAGCAACTTCCTCTAGACCTGCAAAGTTTTATTAGGAAATGTTTGAATTTGATGCCTTCACAGAGGTTGGATTTTTGATTTTGTATTCATTTTAGTTTAATTTTGTTTTTAAAACTAAATTTTGTATTCATTTTAGTTTAATTTTGTTTTTAAAACTAAATTTTATTATAGTTTGAGGTTTAGTCATTAAATGAAAACCATTTGGTTAAACAAAAAATGCCAGATATTTCAGTTTTAAATGAACACAATCAAAATAGTTTCATTTGTCAGAAATGGGGAGATTTTTCATGCATTTTGTATTTAAACAGGCCGACTCCTATCGATCTCATCGAAGATGAATTATTCAAAGTACGCGGCCATCTTCCTCCTCCATTGATGGAAGAACAGCACAGGATGCTTCCAGCTCAACTTCGATCGAATGATCTTCCAGATTTCTTCCAGGATGAGTGTCGATCCAGTTCGTAAATATTCCTTTTTTTATTGTTTATTCAGTTTTTCTCTTTTTTATTTGTTCATTGATTATAATTATAATAGACGTCTTCTTATTTTTTAATTATTTAACCTAGATTAATAACGAGATAAGTTGACATTTTTGTGGTTTTTCATTAGGTAATTAGGTTATATATTCATTTATTTATTTGCATACTTTACAGATTCTGATGATTTGCTGTCAGAAAGAAGCATGGAAGAAGTTTATTATTTATGGAAGTTGGCTGGTGGGGATGTTGAGGGAACATTTAAAAAATTAGGGAGACTGAGCAGTAGACCACCCATTATGAGTCTACCATGGTGGGTATTTTAATTTCTATTCATTTATTAATAGTAATGGTTCAAATAAAGTTTTTATTTCTCCTTCATCTAATAATTGACTTATTTTAATATCATTGTAAACTTCAAATAAACAGCGCCATTGGTTGTTCTTAATTTATACCACAATGTTAATTATTTGAAAGAAGTTCTTCATATTTTTTTTCAGTTTCGTGAGTGCCGACGGAGAGACGTATGGCTCAGCTCCTGATTCGTCGATGCTGTTTGATGACGCCGTAGTCGTTCTTCCGCAAAGTCAACTTCGGCAGGTTGAATGCATGAATGCATGAATGCATGCTTGTTTTATTATTTAACAACAAAATGTCTTGCTTTGTTGGTGTTGCGAGACTGAACTAAGATTTTTTATACAATGGTTTAGAATTGTTTCTTTTTTAATAATCATTTATTATTTATAACAATTGGTTGTAAATGTTACAATCATTTAATTATAAGCTGATTGCTTTTTTTTGCTTCCAGAGATTAAAGGATTTGGATGAAAGATCATATTACCCTCTTTTGGAGTTCAATAATTTCAGGTTCAAAGTTTTTTTGTTTGTTTAAATATGCAGAGTTGTATGTATGGTATGTAACTTTAATGTATGATATGCAAAATTGTATATATGATATGCATAATTGCATGTATAATGTGCAGAATTAGGTAAGATATGCTGGATCGTGTGTGTAATGTGCAGTATCGTAGGTGTAATGTGCAGTATCATATGTGTAATGTGCAGTGTCATATTTGTAATGTGCAGTATCGTAGGTGTAATGTTAATTATCGTATGTGTTATGTGCAGTATCGTATGTGTAATGTGCAGTATCGTATGTGTTATGTGCAGTATCGTATGTGTAATGTGCAGTGTCATATTTGTAATGTGCAGTATCATATGTGTAATGTGCAGTATCGTATGTGTAATGTGCAGTATCGTATGTGTAATGTGCAGTATCGTATGTGTAATGTGCAGTGTCATATTTGTAATGTGCAGTATCATATGTGTAATGTGCAGTATCGTATGTGTAATGTGCAGTATCGTATGTGTAATGTGCAGTGTTATATTTGTAATGTGCAGTATCATATGTGTAATGTGCAGTATCGTATGTGTAATGTGCAGTATCGTATGTGTAATGTTCAGAATCGTAGGTGTAATGTGAATTATCGTATGTGTTATGTGCAGTATCGTATGTGTAATGTGCAGTGTCATACTTGTAATGTGCAGTATCATATGTATAATGTGCAGTATCGTATGTGTAATGTGCAGTATCGTATGTGTAATGTTCAGAATCGTAGGTGTAATGTGAATTATCGTATGTGTTATGTGCAGTATCGTATGTGTAATGTGCAGTGTCATATTTGTAATGTGCAGTATCGTATTTGTAATGTTCAGTATCGTATGTGTAATGTGAAGAATTGAATGCAAAAAATGTAGAATTGATTTGTTAGATGTTAAGTTATATGTATGATAGGCAGAATTATATATAAAGTATACGGATCTGAATGTTTTAGCGGTGTTTATTTGTTGACAACAGTGATGTTGAAGTGACTTCCGAAACATCTTCATGCAAAAGTGGTTACGATTTTAAAGAAATGGAGAAATTGCCTCTTGTAATAAGAGAAAATGACGTGGAATACCAAGTTGTTTTTTAATTTAGTTTTTATTGATATATTTATTTTATATTTGTTAAAAAAGATTTTCGATTTAAAAATTAATTTTTCTATTTATGATTAAGTTTTTAATTAATATTTTCTAATGTGGTTAAAAAGTTCCACAGAATCATCCTCTTCAAAAGGCTGATCGAAGCCTACCCGTTCCAGAAACAGCAGATAATAAAAGAATGCCGGACAGATATTCCACCCCTCTACAGGGCACAGTTGTGGGCAGCCATTCTCGAAGTTGAAGTTTGTTATGGAATTCCTTTCATACATTTACTGGGGGTACCTCGTACTTATAAAAAAATCTGATGATGACACATTATTATCAGCTGTAGTATAAATTGGAGAATTCTATTTATAGCTAAACTTATAATACCAGGATTTATTCATACAGTTGACATCGGCATAGTTAGTTGATATAATTTAAATATAGTTTTCATTAGAAAAGTCAAACTGAAAATGACTGAAATCAATGACCCTACAATCCTTTGATGAATTTATGTCGTTTCAAAATTTATTTGTATACTTTGTCACCAGGGGGACATAGTTAAAAAATATCAAGCCATTGACAAAGAGTCTCCTTCACCTACAGACAGACAAGTAATTAGTGTCAAATTCATAATTTTTTCATATTTTAAATTAATCTCTTTAAAATACATGAAGGTATTTGAACGTCTTTCCTTTTTCGTGCCAGTGATCAATCGATTCTTTATCAGATAGAGGTAGACATACCGAGATGCCATCAGTACAATCCACTCCTTTCTTCACCGGTGGGCCACCATAAATTCAAAAGATTGTTGAAAGCCTGGGTGGCAAGCCACCCGGAGTACGTGTACTGGCAGGGCCTCGACTCCCTCTGCGCTCCTTTTCTTTATCTCAACTTCAACGACGAAGGTAATTAGTAGTTTATTGATTTCCTAATTATTTTTAGCTTTTAAACTTTTCCTGATTTTTTTAATTAGTTATCATCTGATGTTTCCACCTTTTTTAAATGTGTGTTTTCAATAACATTTAATATAATTTAAAAAAAAATTGGTGAATTATTATTTATAATCGGTTTTTGTATTTGTATTTTAGCAATGGCATTTGCTTGTCTGACCGCATTCATTCCAAAATACCTGCATAATTTCTTTTTAAAGGATAACGCTCCTGTTATACAAGGTACTTTGATTTGTTTTTGCTATTTTGAATCGGTAGACAAATTGAGATAATTTTTTTTTAAATTAAAATGACTTATTTTATTATGTTTTTATATATTTAATAACAGAATATCTTGCTGTGTTTTCTCATCTAATTGCATTTCAAGATCCAGTCTTGTTCAGTCATCTTGACTCAATTGGATTCATTCCCGATGTTGGTCTTTGAATTTATTTTCAAATGTGTTAATGATGTAGTTTTCAAATTCATATTATATGTTTCGATACAGCTGTATTCCATTCCGTGGTTTTTGACGATGTATGCACGTTAGTATCGTTTCATGTTTGTCAATCTTTCTACTCATTAACATTTTTTTACTCAATTTATTTGTTGTTAAAAAAATTTTCCAGATGTATTTCCACTGCACAAAATTTTCCATCTCTGGGACACGTTACTACTTGGAAATCCCTCTTTTCCGCTATGCGTCGGTGTAGCCATTTTGAAACAATTAAGAGACCAGTTGTTGACGTTTGGTTTCAATGAGTGCATCTTACTTTTTTCTGATATGCCAGGTTGGATTGGAGCATATTTTCTTATTAATTGATCTTATTTCCACTTTAGTTTTGAATATTCATCAACTATATAATGTGATAATAAAGCAACAGGTCTTTTTTTAATAAAGAAAATCTAATTAAATGTGAATCTGACCGATCTGTATCTTCACTTAATGTAGGATAAAATTTGTCTTTAAATTTCATCTCAAATAATTTGTTAAACCTAGACCGTCTTGTAGAGATTTTTTGATACCACTTTCTTAGAAATTTTTTAAACCAGACTTTACTTATTTATCATATTTTCCAAGTCAACACATGGCCAATGTACTGAAATTATGAGCTATCTTTTTTTTTTCATTTGTTTCACTCGATATTCTATTCACACAAACTGAAATTTTAACAATCACAATTAGAATTTTGACATTTGCAATTGGAATTAATCTGAGTGAGAAGTAATCTGATAATTGAATTACAATAATTTTTCTCACAAAGACCAAGATCAAGATTTTAATCTCCAAGACCAACTTTAAGAATAAGATCAAGACTTTTTTTAAGTTCATAACAAACTTGAGATTTTTGCTTCAGAACAAAAATTAAAAAAAAATGTATTTCTGCATTTGTTTTTTGTCTTAGTATTTATAATTAATTGAAAAGTACAACTATTTTTACCAATGCTTTTATTAACTCGTCGGCTCTGTTTCTCTGTCTGTCTGTTTCTCTGTCTGTTTCAAATCTTGCAATCAATTTTTGAGTCACTTCCTGTTGATAGATTTTTTTCAAATTTTGCATACATGCTCAAGATAGAAGACAATGCAATATTCAATTATTAGTTTTACAATAAGTCAATTAATTTAGTTAATTTTCTTGAGGATTTTATCGAGGGGTTTCTTGAGGGTTTTCTTGAGGGTTTTCTTGACCACAAAACGCTAACCGACTGGCAGACTATTTTACCAAGTTAACACGAACCACACTCACTGACCGCGATTCTCAAGCGTGTACGAAATTTTCATGAAAATAGTTGAGATATTTAAATTCGATGCTTTTTGATGATATTTTTATTATTATTACCAATGCTTTTATTAACTCGTCGTCTCTGTTTCTCTGTCTGTCTGTTTGTTTCTCTGTCTGTTTCAAATCTTGCAATCAATTTTTGAGTCACTTCCTGATGATAGATTTTTTCAAATTTTGCATACATGCTTAAAATAGAAGACAATGCAATATTCAATTATTAGTTTTACAATAAGTCAATTAATTTAGATAATTTTAATTAATTTCGATATTTCGATATAATTAAGATATTTCGACTTTAACATAAAATAAAAGAGTAATATAAGAAAAAATTGATTGCAAAATTTGTGTTTTAATTACATATAAGAGCATTGGTTTTAAAAATTCGTTTTTAATTTACTTGTTTGTACTTTTAAAACCTACAAAATAGCTTAAAATTTGACAAGACTTTTTTCCAAGACCAAGTTCTAAACCAAGACTATATTTTCATTCCTCAACGAGTCTTGAGACCAAGACTTTGTTTCAGAGGGCTAAAACTAATAAGGTTGAGACAAATCATGATTTTAGAATGGCTCGGCCAACCTAAAAAAATCATTAGTTGTATATTTAATTACAAATTAATCAGTAAATATAAGAATAATGTTGTTTACAAGACTGGACTTCAGTTGTATTTTTTGAATAAGCAGAATTTTTTTATCAGAAATTGATATGGAAAGATGCGTTCAGGAGTCGATACAGATTTTCCGTTCTACGCCAAAAAGTATCACATTTCGTCACCACGCTGGTAAAACTCCGAATCAAAAACTGGCTCCAAGGCCACCAGTAGCATCATTTTTCATGAAAGATTATCACGAAGCTCCTAAAACTCATCTGGTTTATTTCATTTTTTTATTTAGATAATTTATTTCCGTTTTTTTTTTTTATCATTTTAAAAATTAGGTAGAAAATTTAACCGGTAATAATTTTTTAAAGTCGATAGATCAAATTCCACTGGAAGATCTTCGGTCGGAGAAATGTCCCCGAATATCAGCAGAAGACTTGATCAAGTTGATGGATCTGCACTGCTCTGTGTCTCTCATCAGTCCCACTAGGAAGAACAAATCTGATGGCAAAGCAGTCATTGTGGTACTTGATGTCAGACCAGTTGATGAGTAATTTCACATTTTTTATTTTCAGAAGTTTGGCATTTTGATGACATCTTGGCAGATAAAAATGTTACAATGTCATTTTGTTTTTCGTAGAATTACACAATTCATTTAGAAATATATAGAATAGAACCAAGACAATAATCAATCGAAACGTTTCTTTTCGACTTAAAACTTTCCTTTAAGGTTCAGAAAGGGATCAATACCAGGCAGTATAAATATTCCCTACAGTGAAGCTGTTACTCAAGAAGGAGAGCTGACTTCAGCCGAGGCGATCGAGTTTCTAGTCCTTCACAAAAATTCAATTAAAGTTGTTCTCGGAAATTCGTCTGGCAAAAAAGATCTTTGGGTTAGTTGCTAAGAAATCAACATGGCAACTGTTGCTTGAATTTTAATTAGTCCATCATGTCTAAGCTAAAGATCTCTTTTAATGAAAACTTTTTAACTAAATCTTTGCAGATTGCTGAACGTTTAATACGACTTGGCTACACTAAAGTCTGCATACTACACAAAGGAATTGACATTTTAAAAACTGAAGGCCTTCTTACTGCTAGCTCATTAGAGAACATCTAGAGCCATTTTACAACATCTTATTGGTCTCATATACATCAGCAGGATTAAAAAATATTGAAACAATTTTTCTGTTTTCATTATTAATTATTATTATGTTAAGGATAATTTTAAAATGTTTGTACATAATCAGTATCTCGTACGTCACATGGAATTTCACTTCTGCATTTTACCCTAATCTTAATTACTGTCATTATTTCCTACAGTCATTAAAGAATTTTTTGAAAAACATTTTTGTTGCATCCTTGTTATTTAGGTCTCCAAGACTACTGTAATTTTAGTTTTTTAAACCTCGAGCCATAACGTCAGGATATTCTAAATTTTGCTATTTACGGCTCTATACAAATCTTTTTCTTTATATTACATTAAACTACACAATCGGTGTTCTGTTTTGCAACAAAATGATTTTGGAGATAAAAATTATATTAATATTTGCAATTTATTTTAATTTTTTCATATTCGAATAAAAAAGTATCTCCATGAAATCCAGTATCATCGTCATAAACAACGAGGCTTTAACGTCTTAATATAAACGCAGCAGCATCGGTGATGATTTTCTAAGAACGTACAGATGATTTCTCTACGGAGCCCGTTCTACGAATGCCACAAGCAACATTAAAAAAAAGATTTATTTGTCGGTTGGTCGTTTTTTTGTCGTTACACAATGCAAAATATAAAAATATTAAATATAGAAGGGTGCGCTAACTCGTTCCATTTCAGTATTAGCAGACCTTTCACAAACTCACGTAACAATCCGTAGCTAAATTTACAAACAAGTTCTAATTTCTATTGACGTTGAAATGCAGCTATTTAAAAAAATATAATAATAATAATGATGATGATAAAAATACTGAAACCCAACATGTTGTGAACCAGATTTAAGTTTTATATCAGGAATGAATGAGACTAGAAGGAGGAGCCATGTTATCTCATTCATAAATCTTTAAATAAAAAAAATTTGACTAACTTATAAAGAAAACAGTACTAACATCTGATCCAAGACGTTCTGGTAGAAGTTAGGAAAAGGCTCCAAGCAGTGAACAGAGAAAAAATTGAAAGCATTCAACTCTTCAGTAGAAAATATCTGGGTAGGTGAAACGGTACTGAAGGACAGTTTTGAATGTGATGATGATTGTAAGAAGAATAACAGTATTGAATGTGATGATGATTATAATCAGATGAATGACAGCATTGAATGTGATGATTATTATCATATGAATGACTGTTAAATGTGATGATTATAAGATGAATGACTGTATTGAATGTGATGATTACCAGATTGATAACGGTATAGAATGTGATGATTATTATATGAATAACAGTATCGAATGTGATGATTATCAGATGTATGACGGTATTGAATGTGATGATTATCAGGTGTGTGACGGTATTGAATGTGATTATTATCATATAAATAACAGTATTGAATGTGATGATTATCAGATGTATGACGGTATTGAATGTGATGATTACCAGATTGATGACATAGCAAAAACATCAGTCCTTCAGATGAAAAATTCCAACATCTGATCCAAGATGTTCTAGTTAGTCAAGGAAAAGTAGTGAATGGAGAAAAAATGGAAGGCATTCGACCCTTCAATACAAAATATCTAGAAAGCAGGCATAAAAGTTACAAGTACAGAATAAAATATTATTAGCATAAACAGACTTAAGAAAACAATTACACAATCTGACAAAAAAAATCAACAAACGAAGGCGAACGGCACACAGAAACTCAATTTTAGCACCATCGGGGGATAGGAGAGAGTGAATCGACGTGACATGGAAACAAATCATGATCAATCTGACGTTTCAACCGTTTGGAATTTGAGCACCGAACAACCTTAAGGTACAGAATTTCATTTTTCAACAACAACAACGATGATGAGAATAAATAAACTAAAGAGAACCTCACAAAAGCAAGAAGAACAATTTCAAGCATTCATCTACAACTTCAATGAAGAATTTAACCTATATATATATATATATATATATATATATATATATATATATTTATATGTGCAGACCAAACAAACTGCAGACATAAAAGAACAATAAAAAACCAAAGTACAGAAACAACAATGACATTGCAACAAAGATTTTTGATATCAGGAAGTTGCTTTTATCCTATTGCATCTTCTAATCCCATCTGCTCTCCTGTATGGCTCGTTTTTCAAATCTGTTAAAAATTTTGAAGACTTTCGGTGAATATTCATAGAAGCATTTGATATGAATGCATATTACTTTGTATTTAAGTATATAAATTGATTAAATAACTTAATTTTCAACAAAACCAGTATTATCTGTCAGTTTTTCACTCAGCTTTTGACCTAGTGCTGAATGTTTTTCATATTCTAAGCTGAAAATCTTGAATTGATAACTCAAATAACGTTTTACTAGCAGATTCATCCATTCCTGTAAACCTTCCTGAAGTTAAATTACATAACACAAACAAGAGGAACATAATCCCTCAAACAACTCCATCAATTCAACCACAATATAGTAACATACAAACAAACCTAATAATATATCTTCAAGAGCTCCATGGTAAACTTCTTCTCTACTGATAACCCTCTTCTCTTTCACCTGTTTTTGCTTTTTCTTGAGTTCGTGTGCAACTCCACTCTGATTAGGAATAAAATCAGATTACAAGAATGATTCAAACGACAACGATGATGACGAATTAATTTAACCACCCAGACGGTTTTTGTCATGCAACTAACACAAGCACGTATGTGTGTCAAGTGCGTTCACATAGGGTCCTTGATGGTATGATTCTAAGAATAATTTACATGCATTATTCTCAGAGTACATAGAAATAAAACTAATTATTTAGCACTGCAAAACTTCCTACAGCAATTACAGAAAGACATCAATTAAAACACAAAAAAGCTTCTTACTACCTGGTTTCCTAGTTGTCTTGTTTTGCTTGTTTTATCTCTAAGTGTGGTTTGTTGGACTGTTTCCTGCTTCTTCCAGGATTCCAAGTCAATCACGGATTGCTAATGAAAAATTATTTATAAGAGAAAACCTTGCAAATAAAAAAAAATTGGTTTATTGGTTTTTTAATTGATAAAAAATAAATGAGAGATAAAATAATACTATCAGTAAGCCTTAAGCACAAAATGAAATATGGTAGCAAAATCATTATTAATTATTTCATAATTATAATAACAAGAATAATAATAATAATAATAATAATAATAATAATAATAATAATAACAAGAACAATAATAATAATAATAATAATAATATAATAACAATAATAACAAATAAATATTGTACTAAACAATATCATGACAAACCCTGTAGGCTTTTGCAAATCTAACAAACAAAGAGAAGAAAGCTGATGGAACCATTGTCTTCATACTCTCTCCGAAATATGCCACAACTGATTGGTATGTATCCTATGATATAAACACATACAATATATATATATATATATATATTGTGAATAAACTGTGGAATCAATTTATCTTTGAGACACGCTCTAAGAAACACAACTCGCCATTTGGCAGAAACAACTTTTCGAGCCAAATTCTCGACCTTTCGGCACAAAACTCTCTGTTCGAGACTACAATTAGCCAAAAACTTTTCCATTAAACTTTTATTGTCAGACCGACGGACCGTTTCAGCTATGTCAGCCATCCTCAGGGTCAAAAGTAAAACGAGAAAAGTAAACAAACAGAAAGAACCGAAATATATATATATATATATATAAGAGGTGCACCAATTATCTATCGATAAGTGCCATTTTGAATCTTGCAAAACGTGACAGCAATCCATCATTCAGTCAATACGTACTGATTATTTGACTGTCTTCCACACAGCCCCCTTTTTAACAAAACAACTCAAATTATAAACTGTGCAGATGCTGCAACTCTAATCTTTAATTATTCTTCTAAACCAAATTTCGTAAATGAATTATCAAATGAATTTATTATCAATTTATCAATTGTGTGACTGGAAAGAAACAACACAATTTCAAATGGTCTTTTCAACAAATGGTACTAATAAAAGATTAACCAGCCAATGAAATAAACATCATATGAAGGCATGGAAACAAATAAACATCATATGAAGGCATGGAAACAAATAAACATCATATGAAGGCATGGAAACACTCACCTGTGCTGTGACCCCATCTTCTTTAAGCTTTTTGAGTTGGTCGGTGGCATTGGAGAGGAAATCGCGAAGAATGTGTGCGGCCGGAGAATCGCGGTTCTTCCAGCCTTCGTTTTCTTTCAGTACGAGTTGCATTCCTTTTTCAAGTTCATTTATGTCTGCCATGACGTTTTCTAGAGAAACTGCCGAGAGGGAGAGGATTTGAGAGGTTAAAGTTTGAAATCAAGTTACGGATATTTAATTGTGGATTAGTTTAAAACTCGTAAGAACTAATTTGCTTTTCCGTAGTGCGACTGGTTCACATAAAAACTAATCAAACATGTTAACTAATATATGCATGCAAAAATGCCAGGTACTAAAAGTCTCCAGTTTTTAGCACAAAGCATGGAATTGACTTTCACCAGATGTCAGTTACAACTCCAGTAACAACTGATAGTTTAAGAAAGTTTCTCAAAGCATGCTTCTTTCTTGTTTAGAAATCTGTAGACTCAAGCCACATTGAAGATTGAAACAAAATAACCAACTTGAATATTGCCAATATAATTACTAACAAGTGAAGCATTTAAAAACACTTTTTAAAAATTAGTCTTATCCCAATTATCCGACACTTACTATAAATAGAAAATATTTAATTAAATTAAATCTAGCCGTGGGAAAAATCCGCAAAATTTCACAAAAATACTATCACCGAAATTGAACATGTGCGCAAAATTTCAGAATGATTGGATAACGGGAAGGTGTTCAAAATTGGGAAATTAAAAATAGTTCGATTCATGAGTCCGATTAACCTCACGAAGCGAAGCAAGCTAAGATAAGACTAGTAAAAACTAAGTTGAAACGATGGAAATTACCTGCGGAGGCTTTCTCGACGCACTGAAGTTCCGTGTCGAAGTTACAAAGATCGGAGAACTTATCGAGGATTGTCGCAGCCACGAAATGAACGAGTGTCTGCCTCCTTTCGTCCGATGCAGATTTCGTGTCGATGATCTGAAACGGTTGAAGTTGAAGAGATATCATATTGAGGTGAATTACGAGGAAACAATTTCAACTTAAAATATAAAATTTTAAAATAATAATAATAAAAAAAGCATCGATACTTACGGCGTCGAAACTTTGCAGCTTGAAACCGTACGCTGGGCCTCTTTTGCATCCATTCATGTAATTACCAAGTGCAAGTACAATCTGTTTAATGGAGGATTTCAAGCCAGTGAAAACAAAGTCAACGAAAATACGACATTTTCTTATATTATACGAATATCGCAAAACAGCACTTTTGAGTTGTTTTAGTTAAATTAGAATTTTTATGGACCAGTGAAAGAAGATATAAAAGTTGAAAAAGAAAATATCGAGTACAAATATCCATATAATTTCAACTTGTTGCCTTCCATCAAAGCAGTACACAATCAATATAAATATATACACACACACACACACACACAGATACATAAATAGATATAGAATAATGACATTGTTAATTTGTCCACTGGGTCATTACCAGATGACACCCCTGGTCTAAAGTTTGATGCAGAGGCTCCAACATCAGGGGGGGTAACTGGAATGAAGAACCATTGAGCAGTGGCCTCCCATCTGTTTCATGTTTAGCAAAGTAATGGAAATCATGCTTTCTTGTACAATGCCAGGCACTTATAATGATTAAACATAAAAAACAAACATTTGAAATCATAATAATAACCTCAAGGACTTTTTTAATTTTCTGAGAGTTTTTAATCGACATGGACGCAGCTATGATGGCGTTGATTTGCTGGAATGAAAAAAAGAAGCAAATACACAATCATATAAACAGTAAATGCAAAAGTGTGGCAGTGATGATGACAATTATGAAGAAAATGTAAACAAACCGGTTGAAGATGTTGACTGCAATCGAAGAAATTTCCTATGTAACTCATTATTTTAAGTCGCTGTCCAAGCCTTTCAACTTTTGTCAGCTGAATTTTTAATAAATAATACAATAAAATTAAAATTTAATCTTAGAATTAATACAATAAAATTAAACATAATCATATAATTAATAAAATTAAATTAAACATAATCTTAGAATTAATACAATAAAATTTAAATTTAATCTTCGAATTAATACAATAAAATTAAAATTTAATCTTAGAATTAAGACAATAAAATTAAACATAATCCTAGAATTAATAAAACAAAATTAAACCTAATCCTAGAATACTATAAAATTAAACATAATCTTAGAATTCAATAAATCCTAGAATAAATGCAATAAAATTCAATATAATATTAGATTATATATACAATAAACATAGTAACAGAACAAATATATACAATCATTTGATACCAATTTACAAAAATCATCTTCCGACCGATAATAATTACAAAAATCATCTTCAAACCAATAATAATTACAAAAATCATCTTCCGACTGATAAAATATTACAAAAATGATCTTCAAACCGATAATAATTACAAAAATCATCTTCCGACCGATAATAGAAACTTGTCCTCGTCTGATAAAACTTCAATCGGTTTCCTGTCGCTTTCGTAATCTTTGAACGCTTTGATTTCCTGTTCGGTTGGAAGAACTCGGAGGAGAGCTTCCACCCTCTCCAAGGATAACATGTTCAAGTCGAGGCTGGTTGAAGCAATGCGATGTGTCAACAACAATTAAACTCGAAGCCAAATATATAACGGAAAATAAATTTAAAAATAAAAAAAACAAATACCAACTTTTGTATTGCTACGACAACAGACTCGTTTGTTAGCTCTATCTTCCTTCTTGTTATTGCTGTGAAAATTGTTCAATGCGGTATAAAATAAACTTCAACAACTATAAGTAATAACGAATCACTTTCACGAAAAATTTACTTAAATCAATAATATTACATAACAGTCATGGACAAACCTAATGTACCCCATATTATATGGCATGACTAAATAAAAGGACATTTAGAATAATATAATCCATAAAAACAGGGACATGCATGAAAAATAATAATTTCCTTCCAACCAACCAACGTTTCGAAGTCTGTTTGCTTCGAGTAGCGTCACAGCTTCCGGACGACGGCTGAATCTCCTTTCCGACCTCGGAGTTCCATCGACGTCGTCGCACACCAATTCCAGGTTGCCCAGTCGAAATACTTCTTCGAATTTGTGAAAGTCGATCGTCTGCGGTGCAGCATTGAGACTTGTGTTTTATATTTTTTTGATTGGCACTTTTCATGCAATGACAATAAAATCGATATAAAATTTTAATGTAATGTCACCATAAATAGACCTGCATTTAAAAAATAGAATCATTAAAAGTGCCTTACAAAGCCATTAGAAACTGTCAGACAGATAACTTTGCAAGTTAACATAAGTGTTATAAAAATGTACTAAAAGTGAAGTAAAAGTTTTCATCATTATCACCACTTATTTCTGAAACGTCGCTTTCCAGCATTAAGTTTTACAATTTGACTTTTAAAAAAATTATAAAAAACCTTATATAGTTTTTCATCATCGAGTTCAGCGAATATTGTGCCGTTAACTTGGTTGGGTTTCATGGCCACCCAGTTTAATATCGGCAGGCGGTAACGAGGCTGCAGGACTTTTTTAATTGTGACGGCTGGAAAGAAATTAACATTAATATAATACCACTGTAACCATTTTATAAATATAATAATATAATACCACTGTAACCATTTTATAGATATAATAATATAATACCACTGTAACCATTTTATAAATATAATAATATAATACCACTGTAACCATTTTATAGATATAATAATATAATACCACTGTAACCATTTTATAAATATAATAATATAATAATACTGTAACCATTTTATAGATATAATAATATAATACCATTGTAACCATTTTATAGATATAATATAACACCGCTGTAACCTTTTTATAGATATAATAATATAATATCATTGTCATCATCATCATCATCATCATCATCATTTATTTTTGAAACGTCTCTATTCCACGCTATGCTAGGGTTGGACGTTTTTCCATATCAGGCCCCTCCATAACTCACGATCCAGGGCAGACTGCCGCTTCAGGCCGAGCTCATCCATATCTTTCTTCACACATTCCCACCAAGTCTTCCTACTTCTACCTTTACTTTTCACTCCTACAACATCCACATCTCTAATTGCCGAAACCCAATCATCTGCACTTTTAGGCTCCAAATGTCCAAACCACCTTAGTCTTCCACGTCTCACCACATCAGCCACACAAGGAACATTCAGAAGGCTATACAAATCCACACTGCGTGCACGTTCATTCAAAGAAACACCACACATCCATCTAACCATCATACGCTCTGCCCTTTCTAAACTTCTTAGATTCTCCACCTTCATAGACCATGTTTCAGTGCCATAAACAAAGATACTTTGAACACATGCCCTATACACCTTTCCTTTCACATGAAAGGATGCACCACGGGTGGTCAAGATAGGAGATAACTCTTTGAATTTAGCCCAGGCAGAACGCCCTCTAGCTCTCACCGCCTCTTCTACACCTCCTCCTGCACCTAATGTGTCACCTAGGTAACAGAACTTGGTCACACACTCCACCTTTACGCCTGGCTCAACCTCAACCTCACCCAACAACTCTTCCTGAGCAGAACCACCAGCCACACAACTCTTACAACGGAAGCCAACAAGATCTTTCAAACTACCCAAAATGCCACTGCACCTTTTATGGATCCAACTCTTACAATCCACACAACAAATAGAATTGGAGCCAACACCTTTTCTGCATACATTGCATGGCCATTTACCCGACTTCTCCACCTGTCCCATTCCGCCCATTGTAACCATTTTATAGATATAATATAATACCACATTCACCATTTTATAGATATAATAATGTAATACCACTGTAACCATTTTACAGGGGAAAAACTAAGAATAATACGAAATAAAATATTAAAAAAAAAACTTTTTAAAATACCGCGTTTTTGTGAACTAAAAAGAAAATAATCATTCAACTACAAACCAGGCATTAGTTTTCCACCCGGTAAAAGTGGTGGGGGTGGTGGTGGGATCATACCTCCCCCTCCTCTACCTGGTGGAGGTGGTGGAGCAGGAGGCGGTGGCATGAGTAATGCCGGTGGTGGCGGTGGTAGTAAAGACTGTGTCGACGGTGCTGCTGGGCTTACTAAAATGTAACAAAAGGTATATATACATATATATATATATATATATATATATACAGGTGTGAATCTTTGAGAATGAAATCAACAGAGCGCTAAAAAATTCAAATTTATAAATCGCAGTGAAAATAATTTAAATCAAATAAAGAGCCTCACAGAGATTCAATTCTTCTTCGTTCAAACCTTTGGTGCTCATTAGTTTTCCCCGTAGGAGAGTCAATTCGGATTCCTTGGCTTCCTGAATGAAGAAATCAAAAGAGAAATAGCAACATGTTCATGAAAGTAATCCAGTGAAACTCAATGAGACAATCTTTCAGTGCTAACCTTGTAGGAATCCAAGGTCAACCTTGATTCGGTGAGTTGCTTTTCAAGGTCAACTGAAAGATGAAAATCAAGAAAAAACTAAAAACAAAGTCAATAATCAGCATTCATTGGTTACAAATTAATAAAAAAAGCTGACCTATTTTTGCCAACCAATCATTTTCTTTCTTTATAATATCTTCTTTCAACTTTAAAAAAAATATAGTTTATAATATTTAATAGCTTATTATTATAATAATCTGATTTTGTCTAGAAATATAAAAAAGACAATGAAGACTCTAGGAATACGGATAAATATTTGGCCAATAAAATAACAAATTAAGCAGTGTTGATTTGTAATTAGAAATAATTTTTTAGGAGTTTCTTATGCAGCTGGCAACATCAAATGTGTTGCAGATTGAAATGTTTAAGACATCTGCAGCACTAAAACAAACAGATGATTGGATTTTTGCTCGAAGAAAAAAAAAGATATTGTAGAGACAAATGAAAACAAAAAAGAACAGTATTGGTGTGATGGTGTAAATAGGAAGGATGTAGGTCTGCCTAGCCCAAGGTTGTCGTCAGCCCCGAACCTGGCTTAGCACAACCAGGGAAGAACTTTTTATTGGGTGAATGTCCACTCCTAAGTGACATTTTGAAAATAAACGTTGACGGCGATGATGATGGACAAACAAATTAAATCAGTAAATTAAATATTAAATATAAAAATAAACAAAAACTTGTTATAAAGAAATACAATTCGTTTAAATATAAAAAACTCACAAAAGACATTTCAGTTTCAACTTCAAGGGAATGTTCAAGAGCAGAGTTTTTTGTGTCCGAGTCTTCCAGAAGGACTTTAACGTCGATCCTGTTATCCAGGTAAGCATTTACCTGGATTAGAAGTCTCTCGCTTTCTGTGCTCGCGAGCGTCTGGATTACAAAAATAATTGCAAAAAAAATTGTTCAACTGAAATTTTTTTTACTGGAAAACCAATCATTTAATTGCAAAATTTAAAATAGATGATAGAATCTAATTTCTTTTAGCCAGCAAGTTTTAGAACATGGGTACTTCGTTCTCAATGAAATGTAAGACACAACCAGTATGCATAAAACATACATGAAATATAAATTGTTATAAATTTACCATTACTGGTCTTACAGAATTCAAAAACCAAAAACATTCAACTTGAGAGATAAATCAATAAGAAAAGGATTTACAAAACATTTATTCATTGGAATGTTTCGAGTACAATATAACAGCTTATTTCTTTCTATGAAGTTCAGCAATGTGTTTTTATGTTAATGTTTCCCACTAAATGAAAAAAAGTTTATTTCATCTGGTGTCTTCATCTCCTCAATGACACAGCTCAACTTTAACCTCCTCTAGAGCCCTGGACATGTAGAGATGGTAAAGTAAGGGATGTATACAATATGTATATTCGCTACTGTTACATACTGGTTGCGATTGTACATACTGGTTGCTATTGTAACTTCTCTGTTACATTAATTTTAACAGTTTTAAGTAGATATTGAGATCTGTGAATGGAATAGTTTGGCTCTTCAAAACTTGTAGATGTTTATTCGTATTTGATATATAAATTTTTTTAAATTATTACATATATGTACAATAAAATAAAAAATATAAATAATTGCTTAATAATAAATAAATAAACAAACAATAAGGTATTGATCAAGGCCAAGAAGAGTGAATTCGTATTGAAGATGAACCCGATAGTTAATGTCTTCCACAGAATGGACAGCGATGTTTATGAACTGCATGCAGGCGACCTAATTCCAATGAAAATATTTATTTCTATTTAAAGATACGCAACAAGAGATAAAAAATATTGGAAATAACAAGTGTTTATCATTAGCAAATACTGTAATGCTCATTGAAGACTGTATGTATGCTTGAGGGAAAACACACTAAAAAACTCATGCACATTTACATTAATCCAGCTATTAAATACAAGTTTGGCTCACATCTAAATATATAATTTTTAGTATAATTACTTGATAATAATAACTATAATAAATAATAATAATAATAATATGCGTCAAATAATAAAAATAATTTGAACCATGAAATCGATATGGAACTCTTCGTAGTGAAGAAAGTTTCTCATTAGTGTTTCAAATCTTCTCTTCTCACCACACACCTGCACGAGATATATTATATATTAGCTCGAATTAAATCTCAAATGAAGATAATGAACACAACAATGATGATGGCGACAACCGAAATTCTTCTGACCAGTCGGTCATCCTTAAAACTAGAAGTAACCAATTCCAACCATAAAATCACAGCACAGACATGACATGATGACAGGTTAGGTCAGCTGCTGTTTTTTTTATTATTTCATAAATTTTTTATTAAAAATAAAATTGGCTGAATACTGACTTCTTTGAAATTATCGAAGGCATTGAAGATAATTTCGTGTCCTCCACTGACAAGGCACACGGCAGCGAGGAGTTCGAGTACCAAAGTTTTTGTTCTGAGCACACGTAAGATTTTAATTTATTTAAATTTATTATTAAATTATTATTCTCATTTATTATTTTTAATTTAGTATTTTACCGGAATAACTTTAAAAAAAACAATAAAAGCCACGAACCGTGAATTTTTATGACTAAGACTAAGAGTAATGCAGTTGATGGCATTTTTATGTTGAAAGACCAGGTTGAAACCATGCTGAAATATAATTATGTTTATCCAAATAAAACAAATGATCATTTTTGCAATTATTACTTAACAGAGCACAGCGGAAGCAATTACGAAATAATTATTTTCCCAACGTACGTCTATAACCACCTGTAAACTCATTGAGATCCCTCAACCACACATGCAAACAAACAAACATCCAAACAAACAAATTCAGACCTGGTGGTTCATAATCGCCCTCAGACACTGAACTCCGACGTGGATGTCATCGATGGCATCCGCCAGTCCGAGTTTGGAGTGCGATTGCTTCATTTTCCTCATCATGGAAGACGCGGAGATGCCGAGGAATGAGCTTCTGCTCTGAGTGACGGTCGATATCGACGACGCAGTATTGACGGCACTGCTCAGGTTGTCGTGGTCACTCGAACTGTTTGACATGACCTCTGACCTGTCGTCATTATATCAAAAATTTGACGTAACGTAACATCGGATTCTTCGATCGCCGATTATTATTATTATTATTGATTTATTGAAGTTTGTTTACTCGTTAATGAAAGTCTAGCATATTTTCATATGACAATATCATCACGTCACTTCTGCTATAATATTTACACTAACTGGCACTTACCAGTTAAACTGCAACCTAATTAAAATAATAAAAAAGTTAGTGCAATCCCATTTAAAACTATAAAATAATGAAAACTTTTATAATATTAAACTCAAGCCACTTCAAAGCTGATGAAATATATTAAGCCAATTAATTTTAAATTAATTTTATATTATATAAATGAATTAATTTTAAATTAATTTTATATTATATAAATGAAATTCTGACCTCATGATGGAGAGGGCATAAGAAAGATAAGCAACCAGGATATCCAATCCGTTGTGTTGTTCACTGAGAAAGTCTCTCACCCAACTGGTGAAGAGAATTTATAAAGCATTTATCATTTCTTTAAATTCAGCAATAAATTTGTTAAATTGAATGAAAAATTAAAACCACTATGATCTAATCTTTCTTCTTTGTTATTTACTTTTATAAATATTATTGGATTAGAAAGCAATATATCAAACCAGATCAAAATTGTAAACACATGATTATTATTATATTATTATTATTAACTGCATTTATTATTATTATTAGCTGCATTTATTATTATTACTAGCTGCATTTATTATTATTATTAGCTGCATTTATTATTATTATTATTAGCTGCATTACTTCAGCTGATGATTCACGTCATGATGCAAACCGATGGAATTTGATGTATTTAATAACCATTAAAATTTAAAACAAGAAAGTTCAACGCACTGAATGTTGTTGGTCCTCAAAGAAATCTCCAAATCTCTTAAAACTTGAGTCGACGTCATATCACTGTTGCTTTTTTTCAACTGTTTAATTCAAAGTTTAAAAAAAAATTACAATAAAATCTTTCTTATAAAAACACATTCAATCATTCACACAAAAATTAAAACAAAACAATTGATACAAAGATGCACATATCGTAAACAAATCATCAAATGCACTCATACAACTGATACAAAGATGCACATATTGTAAACAAATCATGGATTGCACTCATACAATGATACAAAGATGCACATATTGTAAACAAATCATGGATTGCACTCATACAATGATACCAAGATGCACATATTGTAAACAAATCATGGATTGCACTCATACAATGATACAAAGATGCACATATTGTAAACAAATCATGGATTGCACTCATACAATGATACAAAGATGCACATATCGAACCACACATAAACGCATGCACAGAACCAATACAAAGATTCAGATGTCCCACACAGTTTGGGAATTCGTGCACAGAAATATCAAAATTAGAGTAATGAAAAGATATTTACAAATCCTAAAAATGTGACTTACTTATAAATGACTTATTATAAAAATGTCATCATATTTATAGCGAATGACAAAGGTATTGTAGAATTGAATTAAAAGCCAGTGAGTAGTAAAGTAAGCATGATTATCTTTCAGATGTGATGAAATCAAGAATATTTAGAAGTGAACACAATACCAAATATTTCTTAGCTCTCTCACAGAAAACCTAAGTTCATAATTATCACGAAAGCCCAAGTTCATAATTATCGAAATTTAAAATCCTACAACAAGAAAGCTGCTCAATTTAAAAGAGAAGTGATAATGCTAAAGAATTTGGAGTTAATCAAGCAATGCACACTGATCTGTCGTTGTGAGAAAAAAATGAAACCTCGATCCCTCAGTTTAGAGTGTGAGAGTATTTTGCAGAAAGAACAACACAGTAGGCAGAAAAAAGTTTACAATTCATAACGACGTAAAAATGTACAACAAATTCATTCAATTTCTGGAATTTGGTTAAAATTAAAACTGTTCGAAATAAAAAGCAAAGTTTCAGAAAAAGAAATTTCATTATAAACAGAACTCATTAACATAAGCTGACAACATGTTAATATGGAAGAAAAATTTGCAACATGGAATAAATCAATGAACAGTTAAAAAATGAAGTTCTCTACGATGTCTGAAATTCATAAATATGGCCACTCTTACATGGCACATGCACCCCCCCCCCACACACACACACAATCACATGCATACACACATCCAAGATTTTCACAAACACGCAATTCGCTAACTTTTCTTCTCTTGAATAAATATTGACAATTAATTTACAACCAAAAAGCAAGTAATGATACGAAGGACAAGACCATGCAGACTTAACTCAGAATAACGACCAAACATCAAAGTTACAAAATAGAACCAACTAAAACGAATAAAAAACGAACGAAAAAAACCACGACTTGCTTCAACTCACCCGAAAACTTCTGGCTATGCGCCTGGCGAACGAGGGAGTCTCCTTAAGATTGTGCTCTACTGGCTTTCAAAGCAAACAAATAAACTGAAACAAACTAAACAAAACATGCACAAATAAATTCAAAAACTTCTGTTGAAAAAAATTTCATGCACAGATAAATATGATCCAGAAGATATTACATTTACCATGCCAATATAATAATTTGAAATAATTCAACTTAAATAACTATGAAATGCTTGTAAGAAAAAATAATAAAGCAATAATATATGATAACAAAATTTGTAGCCCTGTTTGATTAAATTCTGACCTTAGGAATTTTTGGACCAGCAGAATCTAGATGATGGCGAAGCTGCTTTAAATAAAATTCTGGCGGCTGTTTGGCTGTAACTTTTTCCTGATATAATTCAAAATTTCAAATAATTTATTTATCTTGGTGAGGTCATGAACTTTATTGTTTTTAAATTATGGTTCAAACACACAAAATGTTAAAAACTTCATGATCACCTGATCAAGAACTAATTCCCATTTCTTGTTGTCATCGTAACTTTTGAGCAATCTGACTTTATCCGGTGGTAAATCCATTGAATTCTTTTAAAAAAAAGTTTTGGACATCTTTATTCACATCAGAAAATATCCATATGTTGTAATATGTGTAATTTCCATATAAATGAAATCGAAAGTAAAAAAATTACATACTAAAACTTTTGTAAATCTTTTTTCCAGTTCTTTTTCATCTGGAGGCGAGGGTCTGGGGGCCATGGACCCAGTAACTGTAACTGGTCTGTTTGACAAAGAGGCAAAGCCATCAATCACATCAAATGAATCCAAAGACATCAAATTTCGTTAACATTTAAACTTGAAAGATAAGAAAAAGCTTGAAGATGAAGGTATCAGATTTAAAAAAATGGAATCGTCACGATGGGTAATTAGTTAGTTAGCCTTCACCTCAAAAAACACCGACTGATTGGCAGCGACTAAGACTAAACTTAACTAAACATTACTAACGCAAAACCAATTAGAAACTAAATAACCTTCGTAACATTTTTTTCTTCAAGTAGCAAAAATTATTTTACAAAAAAACAAGCATAACTTCGATGAAAAATCAAAAACAGACAAAAACAAAAGCACCAAGAACAGAAAACGATGAATAAGTCTAATAATAAACTGTTTCAATATAAACAACTTGTTGACGATGTCAGCACTTTTATTTCAACTTTTAAATTGAATCAGATTTTTACTTGTTGGTTCTATTTTATTTTATCATTTCGATGAAAAGTTGCTGAGCTAATTAACAAATTAGCATCAACATGATCATACAGAAAGAATAGCTACAAAATGGCTTATGTGATATAAGTGTCGTGCAGTCTCAAGAACTCTGAGAAATTCATGTTATATAATATAACTAAAACGTAACAAATAACTCTTTGATTTATTTCATATCACTCGACTATTATGTGATCTACGATTACGTGGTCTCTTAAATCATTATAAATTAACGCTAAGTTGACAAAGTGTGTTGATGAAAAGATCGGTTATCTAATAAAACATGCTATATATACATAATACGAAGCATTATGCAGCTAAACAACGTCAATATACGATAAAAGTCTAGTGACAATAATTGGTTAACCGCTTGAAATAAAAAGAACTGAAAAAAGTAGATGATTCAAAACGACAAACGGCTGGTTCTCTCCCCAATCAGTTGGATTTGATGTTGCCTTACATCCGAATCAGTGTTCAGGTATTTCTTAGTACATTTATTTAATCCAATGAGTGACGCAATTTGTTTTGTAGATTAAGCTATATTTTCGTTTGTAAATTACACGAAACGACAGCTGCAAAAAAAGCACATGCCTTAAAATTGATTATATGTAGGCGGTTGTCGTCGTATAGGAACTCAGCAACATGTAGTACACATTATGTGATATTGCACAAAGATAGGCATGCTAAGTTTTTAACAGATTAGTCAATAAATGAACGAGTGTGTGTGGTTTGTTTAACGTCTGTATCTTAAAAAATAAATGAACGAATTCTTGAATGTCTTTATATAGGTAGGGTAGTATACAGCGTCGTGAGTCATGCATTAATTGTTATCGCCGGATTTCTTGTAAATGCCCATTTCCTTAAAATACATTATTATACGCTCAGATGAAAATGCCATAGCGTATCTTATGTATACCTACTCTCGTTTTCGTGCAAACAACACTTCTGCTAAGAGGCAAGTCGCTAAGGTATGGTTTTACTTTTGGGGAGAAAGGGAATGGGTTCCTTCCAGATAGGTGCATTTTTATGCTTGCTTTATCACCTCTTTCACTTACAATGGGAGGTCTGCGGTTTGGACTTGTCAACTTTTTTCTCTTAGATGACGGGGAGTAGTAACTATTCCAAAAAAATTTCTGAAGATCGCAACTGCAAATGACGCCCCAACCCGGAACTGGTACGGACAATATTTTAAAATGTTACTACGGCCAGGCGAGTTTTATAATTTTTGGTAAATATTTAACAAATCTAACTGCTTTCTCACTTCTTCCTTCTTCTCAATCTGGCTTTAGACCTGACCACTCTACTGAAACTGCTCTACTTAACCTTCCTAATGACCTCATTGTTTTTTCTGACTCTGGCCTCTCTAATCTTCTTCTTTGTCTTGATTTTTCATCTGCATTTGATACAGTTGATCACTCACTGTTGTTGGATGTACTAGATAAATCTTTTAATATAACTAGTGAAGCACTCCTGTGGGTTAAATCTTATCTATGTATCTGGTAGATTTTCCTATATATCTATTGAATCTTTTAAATCTACTCCTGTATCTTTAAATTATGGTGTTCCTCACAAGGCTCTATTCCTGGTCTTTTACTGTTTATTCTCTATACTTCTGAACTTCCTCATATTTAGTCACCATATCCAGACTTGAGTAATAAGCTGAAACACGGTAATAGTCTTGCTCAGAGTGAAAATGTTGATCACCACCACTTCTTTCGCCCACCAGTGCCGGTAGTTGCTGAGATGGCTTCTTTGTCCGTGGCTGTTGTGCCTCCTTAAAAGTTAAATGGCTGTTTGAAATGCATTCCTTAATGCGTTATTTTTTTCAAGATTGAGAGACATCCGCTTGCCCAAAAAATTGGCATGTCACTGTGTGTGATTTCAATTCATAAGCTCTGCTGAGTCACTTTCATTTGATTCCATCTAGAAATTCAACGAGAATAATAGTTTAATAATTTATTCACTTTCGAAAAGCAGCAAATGCGTTATTTTATCAACGTTGAAAAGCCTCCGCTTACCCGAAAAATTGAGAGACAAAATTTTTTTTTGGGGAGGGGGGGAATTTGCCCCCCGTCTCCTACGCCTATGATTGTACTTCAAATTATGTTGAACATAATAAAATTGTGAAAAACCTTTTTATTTGCTGTGTAATATTTATTACCAAATATACCGACAAAATCATGCAAAGTTTGTTAAAGTTTCTCAATAAAAGTAGTATTACACATCACTTTATTATAAATGTAATATGTAATATTACAAGTTACTAAAATCATGCAAAGTTTGTTAAAGTTTCTCGATACAAGTAGTATTACACATCACTTTATTATAAATGTAATATTACAAGTTACTAAAAAAGTAATACTATTGCAGATACGCACTGACTCTCCATCTAGCGCTAGGAAGAGATTGTCTCCTAACCCAACAGATCCCCAATTATTACTTTACTACTGCGCCACGGCACCCTTGTCTTCACAATCTAATTTCTAGGCTAACTTGTTTTGATCAACAATCTATTTGATTATTTTAGTCTTGTCAAGTCTCATTAAGAAGTAGACCGTCATTAATAGTTCTGTTTTGGGTTGTAAAAACCCAACGCTATTAATGGGAAAGTTCCCTGCAACATCACGATTACATTAGCAGACGAAAATGCGACTATGGCATACGCTTTCTCTTAGATTTTTCAATACTTTTCCGTTGTCCAACCATCGAGATATCTTGCAGACGTATTGTCACGTATTTATTTATTTATCTATCAATTTTTATGTAATAATTTAAGGTCTGAACACTTTTAGATCTCAATTGACAATTACTCTTTGAGTCATTAATTTTAGCTATGTATTCAATTATTATTTGCATACATAATCCAAGAGAGGCTAACTAGCTCAATAGAGTGGTAACTTGCCATCTGCCGTTAGGCAGAAAACAGGTGTTCACTGTTTAACTTCCGTACATTATATCGGAAGAGCTTTTTCTTATTCAAATTTAAAGACTAAAAATAGAAAATAAAGTTATACTTAAAAGTCTTAAAAAACCACGCAATTATTAAAAATGCATGAATAAGGATAAATAGTAAACTTTAATTATAAACAAAAGAGGGATTGCTTTTCTTTGAAGAAATGATGCGTTAATTAGTTAGCATAATTTGAATCCCCCAAGAAGCACCTATTGACTTTTTGCTTATAGACTATAGATAAAGTGATTTTATACTTTTAAATGATTTTTTAATATAAGCGTAGTTTTAAGTATGTTTTATTATATTTTACCACTATTTTCTTAATTTGCTTTCTTGTCTGTCTGTCTTTCTGTCTTTCTTTCATTCATTCTGTTTGTCCAAGATTTATATTATATATATTACTAGCGGGGTTACCCGGCGTTGCCCGGGGTTTTTAGAGGTTTTTTTAATGTTTGTCTCTCTCGCTCCCGTTCCCTTCTCCACTTTCCCGTTTTCGTAGCGTTCCCGGTCGCTTTTCCGCTCTCGGTCGTTTTCCAGCTCCCGGTCGCTTTCCCGCTCAGAAGTTCTGTTATCGATTTTCTCTCTTGCTCGCGTTTCCTTCCAAGCTTGCTCTCCCGATTCCAGTCGCTTTCCGCGTTCCCGGTCGCTTTCCGCGTTCCCGGTCGCTTTCCGCGTTCCCGGTCGCTTTCCCGTTCCCGGTCGCTTTCCCGTTCTCGGTCGCTTTCCCGTTCCCGGTCGCTTTCCCGTTCCCGGTCGCTTTCCCGTTTCCGGTCGCTTTCCCGTTCCCGCTCACGCTTGCTCTCCCGTTCCCGGTCATGCTTGCTCTCCCATTCCCGGTCACGGTAGCTCTCCCGTTCCCGTTTCCGTTCCCGCTCATTTTCTCTTTTACATTCTTTCATAACTTCTGTTAGCCTATAAAACGCAAAATAGATTTGCTAAGACTATATATATATATATATATGAATGTTTGTGGGTTAGTTTGTCTATTATAGAAACGGGAAAGCACCCGGAACGGACAGCGAGCGGGAACAGAAAAGCAAGCGTGAGCGGGAATGGGAGAGCAAACGTGAGCGGGAACGGGGCAGCGACCGGGACGGGAAAACGACCGGGAGCGGGAAAGCGACCGGGAGCGGGAAAGCGACCGGGAGCGGGAAAGCGACCGGGAGCGGGAAAGCGACCGGGAGCGGGAAAGCGACCGGGAGCGGGAAAGCGACCGGGAGCGGGAAAGCGACCGGCAGTGGGAAAACGACCGAAAACGGAAAAGCTAACAGGAGTGGGAAAGCAGGTGGGAAAGGAAACGGGAGAGAAAGAGACAAACATTAGAAAAACCTCAAAAAACCTGGGCAACGCCGGGTATCTCCGCTAGTACATACATAAACACACACACAGACACACATACATGCACATACACATACATACATACACACATACATACGCACATACATATATATATAGTTCCCGCTCGCTAACCCGCTCCGCTCCGCTCATTTTGTGACGGATTTCAAAAATTTTTTTTTTATTTTTGATTTCCATTGACTCTCAAGGTTGTGTGAAAATTTCATTACGATCGGATGAATGGTGTAGCAATGCATAAAGGACATTAACATATAAACATATAAACATATATACATATATACAAACATTCATTTTTATATATATAGATAAACCGGGAGCGAGAAAGTGACCGGGAGCGGAAAAGCGACCGGGAACGAGAACGCGACCGGGAACGGAGAGCAAGCAGGAAAGGAAAAACGACCGGGAGCGGGAGAGCATGCGGGGAAGGAAACGGGAGCGAGACACGCATTAAAAAAACTCCGGGCAACGCCGGGTACTCCCTAGTATATATATATATATATATATATATATATATATATATATATATATATATATATATATATATATATATATATATATATATATATATATATATATATATATATACTAGCGGAGGTACCCGCGTTGCCCGGGGTTTTTAAAGGTTTTTCTAATGCTTGTCTCTCTCGCTCCCGTTTCCTTCCCCGCTTATTTTCCCGCTCCCGGCGGCTTTCCCGTTCCTGCTTGCTCTCCCGTTCTTGGTCGGTTTCTCGCTCCCCGTCACTTTCCCGTTCCCGGTCGGTTTTTTGCTCCAGGCCGTTTTCCCGCTCCCACACGCTTTCCCGTTTCCGTTTTTTTTCTCGCTCCCGGTTGATTTCCCGTTCCGGGTCGCTTTCCCGCTTCCGGTCGCTTTCCCGCTCCCGGTTACTTTCCTTCTCTCGGTCGCTTTTCCGCTCCCGGTTGCTTTCCCGCTCCCGGTTCCCGTTCCAGGTCGCTTTCTGGTTCTCAGTCGCTTTCTCTTTCCCGCTCGATCTTTCGCTCTCAGTTGGCTTTCCGTTCCCGTTCCCGCTCATTTATGTATATATATATATATATATATATATATATATATATATATATATATATATATATATATATATATATATATATATATATATATATATATATATATATATATATATATATATATATATATGTATATATAGTTCCCGCTTGCTCACCCGCTCATTTTGTGACAGATTTCAATTTTTTTCTCTATATTTGATCCTCCTTGACTCTCTCTCTCTCTCTATATATATATATATATATATATATATATATATATATATATATATATATATATATATATATATATATATATATATATATATATATACACACAGTCTTTGAAAAAGAACGCAACTTAGTTCGAAAGCTCAGATATAATAAATCATTTTTGTTTAAACTCAAGATTATAGTATAAAAGATTTAATTTACAGCAAGGAAATGTATTATACATTTACTCAGATTTTCTTCAGTATTTGTACATTTTGTTTTTGTATCTTTATTTATTATTATGTACATTATATGTATATAAACTAAACAGTTTTGTATGTATATATACAATTTTATTATTTTTTTTTATGTATATATATTTGCGAATATATATATATATATATATATATATATATATATATTATAAGGAAACATAGCATTGATATGTTTTTACGAGCCACATATATCAGAAACTTGGATGGCGTACAATCCACCACGAAATAACGCAAATATACATGTCTCAACTTCAGACTCGAACCCACGACTGTCGGATCGGCAACACCGCCTCGCATCATGCCAACTACCTTACCATCTGCGCCACTTCCACCGCCAAAAACAGTGGTTGTTAAGCGCTTTTGTTGGGGTATGTTGAACACAACACTCGACTATGAATTGGTACGAATCAATGCTCGATAGTATTATAAGTTGTACGGCGTACAATCCGTCACTAGCTAATTTAATAACTATCGAAGATATATGTTTTATGATATATATTATAAGGAAACATAGCGTGAGTTAGAGGCGTCCCACGTTGTAAGTGTTAGTGTTGAAACTTTTTGGCTTGTTTGTTATACGAATGTCCACAATTAACGCATGCCTCCATTAAGATATTTCTCACACAGCCCAGAAAAAAATAATGTTTTTTTTAGTTCACAAAAACGTGGAATTTTTGAAGTTTTTTTTAAATATTTTAATAAACAGGATAGATTGCTTTTTTAAATATAAATGGCCCCCTACGTTTTAAGTTTGAAAAATGTACGGCTTGTTTGTTATACGAATGTCCACAATTAATGCATGCCTCCATCAAGACATTTCTCACACAGCCGAGAGAAAAAAATTTTTTTTAGTTCACAAAAACGTGGTATTTTAATTTTTTTTAAATATTTTATGACAAATTTTTATTTAGGTTAGAATCTCTGTTAGTGAGTGTGACTTTCTCTGTACGCATATCTTGCAAGTAAAATTTTACCAGCATTTTGACTAGCTAGGAAGCTGAAACTTTCAGCATATCTTTATATTGGATGACAATACATGATTCAATTGAAAAAAAGTGATTTGAACATCTTTCGTATTCATACACATACTCACAGACACACATTGAAATCAAAGTTTGTGTTAAAAAACTCGTTTTTCCATTTACTTGTTTAAAATATCGTTAGTGTCATTGAATTAATATAATTAAACTTTCTTTTGTGATACACAATTATGATTTTCTGCGGAATCCTGTTTAAGCCCCGAAGGCTACTTACTTGTCTTTAAATTGTTTCAACGCAACGAGGTATTATTTTTGACTTCAAAGGGCTGACGAGAATTTAATCAGCGTTTAGCCACAGCAACAGCAGTGAATATAATGAATAAAGAAGTTGCAGACTAGCAGGTGCGTAGCCAGAGGGGGGCGAATGTTTCCCACCCACGTTGGAAATTTCGACAATTTTTAGCTGAACAACAGGGTACTTGGGCACTTTTCCCAACACTATTTGCCTATGTTAAGTGGGTGGCAAAATTTTCCGGTTTGGTATTTATCATCATTTATTAATCGCTTAAAACAAAACAAATTTTGATCGAAAGCGATCGCGTAGGAAAAGTAAGCTATTGTACTATTGTAGAAAGCAAGTATATTTTTAATTTAATTTTATATTCAGGTAGGGCTGTGGATTCTCTAATAGATGTTATTATATGAACACCTGAAAGTAAGTTATTTTTTAAAATAAAAATGTGCAAATTGCAAAAGCTTAGCCAAAAAACGTTTTTTGTTCTAAAATGTCTGTTAAGTGGCTAAATATTTATTACTGGAGGGGGGTGATATCCCTGCTAAATGATCTCTTTTTTTGCAAAAATGTCCCCCCGTCAGAAATTACTGCTTACGCGCCTGCAGACTAGTCATTAATTGGTCTTAGTAGAATTTAATTACAACTACACTGACAATAAATGCGTCTGATGTTGCAAAGTTGCAAGCAGATGAATGCCTCGTTTTTGTTTTTTGGTTCTATGGACTTTTTGGCTGATGGAAAACTATGAATTTTCTTTTAATTTGGAGGGTTTAACCTCATACAGATACTTAAACCTGATGTTTATTTATACATATTATTTTTAAGACTACGCAATCAACGCTAGATAATTTAGACGATATGCTTGTGTGTGTGTGTGTGTGTGTGTGTGCGTGCGTGTGTATGTGTATGAATCGTGTAGTGTAGTTTCATGAACATTTGTATTTAGAGGGCCAATCCGGAAGTACTGAAATGCCTGGTTCGACCCCAGAAGAGGCAGCGTTGCACAATTTTCTTTTGCGGAGCCTAGGCTCAATTTCAATCAGTTCTCCGCTCTTTATACAATGGAGAAATGGAGGTGTCTGTTATTTTCTGACCAGACTCGATCCCCCAGGGACGGTAATATTTCCGAGCATTCATTGAAGTGTTTACATGTTGTTTGTCATATTTATTATTCGTTATATCATTATAACTGTGACTATTATTTGTTGAAGATTTATTTGTTTAATATTCGTGCTTTAAATGCTTATTTCACTTCTTGTGTTAATGGTTTTAATTTTTTCTTTGTCATATTTATGAAAGATGGCATGAAAACACGTTCAGGAAGTATACCAATCAAGTGGATCAGATTTTTTGTCTTAAAAAATTAATTATGCAAATATTTGGTAGACAAAATAAACACTGAAAAAAAACAGGCAATGCATTGGCGACACCTATAAGTTCAAAATTGAAACTCTATTTTGTAAAGTATAGCGCTATAAAAATATAACACTAAATAAGAAACGCAATATCAAATTTAATTTTTTCGAAAAGTAAAATATGCTAATGCGCAAAAGTTAAACTTCCTTCATATCGAAAAAATAAAAATATTTAAGCACACAACGTGGAACAAGCACACAGACATCTTCTGACCATTTTGTTTCTCATAAACGATCACAGACATCTTCTGGCCATTTTGTTTCTCATAAACGATTGCCAGCTATGTTTGTTTTCATCAAGCTAAGATTTACAGAACTCTCAACGTCCATTTAGCTTTACATCAATGCAAGCGGTAGATTTATACAGTCACATAAATATACTTAATGACGCGCTTCAAGCTTCGTGAGTTCGAACCTGCATTTCCGCTTCTACTACTAGAGAATACTAGAGATGTGCTGTTAACATGTTTACACATAAAATTGGTCTTGCCGGTACGGATGTAAATTTCTGGGCAGAAGTCATATTATTTCAAGGTACAAATGGGGTGTTTTTTTACCACAGATATCAGAGTATCATTTTTGGGGGACATGTTGAGGATGAGCTTCATTGAGCTTAGTAAGAAATAGGCGTATTATAAATAATAATAATAATAATAGTAGTAAATATCCACATTCCGATGCATTATGTCGATACTCTTTTATATAGCAAAGTATCAGAAAATGGTCATATGAATTTTTAAATTTCATATCGAATGGTCTTGCAAGGCAAAACAATAAATCCTCAGCTAGCTTAAGTTTGGCATGCTAATTCGTCTGGCAATGAATTTTTGTTGCTTGGCCATTTAGTGCAGTGGGCGTCCTGTAACATAAAAAAGATTTTGTGCACAGCTGTATTGATGAATATTTGTGCAACTTTTGTTTCGTATTCAAGCGACTAATGAAGTTTCTGGGTCTTCCTGCACAAAAGATGTGAGAGACCAGCATGATTCTGCTGCTCTCTCTGCAGCTTCGATCTGTCTCTCAAGGCTAGAGTGAAACCTCTCTTCAGCTCCATGAGTATGAACCTGAAAATCACCCTCCAAGCTTCAACAGACTTAGCATCGAAAAGCATCGGTCCCAATTCCTGCTTGAAAACATCCAGCATCGCCTCCTCAAAGTGATTGAAGTAAGATGGTTTAAACCCCGGAAAGCAGGCGTGGCGTCGGCCGAGAGCTACCAACTGTGGGGCAACTTCCTCTCTGTACCTGTCCAAGTTCTCCATGACCAGGCCCAGCGTGTTCGTAAAACGTTGCGCGTGAGCTCTGAACGTGGAGTCGTTTTTCAGCTCGTCTCCCTCTAAATGACGGAAGGGGAAAAGACCTTTTATGAAAGGATTTTTATCGAAAATTTTCAAGAAGATTTTCTTTCCTTTTTCTTCAAGGTCAGATGATAGAATCGTCCAGTTGTCGCGTAGGATTCTTTTCTGCTGGTGTGTCAGAGTGGCCTGAAGATGAAAATATTTAATCTAGTTATATGACAGTTTAAAATAATAATATCATTAATTATTTTTGTTATTATTGACAATTTATTCAATTTAATTATTATTATAATCATAATTGTGGTTTTGCCAATAATGAAATGTAAATATCACAATTTTGACTCTAAATTATTGCTCCCAAGGATTTTTTAAAATGAAAAGTTTTGGATGTAAAATAAATAAAGACAAAGTTATCGGATTTTTTTAAATGTACCCCCTCACGGTCATCAGCAAATTTTTGAGGTAAAAGTGTATAGAGTAAGAAAAAT
Organism: Erpobdella octoculata; assembly: GCA_963978895.1. Taxonomy (NCBI): domain Eukaryota; kingdom Metazoa; phylum Annelida; class Clitellata; order Hirudinida; family Erpobdellidae; genus Erpobdella; species Erpobdella octoculata. Next base: position 8,527,873 of record OZ022241.1, on the reverse strand, counting down.
TGGAAAATGTACCCCCGACTACTCCCCACCCCCGGGTCATCAGCTATTTTTTGGATGCAAAAGTATAAATTTGTTATAGAAAAATTGTGCAGAATAAATTCTCTGAAAAAGTATGGCCCTTAAAGGAATTCTTGAAATGATGCTCCTATTTGTATGATGAAATTTTACTCGGATTATTTTCAGGTTCATTTAAATTTTCATAACATTATAAAGATAATATAAAAAAAACAGCTGGTAATAACGGATGATGAAATTATACGATTTAATTCAAAATATAATTTCAAGGTAATTTCACAAAATTTTCAAACTTCAAAACCCAATCATCTCAAACGAGTGAATTAAAGAGTTTTTAAATAATTTTATCTAAAAATTTTCGCACTGTCATCATTAAAAAAAAATTATTTTTTGGTTTTATCTTCATGCGGCATATGACCATTTATCGAAGAAAAGAAAACTAATACAAAATTATTTTGATTTAGAAAAGTTAAACTTATTTAAAAAAAAAACTATTTTAAGATAAATTTACATCGAGATAACTGGCATTTCCATTAGCAATGATGTTACAGTTGGTGTCCCCCTTTGCCTTTCTAAGACATAAGCAGCCCATGGTGACAGTGTTGCGCTCGAGTGAAAACGGCTGTTGTAACTATCGATGGTGGTGGTGACGATGACTCAGTCACATTGCTTTTTCGTCGACGTATCTGGAAATAAAAAAATTTATTTTAATTCCTATCAATTGATAGGTATATAAGAAACTGTACAAATTATAAAAATAAAAACCAGTGTAAACTTATTTTTTTTACAAACCGACAACTTCAGTTTTAGGTTTTAAGAAGGTATTATCAAATCGTTAGAATCTACAAGTTTTATGTCTTAAGTTTAATATATCCAATCGCAATTTCAATCTGAGTTTATGTTCTGATGATAGAACAAGATCTATAAATAAGTATGCAGTTAAGGTTGCTAAACTGTTGATCGAGAGCAATGAAAATTTCCCGCCTTAGGCATCGGCATCATTATCATGGTAGCATGAACTAAAACGATTTTTTTAATAAAGTTTTTTGATTTAATTTTGATACTGGCGCAAATTTTAATATATAAAAAACAAAATAAAAAAACACTTTTTTGCTTCTTTAGAGAAATTGTTTTGAAGTTACTGAGTGCTGCATTAATAATAAAAACGAGTTGAATCAAGAATACACTTTTTTCGTTTTTGCTTTTATTTTTAAAGTTTTTTTTATCTTCAACCTGCCACTGAAAAATTATTATAATAATTTCAAATGCTCTAACTAATGAGTTCCAGGTCATTTGAAGTCATCCCATGTCATTTCAAGTCATCTCAGGTCACCCCAGGTCATCTCAGGTCATCTCAGGTCATCTCAGGTCATCCCAGGTCATCTTAGGTCACCCAGGTAACCCCATGTCATCCCAGGTCATCTTAGGTCACCCCAGGTCATCTCAGGCCATTCCGAATCATTTCCGGTCATTATATTAACTTCTTTAAAAAATCGGTCTGACTGCTTTCATTGAGTTACAGAGGAGTCGTGGAGTAGCATGAATTCAATGGTCACAAAAACGACGGGTTTCTGGCTGTCTGCTTTTTTATAGCCAGCTGAGGACAAACTGTTGATGATCTCCAGAATCTTCAACGTTTTCTAGGACCGAGCCAAACACGCGTAGAAATCATGATCCACGAATAGAGGTTCGAGACATCAGGGATTTGCAAATACAAGAAAAGTCCACTCTGACTTCAAGACGCAGCTAGCTTAACTTATACGATCAATTTGGTTATAATCGAACTCATCGTTGTCATTATCACAATCGTCATCAGCACCACCAGCCTTAAATTAAAAAGAAAAAAAAATTGAATAAATATATTAAGCATCCATAGGAAGGCGTGGGTGTGGGGAGGCAGGCACCATAAACGACTGCCTATAATTGTTGTAGTGGTTCTCACACATGCTTCAGTCTTCTGAACCACAAAGAGTCTAGACCATGTTAATTTATTTTACTTTAAACCAGCATTCTGTAATGCCAATTAATTTCTTTCAATTTTTTTTAAAAGCTTCAATTAATTCATTTTTTTGTTAAAACAGAAAAATAAAAGAAAAAAAAGTTCTTCACACACTGTTGTGCTGACAGAAGTTAAAATGTGCTGACATTCATATATTTTTAGTTCTTTTGAGGTGATTAAAGTTTGAATGCATGAAAGGTTGATGCGCATATAGTGTTGGTATAAGCTATTTTAAAATCTTATAAATAATGCGAATGTTATTGTTAAATGAATTATATAAATTAAATAATATATGTATATATAAATTAAATAAATTGTGTACATATTTAAGATACAACAATAATTAAAAAAAATTACCCAAGAATCCATTCATCTATCTATTTACCATCCGTCCGTCAGCAAATCACATCGACTAATGAAGGGCAGCTCTTTAAAGATCTCTTTGAATTGCAGTCTGCAAGTTCATTTCAACTCAAAAAATTGAAAGACACGCAAGAGTATTTATATGCTTGCTCTGATTGAATTTTTATCGCCGGAAATTGTACTTCTGAGAATTTAATGTCGTTTAAATTCTTCCAAGAATATAAAAACAATCTTTAAATTATTTGAATGACAGAAAAAGAAGAAGATTCATGTAGCGCGCAGTTTTCAGTTCAGGAACGTGTCATAAGAAGTACTTATGGCAGTACCTTATTAGGAAGTGGATGGAAAAAGAAGATTAGTGGGCGTAGCGGCTCTCGGTATTCTCATATTAGATCAGCCGCAATAACCGCTTTAGCCGCAGTAACCGCATTAGCCGCAGTAACCGCATTAGCCGCAGTAACCGCATTAGCCGCAGTAACCGCATTAGCCGCAGTAACCGCATTAGCCGCAACCACCGTAGAAAGGAGCTGGGACAGAAGTAGTTAATTAATCACCCTTATCTCAGTACTGGTGAAGAGGTGCTGCAATATATATTCGGCTTTGATTTGTAATTAGATAGTTTATCTTAATTTTAAATCCAT